>JBBMKD010000034.1:3606061-3684745 GCA_037834095.1 Argya squamiceps
ACTGAGGCGCGGGCCGGGCGGGCGGTGACGTCAGGCGCGGCGGCCAATGGCGCGGCGGGGGGGGCGCGCCTCGCTCCATCCCCGCTCCGCGCTCGGCAGCGGCGGCAGCACTGCTCTGGTACTGCCCGGCACGGCTCCGGTACAGCTCCGGTACTGCCCCGCATAGCCCCGACACAGCCCGCGGCGGGGGCGGGCCCACGGCGGAGGGGTCGCTGCGAAGCCCCGGCCGTCCCCTCCGCGGGTTACCTGCCCGGCCCAGGTGGGGCGGTGCAGAGCGGAGGAGGCTGTTTTGGAGGTTGCCGCCGCTCCTGATGGATGTTTTGTGTGTGTTTGCCTCCGCTCCCGGGTTCTCTTTCATCTGAGGACGCATCTGGCTCGAGCTCTGTTAAACTATCTGCCTTCTGGTACCGTTCGTAGATAACAGAAAGAAACCTGAGCCCGAAAGGCAATTCCCCACCTTCTTCCACCTAACGTGACCTTCTCGGGCGCCTTTGAAGCTTTGCTGGTGCTCCGGCGATGATGGCAGTGGTGGTTTCCCTTGGGCTGTACTAAGAGCCTCTTGTTTTCTTTTCCCTTTTTTCTTAGAGGCATTTCATCTTTAAGGGCCGGCTGCTCGCGCTCACTTTTATACCCACCGAAGGCATCGAGAACCATGTTGTCTGGTGGGAGAAGTGCGTTTCTGTGCCTCGGAATGATCCTAAGCTTTTGGAGCTCCGTGAGTTGGATGCCTGTTGGAGGATGCCCGCATAAGTGTACGTGTATTGCTTCCAACGTGGATTGCCATGGACTGGGACTCAGGACTGTGCCGAGGGATATTCCCAGGAATGCCGAGAGACTGTAAGTAAAAACCGCTAAGGGCTTCTCGAGCACTTGTAGGAACACCTGGGACGAGTTTCCCAACACCTGCCTATCAGTGCGGAGTGCTGGTAACAGGAGTTCAGCAATCCAAGTCGGATTAATGTTTTCAGGAGGGAAGGGGAGGAGCTTTCCAGGAGTTCCAGCGCTCCTGCCGCTGTGCCTTTGTACAGGCGATCAGTTTCAAGAGTTTCACGTTAACTTTCAGCTGCCGCCTGATCGGGTTTTGCAGTGACTTGCTTGAAATGGAGTTCGGAGCTGTACCCGGAGTGCTGCCGGCTGTAATCACTGTCAGTGCAAACACCAATTTAATATGCAATTAGAAACCTGGATGTTTTCACCTGGCGGCTGGTAGCAGTTTCTCCTTACTTTTCTCAGCATGGTGATTTCATCACCATGGAAAACCGACTGCTTCCATAAACTAATTCAAATAGAGAAGTCACATTAAACAGCCTCTAATTTCTGTTTTAAACTGCCGCGGGGAAGCTGGTTATTCAATATTTAATCTGCTTCAGGGTTTATGATAGCAATGTAACGCTGTGGGGAGCACGGAGAATAATGAATGCGTTCATGGCAAATCCCCTGCATTGGAAGTTCTCGGGAGTTTTTTAGCTGTTTTTAACTCGCTGAGCGAATTCCTAGGGAGAAAGCTGAAAGCAAACCAGAGTTTTCTGATAGAGTTCTGGCACTGGCCCGGTGCAGGGGACGGCGTCTGTGACGTGCCTTAATGCATAGCAGATGGCACATCTCAGAGAGTGCCCGGTGCGAGATAGGGACACGTCCGGGGGGGAAAGTTAAACACAGCCCCGGCCGCACGGCGCTCCGGGCTGACCCCGGGACAGGGCACTCCGCCGTGCTTCGTGTGGATTAGCCCAGAACTTTAAATGTTTTTGAACTTGTAGATTGGATGGCCCGACTTCCTGTTTTATTTCCTTCTGGGTCATAGACTTGGGGAAACTTCAGATTCTCAGGCAGTTTTTCCTCCGAGGAAGAAAGCTGGATGAGGTTACTATGCAAACAAAGTTTGTGTGCAAAGAGCACTCCTAAGGGCTAAGTTCTGTCCCAGAATGAAATTTTATAGAATCCTTGGCTGTTTCTAAATGCATTTTATAGCACTGAGAGCTCTTAAATGATAGCAATATGCAGGTTTCTTACTGCACTGTTCTACAACCTTTAATGTTTTGTGGCCATATCAGCCCTCCTTTTAACCTCAGCTGTGTGAGCAATAGCTTTCAGATGTCAGTGCTACAGAAACCTTCACTGCTGTGCCTGAAACAGACTACTCTAAAATTACTGGGTAGCGACTTGGCATTTGAGAGCCAAAACCAGCCCCAAATCTGGAACAACAAACCCCACAACACACCAGTACCAGGGGAGCATGGCGGGTACGTGTGATAGTGTGATAACACGGCTGGTTTGGGTGCTTCACTGGTGAGGAGTGTAGATGGTTTAAAGAGTTAAAGGCTACAATTAAACTTCTAAATTGCAGGTTAAAATGATTCACAAGCACAAGTTTAGTTGGCCACCTGAGAACCGTTTCATAAATGGTAATTTGTTATAGCTGGAGTTTTAGGGGGTCTGAATTCGTGTTGTTACTGGGTTTCGTTTGTGAGAATGAACATCACAGGGATGTGAACTTTCCTTGCCTTCTGCAGGAATCAGAGCCAGAAGGAGAAGGCTCTTGGCCTGGGCAGGTTAAGTGTTAAAAAGAATGAAGGAGAGCATAATCACTGTCTTGGTCTTGTTCTTATTTACAGATTTAAATTTTAGATTAATGGCTGTGAAAAGAACAATAGTAGCGATTTCACAATATTCAGTTTGAACACTTAACCTCAGAGATACCACCACTGATAAATATGAAATGTAGCTGTGTTGGTTGGTTTGTTTGGGGCTTTTTTACATATATAAATAGTGTATTGTTGGATCATTCAGTGGCTGAAACCTTGTGGAAATAGGATACAGAAGGTCATGTGGTAACACTTTAATCCGAATTTTAAATACTGTTTTCATGTTTCATTTCTGTCAGTCCATTGTGTGAGCCTTTCACTGTTTTTGTAGTGTTCACTGACATCTTCATTGCAACTGTTTTAAAGCTTGTATCAGTTCCTTCAAATCTAGATTTCTACTAATTGCACTAACTTGGATTTTCTAATGTAAGCAATAGAGAGAGAAAGACTCTACTCCTCTGAGTCTAAATTCTGCTCATAGGTGAAACGTCAGTCAGCCACAGGATATCACAGAGTATCTCATTTTGCCCTGTGGTCCACAGCAACCTGTAACTATTTATGACACAACAGTGGGTTGATGTGTAATCTTATTAGTATGTTTAGTGTGTAAATAAGACGAAATTGATCGTATCTTAAATCACAAAAATATTTTTAATCTCAGAGAAATGTTTATATGTTGGGAAAATAATTTTAACAAGTTTCTTGATGGCCACACACGAAGTGTTTTTTCAAGCTGTTATGCTCCGGAAAGGTATTTATTTCTCTGCATTCTCCTGAGCTAAAAATTCCACATACCTGTTCAAGTCGGAAACTTTTTGCTCTAATTAATAAGAGATCTAATGGCACCACTTAAAACATTTTGCCACCAAGCTTTTAGAGTTATGTTTGGACAAATGTTACAGATTGTTTGGGCTAGTGGAGCCGAGTTAAATATTATTCAAATTTGTGTTAATACGAAACCCAGGAAAACTGAAAATATAACATTAAGGAAACAATGGGAAATATCTTTAGGGGGAAAAGAATTTCTTATTCAGAAGTTCTATTTAATGAATTAATAGCTAGCTTTGATTCCTGATTCTTCATGAGAAATTAGATGCATGCTTGATTTTTTTTTTTCCCCCTCAACACTTTGAAGGTCTGTAGGTTTGTACCTGTGATTTCTGCCTTGAAGGAAATCCACAGATTGACCAGTGATCACAGAAACTGAGTTACAAAACAATGGCATACTTTTATTTTTAATTTTTGCACAGATTCATCTTTAATAGTAGCTTTGCAAATATAGCAAGTTGTGTTAGGTTTGTGTTACAGTTTTTACCTTGTTACTACGCTCTGTGGTAGTCTTCTAATTGAGTGGTTGAGATGGAAGCTTTGGCTCAGTTCTCACGGAAGGCAAAAAAAAGGGTGAAAACTATTCTGCTGCACAATGAAATTACTCAGTCTGTGGAAAATCAGAGGTGAAGCAGCATATCCTTGTCACTTCCAGGGGTAATTTCCAATTATCCTTGTTCTGGAGGAGGAATACTCAGGATAGCCATGGTGTTCCATATCTGTATTATGCCCTGACAGTGCGGAATGTGCTGCTCCTCAGAGGCCCTTGAGCAGGATGGTGGAGCTGCCCTTGTGGTTGCTGTTAGTATTTACTGATCCCTTCCACACTTGTGAAGCAATTTAGCACCTTACCAAAAATAGAAGTTGATAGAATTTTTGCGTTCTGGAGAAAAAGTAGTAACTAATTAGATAAAATGAGTTTTGCATTTATATCGATATTCAACATCGATATTCAACATCTATATCTATAATAAAAGTAAATCTAGAGTGGGCACAGTGATTCTTTTGTTTTAGCTGGGCAACTGATGTAACGTTTTGACCTAATAAAGGAAGAAGATTTAAGGATATGTAAACACATCCATGAGAATCCTAAATATTTTTACTTTTCTGAAACTTTCCTTAGGATTGCTTCATCAAGCTCCCACAGTCAGTTTCCTTAGCTGTGCTTCAGTTCTCGGCTGTGATTGTTTATATAATTTCCTTCAGTGGGAATGTTTTCTAGATATGTAGAATATCATACACGTGGCTCTTTATAACATTTAACAGTGCTGATAGTCCCATTTAGTTTGAGATGAAACATCAATGCAGTGAGAAGATCAAAGCCACCTGCCTGACAGTTCAGTTCTTCAGCTCTGAAAGGAGCAAGTGATACCCAGAAACTGCCCACAAGTTTGCTGGGTCAGGGTCTGCCTTCTGTTTGAATTTGTGTTTTTCCTCCCATTCATGCCTGGTTATCTCCCTGTCTGTTAGCAGCACATTATATATGGAGAAAAGCTTCTTTGGAGAATTTAACCATGTTTGAGTTCTTGATGAGTTTGTTTGGTGGCTTGGGCTCTTGTTTAATTGATAGCTCTCCTGTGTTAGTCATTGCTTTGTTTTGTCTTTCATTTGAAGGATTCTTTACCTTGCTAAATCGATAAAGCTTGCAGGACTAATCTGTTCTGTGCTTTGTCTGAGCAGCTAAATTGAGTGTGTCCACATTTAGGTGCAATTTAGAGGCTTAGTCATCTGCTTACTCCTGAGTTTTCATGTGGTCTGGGGTTTCTGTTACACAAATATATTATTATGGTGGTTTTGGCCTAGGTGCATTGAGCTGCTGAAGTTGCACTGGCTTGTAATAAGTCTTCAACTTCCTCATTTCTGTCTCCAAATTAAATCAAAGTTCCTGTCTTGAATGCTTCCATATTCCTGCAGAAGGCAATGCTAAACACATGCAAATATAATTATGTGACTCTTACACAGACATTCTGCTTTTCTAGAGCTCTTCCCACTAGGGATTGCCACTCATTTGTTTGTAGTAATAGTCTCCAAAACCTTGCGTGGAGCATTTCTCAGACCTTTTTTTTCCCTAGGTCACGTGTCAGTAAGTGGATGTACATGCCTTTGGCTTGGAAAAGCTTGCTGTTGGAGGAACTGATCCTGGGAAAACTCCAATTTAGTGGGGATACTTCCCTTTCCTAATGTAATTCTGACTGGTAGTGCTTGAGTGGATGTTGGCATGACCTTGGGTAGGCTCAGTCTGGTGCTGTTAAATTTGTTATATGGTTTTGGAGCAGTGGGAGCAGGGAGGAGGATGGAATTAGCTGTTGTAAATTGGTAGCTGCAGAAGCAAGTAGTGGCCATTGTCATGTTGCCTGTATTTATTTGCACAAATTTGGATTAAATTTTAAGATGAAAGAGACCAGGCTACTTCCTGCAGAACTTTTTAATGAGCTTCTCTGAGACTATTTACTTTTATTCATGTTCTTACTTTTGCAGCTGAGTATTGATTCATGCAAAGGAATTAGGCCAAAGGAAAATTGCCCCTCTAAAGAGCAGCTGTTGTCTTTTAGGAAGTCCTAAAATACAGATGATGAATATTGTTTTTATATCCCTGGAATTTGTGCATGGTATGGCTTTGGGGAAGCATCTAGCCAAGAATACAGGTATAAAAAAAGTAAATCCTAATACTCTTTTGTTGGTACAGTAGTTGTATAAAACTCCTTGTGTTGTACATTGTCATTTGACCTTTATAGTGAGAAAGACTTGCAGTCTTTTGGAATGTCACTGCCAGGATACAAGCATTTCCAGTTGTGTTTAAAACAAAAGTAGCTTGTCCTGCATGGACATTGACTTCTGATACTTGTCTGTGTTTTCAAGAGTATTTAGGCTATTTCTGAACTTACACAGAGCAGAGAAAAATTATTTTCTCACAGAAATCTCCCAAGATGTTTGGGGGTAATGATAATAGGGCAAAAGAACTTGCCTCTAGTAAGGATACTCAGTGAGTAATTTTAGTGACAGCATGTAAACTGCTTGTTTACTGCAGAGACTATTCAGAAGGCTTAAACCAGCATGTGTTCCCTCCCAGGAATTAACAGCTCAAATGACTTGAAGCTTAATTTTCCCAAAACCCTTGATCAAGTTTGTGATGCCCCTCGTGCTTGATTTCCCACAGCGTGGCTGGGAGCGCCTGTAGGAATCCCTCACATCTCTTGTGGTCCCACACCTTTCTGAAGGGGCTTCTCTTTTCCTCTTGGGCTTATTTTCCATCCTGCAAGACAAGACAGTGATGTTTGTCCTCCTCAGGGAGCAGGAGACACAGCAAGTTTCTAACTTCAGGTGAGGAAGGAAGATGAGTTTGGGGAGCAAAGCCGAAGTGAACCTCAAAGGGCAAAGCTTTTAAAGCTTTTTCAAGAAAAATAATGTTGGCCATGGGATGGAGAATGACTGAATGATGTTTGGCAAAGTTCCTGCAGGTGATTGTCAGTCTGTACATCCCTCTTACAGGGATGGAGACAGGAGCAAGTGGTGTTCAGAAAATGTTCCAAGAGAGGTCGGTTTTATTCCCCATCCTGGTCTGAGGTCTGAGGGCCGGGCTGGTGGCAATGTGCCTCCTGTCCTTGGCTCCTTTCTGCTGCTGAGGCCACAGGAAGCTTCCAGAAGCTCTCATTGATTCAGAATCATTAGGTTGGAAGAGACCTCCAGGATCATCAAGTCCAGCCCAGCCCTAACACCTCACCTAAACCCTGGCACTGAGTGCTACATTCAGTCTTTTCTTAAACACATCCAGGGATGTTGAATTTACCACCACCCCAGGCAGGCCATTCCAATACTTTATCACTCCTTCTGTAAAAAACTTTTTCCTGATATCCAACCTATATTTCCCTTAGTTCTCCCTGAGACTGTGTCCTCCCCTTCTGTCAGTGCTGCCAGGAGAAAGAGACCAACCCCACCTGAGCACAGCCACCTTTCACGACGTGGATTTTGATCTAGGGCTGCTGTGGTGACTCCCATCCCTCTTGTGTTCACTAACAGGTTTTGTTTGCCAGTGTAAAGCTCTATCAATTCTATTTTGTTTGTTTAAGTCACATTCAGGGTAAGAAAAGGCTGGCTTCCAGTCATATTTGGGTTGCAATATGGCCCAGGCTGCTCTGTTTTCGGTATTTTTCAAGTCTTTTCTCCAGAGATCTGTAATGCTTTATTTCCAAGTCTGTTTTCAGTGTTTTCTAGTGAGACATATCATCATTTATGATCTTGAATGGATCTTGTCAATGGCAAGAAATGCTTCTTCCCCATTAGCAAATGGCCTTGTAAGCAGCTGACAGTTTGTCTAATGGTATTAAACACATCAAAGATAAGGGAACAGGTCTGTGCTCTGTACTGAGTAAATCTGAGATTGAGCTGAAGGCCATCTCCACAGAAAAGAGAATTTAAGAGGCTGATTCTTACCTCCACCAGTTATTTTCAGCCTTTTTTTTCTCCCCTGCAGCTGAATCTGGTCTGTCAGTTGTCTCTGTCAGAATAAATTTTTGTATTTCACTTTTACACCATCTGTTTGATGGCTGCAATATGTGTTTTTAATTTTATGATTGATAGATTTCTGGAGCTTTTAATTAGATTTTTACCTTTCTGTTTGTGATCTACTTCTTTTTCTAAGACCCTAATTTTGTCTCTCAGGTAGAAATGAGAATGTAGCCATTGGTTCAAATCTCCTTTGCTGTCACTGGTGCAGGCAGCATTTACAGTAAACACGAGCGTGGTTAAAAAGAGGCAGAAAACTCAGTTTTAAAGCTGGTCTTGTCTTGACTATCCATTGATCAGTCTTCAAAATCTATCTGAAATTTGCTTCTAAATTGATTACAGAATTGATGTTAGCCAGAAGTTAATTTTAACCCGTTCTCCTCAATAGTTGCAATGCTGTTGCAGAAATGATTCTTGACTTTGTGTCGGAGGGACTCCTCGGGAGAGTGCTGTGTGCTTCCTGCCTGGAGGATGCTGTGCCTGCCTTTGTTCCTGCTTCAGCTGCCTGGACAGGGTGGACAGCTGCCTGGTAGAATTAGCACCAGAGTACTCATGAGGACTCTCAAGCACCTGGAAATGTTTTTGGAGTCCAGGCAGCACTGAGGATTTGGGGACACATTATCCCTGTTGGGACCTCCTGGCTGCCCTGTGCACCCACAGTCAGTGTGGTTTGGGGCAGCAGTTGTTAATTGGAATTAATATTGTATTTAGGAATTAATGACCCCTCTTCTGTGGCGTGGGGACACGGTGGTGACATTGTGCTGTGTGTCTGTGCCACCCACAGCAGCAGGACACAGGAGCTGCATGTTTTCAGGATGTTTTCTCTGCACCTTGGCAGCTGTTTGATGGTGCAGAGACACAGATTGGTGATTCTGTTCCAGCCAGGGCTCCATGGAAGGGGGAGGACAGACTGCTCTGGGGGTTGGTGATTTGGAGATCAGTAATCCATTTTTAACAGCCTGTCCACATAGAACATGTGGGGAGGATGGTGATGAACTCACTTTCTGATAGATCTATTATTTTTTTCCTTCCATTCTGGTGCTGTTTCTTGAGAGGAACAGTCCTGGTTAAAAAAAAGCAAAACCCGTTTGGTTTACAAAACTTAAAATTTACTGTAATTTTAATTACATCAGTTAAAAATACGGAGTGCAAGTTGGGCTGTGTTGGAGTTGAGGACAGGCCTGCTGTACTCATCAGTTCTTTTTCATCTGCTTGTCTTCATCCCTTTGCTCATTTTTCTTTGCAGAAAATCCCTTGGGAAATCTTTGTTTGCACAATGCTCAATATGAAGAAATCTTGAGCTATTGTAAGGGTGCTTCTAGGCATGATAACAGAAATGGTAATAAATTTCATATTAGTGGAGCTGAGGTTCTGATCTCCAAAATCACAGCACTATCAAATGCAGCTTTTAATGTCTGTCTCCAAACTTTATTTCAAGAGCTGGGTTCTGTCAAGTTTGGCTATTTCACTGTGGGGAGAGAGAGGGACAGAATGGAGGGGGAGAGTGAGGAAATTAATTTTATTGTGAAATGTGTCAAAAGATAAACATGTAACTTAACTTTAACTTAGTAATAGGAAGATAACATTTTGACAGCAGAAGCAAAGTGCATGCTAATAATTAGGGGATTATTCCTGAATCCCTTGGGCTTTTTTTTTTCCCATTGGTCTTTTTCCTTTTCTCCTGTGGCAGGGGAGGAATGTGATGATTAACTGTGATAATTAGCAGAATACGAGTGTTAGCTGACTGTGAGGTATTACTGGTGCACGTTGTTGTGAGACCTAATAGATGATCCTGAAAGTTTCAAATGATAGGGAAAGTTGTGAGCCTTCCTCACTTTTCTCAGGTCAGAGTAAAGCCAAGTATTTTAGGGCAGTTTAGCAAAACTGTCCTACTGAATTGTCATCTCTGACATTTTCTCTGGGGGTGCACTGGGCAATATTGAGCACTTCCTCAAACATTTTAGCAGCTTTTTGAGTTCAAGTAACACTTGGTTGTCTGTCTGCCTAAGAGGGTTTTCAGTGTCAGTATTAAATGCAGTGTCATATGTTACAAGATACTGCCCAAATGAAAAAAATTCACTTTACTTGGAAGAGATTTTTCCACAAACAATTTGTCCCAAAATAGAAAATATTCCAATTTCTAACTTCCTAACTTTGAGGATTACAAAAAGCTTGTCCAAAAATGGAAGACTCTTCCTTAGAATTTTATATTGTGTTCCTTGGGGTCTTACCCAAGGTGAATGAACAAAGAAGTCCTGTGTTGTTGCACATTCCCTATGTAAGAATATCATTTAACTTCACATTAATGATTTTTCTGCACTCCCAATGAGGAAATAGCAAAGAGTATTTGCCCATTCTCTCTGGTTTAGGGTAGAGTTGTAGCATATAAAGTTCACGGAACAGATGTGGTCACAGGACATCCAGCCCATTAAAGTAATCCTGCATATGTATGTACTGCTTGTCCACAGCTATGGAGACAGCAATGTTTAATTAAGACAGTTGTGTTGTTTAAATATGACTCTGAGAAATTTCAGCAAGGAAAAGATGACTCCAGAAAGCAGTTTGTGTCTTGTGCCTTCCTGTTTGTCCTAAAGCACGTTTTCCCTGGGCTTTAGTGGGAGCTCAGTTTATGGATTTTCTCCAGTTTTGCCTTTTGTCTCTGTGATGGTTTTGTTTAGACTGGGGAGGCAATATATTAGGAAATTTTTTTTTTTTTTTGGACATGCTGATTTTGGCAAAACCTGGATGAAACATCTTTGTTTGGGGAGGGCAGCAGTGGTTACAGCATCACTGAGCAATGTGGGAGCCCCTCTGGGTCACAAGCTTGTGTGAAATAGTTGCAGAGGGGTGAGGAGAGAGGCCCTGGCAGCCTCATCCTCTTGAAGTGGGTAGAGCTGCTCAGAGATGGGTTTTGGAGAATACAGCTGGGCAGCAAAAAAGAGAATTCATTGTGAGGGAATGGTGCAGGGAAGCAATTGTGCATTTCTGACATGCCTTGATAAATGCAGCAGGGAGGTTTGCTGGAGACCAGAAAAAAGAGGTGAAAAAAAAAAATAAAAAAGATGGAAGGGAAATTCTTGAGCAAAGAGAACTTGTTTTCCAGAAGTGGAAATAGATACTGAGAAATAAAGCCCTAAGGGAAAGGCTGGTTCTTCAGAGAGATGAAAACACACATCTGGATATAAGTTTCTCAGATAAGAATGTGAAAGTGTAGGAAACAGCCCAATGATCCTTTGGAGCTTTGAGTTTTAATAGATAACATGTGAAAAGGCAGCAGAAGATAAGGAGCAATCAGGAGTGTTTTATGGATTTTTGGGGGTTTGTTTGGCATTGGTTTTGGTTTTATGTTCTTTTTTTTCCCGCCTCTGGAAAGTTCTTTAGCTAATGAAGTTTTTTAGACAATGAAAATGGATTGTTCCCAGTTGATGTTAAGTTCATTTTATAGAACAGTTAATTTCCAGGTTGGTTGTTCCCTAGCCCTCATGTATGCAGCAGGGTTAGTGCAAAGAGGTTTTATAAGCATGAGGAGTTTCAGTAAATTGAAACATCAGATTTCTGTGCAAAGGCTTTAGGAAAACTTGAGTTTTCTGTTCATTTAGCAAACATTGTGAAATCAATTCAGCTTTACTGCAGCAAGTAAAAAACCAAAAGTGGGATGAGGATGGGGGACGAGGAAGGTGGGAATCTACTCGAGAGTGCAGAAAATTGCCTGTAAATTGGCTGCAACATCTGGTTGCTAACATCAAGTCAATACAACCCTTCCTTCAAAATTCATTTTACACATTAAAACTGTCCTACACATTTTATTGCAACGTTTTGGCTTCCTCTGCTCCTCAGTGGCCTCTGCAGACATGTTACACTCAGTGTGGTGGTGCTAGGAATGAACAGAGCTGGTGAAACTGGATGCTTTTTACATTAAAAAACCAAAACCCTGAACAGCAACAAAAAGAAAAACCCCAAACATAAACAGAGATCTCTCTTACCTTTCCAGGAAAAGATCTGGGAAGGGTTTCTAGTCTGTGCATGTCTGAAAGTGAGCAGGGTGATGAAATCAAGGCTTGGTTTTCATGCCAGGCTTCACTAAAATAATTTGTTTGTTCACAGAATGTCTTCCCAAGTTATCAAGAGTTTACAGCAGTCAGGAGCAGGTGTGAAATATTGCAAATCTGAAATACCAGGTTGTCTGTATTAGTGAAGAGCACCCAAACACTGCAGTTTCTTCACTGTGATCTATTCAGTCACACACCACACTGTAAGTGAAATACAAAATTAAACCAGTGTGGGGTTTGATGAAGTTTGCTTTTTGCCCAGATGAGTCCAGAAGTGTCAAACATTGGAGCACAGGCACATCTCTGTTCATATCCTGATGAGACTGTCCATGTGGTAGCTGAGGGAAAATATGAGAATGCTTGATGTGCTCTGATTTCTGCCTTTGTGCAGTCTGAGCTTTGGAATAGCTCTGGGCTGCCCTGACCACCTGAAATCCCTGTGACCAGCTGGACCTGCTGGACATGGAAGAAGAGCTGCAGTTGTAGGAGTTAAGTAGGAATGGCTAAACAAGGTCAAGGATTGAGAAAAGTAAAAAAAGTGACCTTTTGTATGTGCAGTTGTTAACCGTGGATTTTATTTGAATCAAAATGATGCTTGAGTTAATCTGACAGAGAACCTTATGATGTGCATATTGTGCTTTCTTCATATTAAACTGTGTTTTTGTAGCAGCTGCATTTTAAAGTATTTTTCTGTTTTCTTTCATGCTTCATATTTGAAGTTTTCTGCTATTCCCTGAACTCTCCCGAACCAAAAGACAACAAATACTTGTTTCACCCTTTTCCTTTGCAGAAAATGTAGAATCATGGAATTGTTAAGGTTGGAAGGGACTCCATGAGGTCTCCTGGTTCAGCCTCTGCTCGAAGCAGAGTGTGGAATTCAGACAGGAAATGTCTGTTTGGGTCTTGAAAACCAGAAATTGCCTCCTGAAGGATTTTCAGTGACTTTTCCAGTACCAAAGTGAGGCTGCTGTTGACCAGGCTGCACTTTGCCACGCTGTGCTTTTAAACCTTTCCCAGGCAGAGGTGATGTTTGCCTGTGCTGGAGGTGTCAGGGCGAGGCTGGGCTGGATCAGCCTGGTCTGTGCCCCAGCAGATGTGTCCTGTCCTCCTGCAGCCTTCTGCAGCCCAGCAGCTCTCAGGGGAGGTTTGACTTGATCCTCCCCCACTCCTGGCTGTTCCTCTCCTCCCTGAACACAGGAACATGGGAGAGTGTGCTGGTGAGGGCTCTGAGCCCCTCAGTCTGCCCCTGAACCATCACATCTTGTTTATTATTTCATAGCTAATGCACTTTTCTTGATGACCCTTGCCAGCTTGAGCTCCAGATGAGCTTTGACTTTGCTCAGACCATCACCTGAGCTTTGGGCAATGTTTCTGCACCCCTGGGTGCTGTTTGTGCTCTCCCTGCTGTGCTGGAGCTCCATCAGCAGGTGCCTCTTTAGCCCAGGTGTGCGCTGGCACAGGGGAGTGCCAGGACAACCTCCACCCTGTTTATTCTTGCTGCAGTGGGTCTGTATCCTTCACCAGGGCACAAGTGACGCTGCCAGAGATCTGGAACACATCAAGAGTGAGTACAGGACCCCTGGGGACAGGGGGGAAGGACACTGGAGTGTAAAATGTCCTGTTAAACGTTCTGCTGTCAGCATAACAATTCCTTTGTGTGGATAATAAAAGCTGTACACTCTAATAATTAGACAGGAATTCCTGCAGGCTGAGACAAACATGTATTTCCTTGGAAGAAGCAGAATATTTCAATTACTCTGTGCATTATTCTGCTTTCTGTGGGCCTTGGTGCGACTTCCACTGAAGTCTGCTGTAGGGAATTCAGCCCCTGCACAAGTTGCAAAAAGTTAAGTTGTTTTTTCTTCCTGGCTATTTCTTAACATTTGTAGTTTGCCAAATGGTTGTTTTTTTGTTTTTTCTTATTTTTATAAGGATGAGGGCAGAAGTGTGTTGTCTGCAAGCAGTTCCAGATCATTTGGACACTTAATGTGTGTTATTAACCAAGCACCCCTGTAATGGGCTTCAGAATGGACAGCTTATTCACAAAATTAGGGCACTTAACCTCCAAGGTCCGTTTTTCTCATTGTTCAGACAGAAAGAAAACAGTCTGACTCATACCTGAAAGCCTTCTGTAATCAGAACAGAGGATCTAACCTTTTTTGAATTAAAAGCTGTCGTGTAGGTGTGCTACAGAAATATGATGGACTGCAGCATGGGGTTTGCACACTCCAGCTATTGTGTGGCTGTTCAATTGCAATTTAAATTTTCCTGAGGGCTGAAACTATCCAGTGTCACACACTTGGACCCAACAGCTACAGCAGAAATGATGAAATGTTGGATTGTGAGCTGGTTGTTACCCTTGTGTGAGATGCCCACATTGCTGGATCCCAGCATTGCTGTGTGGATCTGTGCAGTCCTTGTTGCTGAAGCTATGCAGAATATTTAGGAAGAACTGGTGGTTGTGCCAGAGCTTGTTTTTTTCTGTTTCTCCACCTGTGGCTTGTTCTTCCTGCAGATCAGGCAAGGGGGTCTGGAGTCTCCAAGCTGCTGGTTATAAGTTTGCAGTAGGATCTCCCCTTAACCCTTCTTTAATTGAAGTTCAACAAAGCCAGGTGTCTCAGCCTCTGTTCAAATGTCAGCAGACATCCTGACAGGCTCTGCCCTGTCCTGGAGAGCCTGCACTGCCCCAGGATTGCAGATGGACTGTCAGACATCCACAGCTCAAGGCAGGTCTGAATTATTTCCAGTTCTCCAACCCCTCTGGCTGTGGTTGAGGTGGCCTTTGCTGCTTCAAGGGCCTCTGCTGGAGTTTTGGGGCACAGTGGGACTCCAGGAGACTTTGCTGCAAAGCATCTTCCTGCTCACACAAAACCCCACCTGTGATTGTTGCAAGGGTTTATTTCCTCTCAGATGGAGGGCTTTGAATATTGTTCTTCTGCTGAGCTAAATGATGTGAAATGTTCAGAGAGTGCCAGTCTTTCTAGAGCTCGGTAGAAATAAAAATAAATTGTCATGCTCCTTTGCATGGTCAGCTGTTTAGAATAAAAAATAACTTGAGTCTTCTAGAGATGAAATATTTTATTTAAAAAAAAAATGGAATTACCTCAGCTGAATAAGATTTTGAAGTTTTTGTCTTTCTTTAGAAGTGATGTTCATGCTTGCCCATGTGATTTGGAAACTAGTGGAATTTGTGTATTTCATAAAATCCAGTCCCGGGAATTCATTTCCTGCGTTGCAAAACTTGAGATGAAAATATGTTCAATCTGAAGATATGCAGATTGTGCTGCCAGAGGGCTTCAGGATAGTGTTATAATTGAGTAGTTTATCACAGTAACTTTGAAGTTCTTGGATTGAAGGCAAAGAAGAGCATTGCCAAGTGCTTTCTGTTGGGAATTATGGTCATTTAAGGTTAAGAGGCTGGTGGCACTTCATAGCCATTAAAGAAAATTAGCTGCACAGCAGAAATCCTGGAAAATGGTTAAAATAATAAGACAGATACTGGGTGTGTGAAGACTGGAAAGGGCAGCCAGAGTCTGCTGTGTGGGTATATTGACACATGGGAGTGGATTTTTGTCCCTTTTGTGGTCCTGGTTTTAGCATGTTCCCAAACCAAGAGCTAAAGCACTCCTAAAGAGGGGAGGATTTACTGAGCAGCTTTTGCCTCCAGCTCTGCAGGCAGCTTTCCTAAAAATCAAGGGTTTTTCTCATGGGTTTAGGTTTCTGGAGTGCAGGAGGTAGCTAGGTCAAGGGTGAAAAAATGCCTTGCTGTGCAAAATGCAGATTTCTTCCAGCTCAGGTGCTGCGTGCTTGTGGTGGTTCCTTGGGGATGGGGAGAACAAAGCACAGAAAAACCTCCAGGGGATGACTCAGCTGTGTCACTCAGGATGGTTTGGGCTGACCAAGTCCTTTAGCAGTGCAGTGGCACAGAGAAAGCCTTTTTTTCTCAGGAATGAAGGCTGCTTTAGTCACTTGGAGGAACTGGGCTAATGAAAAACATCAGTAACTCCTTGCACCCAGGAATCTGGATTAATTCATTATCACTTGGATTTTAGCTCCCATGTTTTTCAGTGTTGATTTGCCATTTAAAATAAACCCTTTGGAATGTGGTACAAATTAATCATAGCAAAGGATGTGTGCTATCACTTCAAAACAGGTGCTCTTAAGTTTCTTGGAAAATTACTTTTCTTCTGTTCTTCATTAACATTTGGAAGTTGCCTGAATTGTGTCCCAGGTGAGGTTTGTTTTGATGGGAATTCTAGATGGTGTCCTGGATCCTGACCTGTTTTTAGGGGGATCAAGAGAGGTTTTTATTAGTTCCTAAGCTTTGTTCTGTGACACACACATTTTATGCATTTTCCTTCTTGGAAAATACCAAAAATGAGGTGAAGAAAAATGCACCTTCCCTGTAGATTGTGGGGCATTGGTTGAATCAAGGTTGCTTTCAGGGTGTTGGGTTCTGGGCTGATTTGTTTGTCCCTACTGTGACACAAATGTGTGTAGCTTTGAACTGTGGTAACCACTTGGAAAATGTAACAGGAACAGAAACTAAACTTTGTGTTTGAGGTTCTGTGACTAGAAATGAATATTTACCTTACTTAGGAAGCAGCTGGACAGGAAGGAATCCTAGTGCTGTTTAACGGGGGTGAGAGCTGTTTTTTGAAGTGTATGGCAGATAATTTTTCCTTAAATACAGTTTCCCCACTGCTCTTATTGAGATGAGCTTCTCCACTGCTTACTGAATTCTTTATTGATGTAAATGAAGAAATATCTGAGGACTGTAATCAAGTCTGGTGCTCCTTCTCCTTAGGTAGCAGGTTATTTTTGTTTTCCATGGATTTTCATTTTATGAAACCTTGTCTTAGGTTAAAGACAAATAATATTAATTAGACAATAAATATTTTTCAAAATGCCAGTCTAGGGCTTGTGGTTGTTGCTGAAATGCAAAATCAGCGACAGCCATGAAATTATTGGGCACCAAGGATCTTCAGTTTTGTTGTTAGGAGTGTTTGCCAGATGGGCACCTGAGAATTCTCTGAGGCAGAGGCAAATTTGTTCTTGAGCACTTACTGATAAGAAGTGGCTTTAACCAAATGCAGCAACTGTATTCCTTCTAGAAAGGGAACTTAATTTTGGCAATTCCTTTTCTGACAAAACATAAGAGAATTAGGCCTGAAGTCTGGTAGTTTTTCAGATCGGAAAAAAATGTTGGGTGGCTGGTGTGTGTGTGTTCTGTTTTTGGTTTTTGTTTTTTTAAGCACACGATAGAACCTCATTTTCTTAAAGCCAACACAGCATTTGCAGTAAGAACGTCAGAATGAGTGTGTTTTGTGTGCCCATGACCTTGTGTAGTGCCCGTGTATCAAAGGCTGCAAAACCAAACCTTTACAGAGATGTAGTGAGAAAACTGCTTTGTGCTTTAGTAAGAATCTTTGGCTTCTGTGTGCCTGGAAAAGCACAACTGGGCAACCAGAGCTCTGATTAAAAGACCCCAGACCTGTAGTCTTGAAGTTGTTGAGGAATTGTGTTAGGGATTGACCTGTTTAAGATTCACAGTTATGAGGGCCCAAACTTAATTATCCAGGTTATCTTGGATATTGTGGTAGAGGGAGGGTTCAGATGGTGGCAGAATAACCTCTGCCTCCAATAGGAACTTGCTGCAATCTGGTAGTGTTGCTTTGAATGTTTGCATCTTTGTATATAAAAGGATTTTAACGTTGTATGAGGTATTTATACACATCTACTGAATTATTGAGCTGGGGATTGTGCAAGACTTCAGCATCTGATTGCTGTTGTTATTGGCTCCTCTGTGGGAGCTGCCCTGCTCATTCTGGAGGTGATGGGGTGTCAGACTCCATCCTGGGTTTGTGCATCAGGGAGGGGAGGGAAGCTCAGAGCTGTCCAGGATGAGGAGCTGTGTTTGCCAAGGCTGCAGAGCCCACGAGGCTGAAGCACAAAGTGGGAAGAGACAAGTGGATTTATTTCTCCAGTCATAAACTTTATCCAGTCCAGGGAAGAGGGTGGGGGCTGAGGACAGCGTCCGGATGTTTTGGAGGAGTTGAGTGGCTGAAGAGAAAAATTATCAACCAAAATTTAAGTCATGTAGCAGAGGAAATCTGTATGCTCCTGGGAATGTTGGTGCTTTAAGACATTGAGAAGTCTGTCTTAAAATCACTTGATTGTTTTCAGAGAAGAATGAAAGATGAAGCAATTCAGAGGAATTATTGCAATGAAGCAGGATTTGCTCCAGTTGCTCCAAGCATCCCTGTTTGTAATAAGTGTGTACAGTGTGTGACTCAGTCTTCAGCATCTACAAAATATGTGTTGAATTAAATTGTTATTAGAACATAGCAGGACATGTTTATGAGTAAAGCTCCCTTAATAGCTCATCTGAACTCACTTTCATGATGTCTTGTACCACTCTAGTCCAATTCATGTTTCTATTCTCACTGAAATAATTCCTTCCACATCTGTTTTCTTAAAGCTACCACTGTAGCTGTGTTGTTCTTAGCATGCTTCATCCTACAAGTTATGGTAAAATAAATTAATGAATTGACAAGGCAGACCTAATGTCAAGACCTTTACCAAAGCTGATATAGATGTAATTTCTGATTTCTTTTTAATGGAGTGATCATCAGCTTTGCTGCTGACACTCCAGAAGGGACCTGTATTCCTTAATGGAATTTTCTGAGATGTTTTTATTGATTAGACCATCTTATTGGAATGTGAAATGACCAAAAGTAGTAGCTGGTCCTGTGGGAGAGATCAATGTGTTGAGTAGGATTCAAGATCTGCTTGGCCCCACGTATTACCCAAAATGCAGGAATTCTGCACAGTAAGAATATTATGTAGAATTATTTCATCTGGATACAGATACATGTTGAAGTGAAATAAAAATTAAATTTGCCTTCATGGTATTATTTTCCTCATATCTTAGACCCAGATGATTTCCAAGAAATCCGTTTGGTTCCAAGAGTCCTTTTGAACACTGATGTGTTTGAAAGCCAACCAAGATTACATGTTAAGGTTTTGCTCTTTGTAGTTGAAACCCACTAGTGAGCCCATAATCAGCTGCCAAACTTTATAAAGGAAACATAAAATATTATGTTGCCCACAAATACCAGCTGTAAACCACTAATGTCTGCATTAGTTCAGTAACTTCAGAGTCACAAAGTTTAATTGACTAATGGGGTAACCTGTGGCAATCTGCTGCTTTGCAGTGTTAGACCTACTGTGAACAGGAGGAGGAAATTCTATGTAGTTCATCACAGTTTTAGTCTGTTTTTCTTCAAATGGCAGATAAGCCTTGAGGCAGAGCACACTGGAAAAGGCAAATGTTCAGAAGGTAAACACTGTTTTTTAAAACAGACAGAGGCTGCAGTTATGGTTCGAGCAAAGTGAACTTCATGAGGAATGTTTCTCTAAAGGTTAGGGCATGGTGCAAGTAATTGGAATAACAGAAATGGAAACCTTTCACTTAGACACTACACTTTGGAAGTGATTAATAGGATGATTGATATTGTGTATACAGGATAGGCTGTGCCAATCTGCAGGAGTAGAGGAAAAAAAGCAATCTCAAGATACGTGTTGATCAAGGAATGTTACAGCCTTTCAGAACAGAGAGCTGCAGAATTCCCTTGGGGGGGGTGAATGTTGAGTGTTCCTGGGGCTGAAGGCAGAGAGGAACTGTGCTGGTGTGTGGGGCTGGTGTCTCAGACTGGGTGTGGTGCAGAGGTTGCAGTGTGGATGGCAGGAGTGGTGGCTCTGCATGCCCTGGCTGAAGCCAAGTAAAGCTGTGCTGGGATCACGTCTGACCAAGATACACAAGAACTGGGGCCATGGACACCGTGTAGCTCCGTGTCCCTTGGCTGCCTCCTCTCTGCCTTGGGGGATTCCAACCAGCTTAATGCTGTGTTTTGCTAGAGCTTCTCTGAGATAAAGGGAGAGCTTGTGATGGAATGCCATGAAAAGCAGATGGGGAGCAACATACGAGTCAAACATGAGCTATTTACGCATTGCTTACTCCAGGACATAATTCTTTCCAGGGTCTCTTGCAATCAGCTCACTGGCACACCAGTGAGTAATTAATGATGCACTGGGGTAGAACTGAACTGAGAACAGAAGAGGAAATTGAGCTGGAAAATCTGAAAGATGTAGTGGTTCAGAGGTATTCTTGGGGAGAAGCATGAGTCAATCGACAGGGTAAAGACAAATGGAAGAGAATGGCTGGTGCAGGCAGTGGAAGTGCCCTGTACAGGCTTTGTGCTTTCTTCTCTTCAATGAACCTATTAAAACACGCCTGACCTAAGTCAGGTAGGGGTACAGACTGTCTTTTTCACACAGCTGAAATATAGGGACTTTCCCCCCCTCATTTCCTTATCTTTATCTTTACTTTGCATCTGTGTTTTCCTGACAGGGGAATGTTTCTTGTATTATAGAAATATCTCATGCTAACATCCGTGAACTAGCTCCTATAACTTGTAAAATCTGTTTATAATCCATTTTATGACTTAAGGATTTTATTAGTGTTATTTTGATGTCTGTCAATAACCATTAGAAGTAGATTCCAAAATTCTTAAACACTTATTTCTGTGCTCCAGTGCATCACATGCTGCTTCAATCCAGTTAAGGTCTTGCTTATATGTTAGACTCATTGAAAGATTGATTTCAAATGTTTGAAAAAGTTATGGCAAAAATATTATATGTTTTGTGTCTACATGCCATATTTTTGATGGCACGAAGACCAGAAAGGAAGACTAGCTGTTTGTCTTGTCCCTCTTGGATAGCACTAGGTCAGGGAGAACAGTGTGGACAGGACTGAAAACCATGAAATATCTCAAGCCAAGTAACAGGGTGTGCTCAGCTGGCAGAACTTCAGGGGTTCTTGCTGAAGGCAGGTCTAGAGAGGAGAAAATGGCAAACCAGGTCCTCTGGTAGCAGTGAATATTCCAGTCATCTGGGTAGGAGCACACTAAGGAGTCACTGAACTAAGTTGTCCTCTTTTCAGGCTCTGTGTGGCCAAAGCTTCTGCAGCAGGTTGGACTCACTTGGGTTTAGAATAATAATTTTGAGGCCCTGTGCTCTTGTTTCAGCTCTTTTGTGCTAATTGGGTCTTGGATTAACACAGCCTCTTACAGAACTGTAGTCTGAGAGGGAAAGAAGCATATAGTGAGCACTGACACTGGAACTAAAAATGGGAGAAACTTCATCTGTGAGAACAACATAGAGGAGGAGGAGGAGGCAGAATGCATCAGGATCGATGACTGGCTTTTTGAGATTGTAATGCAAATGTTTGTTTGTACAGTTTGAGCAGCTGGTGGGTGCTCTAGTGATGGAGATACTTCCTGCTAATGGAATTCTGGGTGTCAGTTATAGTGTCTGAATGCTGCTTTCTTTTTCCTCTGCAGGGATCTAGAAAAAAATAACATCACAAGGATCACAAAGACGGACTTCGCAGGGCTGAAGAATCTTCGTGTCTTGTGAGTATAACACAAAACTTGCCTGGATATTATGAGACTATTTTAGGGTACTGCTACTTAGAATTTCCATGATTCCAGAGATCAAATTCTAGTAATTTTGGCATGTTATTCAGTTGTTGGGATTCTTTTAAACCAGGCAACCTGAATAGTTTGCCATGTGAAACAGTAGATTTTAGTTCTACACTAAAGTGGCTGTAGTTTCAGAGCTGTTTAGTTGTTTCTTACTAGCTTTGAATAAGTCATGTGGTAAAGATTTTGGTCTGCTTTACAATCCCTCATGCAGAAATCCATTATATTGGGGCACTGGCAAATAGGGCTTTCAGATTTTGGCCACTGTAAGGGTGAGTCCCATTAACAGCATTTTGCACAGTGTTAAGCAGAAGTTGATCAAGAATAGCTGTAGAAGTGGAACACAAGGAAACTGGTGAGGTTTTTTGGTCTAGTCATAAATCCAGACATTACAGGTGGTGCTGTTTCATGATCTCAGTATCTGTCAAGAGCTTAGCCATACCTGTAGATAGGCCTTGAGCATGAGTCTGCAGACTTTGTCATTCCTGGTTTCCTGTCTCCTCTACATGAACCTCAAACAGCACCACTAAGTTAGTGATGAAAAGTTTTCCTCTTGAGTATCTTCTAAAACAAGCCTTTAAAGCTGCAACTGTTGAACTTTTACAGTTCTTTAGTGATAATTCAAGTAATATTTAAGCCCTGCTAAGGAAAAGGTGAGTCATTTCTCCTACTACCTCAACACTTGTGAACAAGTTGTCATATACTAAGGAAACACCTCCAATCTATGGGAAGACTTTTTGTTCTCATGGTGTTTCTCTCACCTCTAGCAGAGGAGTTTAGATTTCCTTGGCTCCCATCCCAGCTGTCAATACCATTTTAGGAGTCTATTAAAATACATGTTCTATACTAGATTAATGCCAGTAGTTGTTTCAGTTTGGTTGGATTTTCATGTGTCAGACGTTGCCTAATACTGCTGCAGTCTTTTATGTCTTCAGGAATAACGGGAATGTGCAACTGCCATCTTTACGTGGAGCTTTTGTCCTGTGTTCATTCCGGGTTTATGGAACTCATTTGCTCAGACTTTGAATAGTGTGGTGTCTGCCACAGAAGTCATAGGAATAAAATATCCTTCAGATTTTTCTCAATTTTTCTTTGGTTTCTTTTATGGTCTCTTCATAATTCTGTTACTAAACCCCCATTTTTCCTTTTTTTCCTCCCTGCCCTGTTTGTGGGGGGGCACAATGAGAAGACATAAATCTGCAGCTTGTCCCAGTGCTCCTGGAAAGGCAGCCTTGTCCTGTTTGCACACATCAGGATGAGGACTAGGAACGAGTGACCTGTACAGCAGAAAATAATCCTCCAGTCTCAAGCAAACACCACACATTCAAAATACTCCTTAGTGCACCTTTTCCTTTCATCCCTTACAACTTCATCCTTCTCCCTTATCCTTACATAGAATTTCCTCCCTGTCCTTTGAGCAATGTGACTCTCTCGTTCACGTGCTTGAGTTTTGTAGTTTTATATTTTCATTTCTTGGTGTTATCTGTGGAATACTCTCTTGCTGTCTGTGCCCTCAGCTATTCTCCAGTCAAACAGCTCTGAGCATCCTAAGAGGACTGAGGGCAGAGGAGTGCCTGTTGAACAGGCCAGAGTAGTGTTTTTCCCTGGAATTCACTGAGTCCAGATTGTCCAGAGGTGTTTACACAGGATGTTCAGGGTGTTTAATCCCTGCATGAGTGCTCTCACAGAGGCAGGAATTGGGTGTGTGCTGGAGGGAAGGGAAAGGTCACCTCAGATGGGACTCTTGGAATCTCTCTTCCTTGGCTTCCACTTCACCTGTCAAGGCCATTGCTGCTGTGGCAGAAATTTCAGCATTTCTGGGTGGCAGTCATCCCCTGCACACTGGAAATCAGAGGGAAAGCAATCTCCTTTGCTTGTAACCTGTCCCAGGTTGGTGTCAGGTGGAGAGAACAGCAGGATCAGCCCCAGTGGGAAGCTGTGGGGAATTGTGTCCCACAGCTGCTGTTCCTCAGGGCTGGAACCCCTTTGGAGCACTGAGAGAGGATTTGCTCCAGAGCAAGCCTGAAATCAGCCCAGAACAGGGTCTGGACAAGAAAAATACATTGCCATTGACTGTGTTCCTGTTGTGGGCTGCACAAGTCAGTTATCTCAATTGTGGCACACAAATGCCCCAGAAAGATTAGGAATGTCCCAGGGATGTAACCTCCAGCCTCCAGACCAGCACCTTTCTGAGAAAAATGTGGTTACAGAAGTTTGGGAACAAAAATATTTACCAAATGTGGAGATCAGGGGGAAAATTTGGAGTCAGTTAGAGAAACAGTGCTCCTCTGCCCCGATTATTTTATTAATCTCCAGTTAAAACTGGTATTGATACTCAGGTGAAAAGCGTTTTGATAATGTTTGAAGAGAAGTGGGAATGCTTTTATATTTTTGTTAAAATTAACTGGTATTTCTGGAATTGCAGGCATTTGGAAGAAAATCAGATCAGTGTGATAGAACGTGGAGCTTTTCAGGATCTGAAACAACTGGAGCGGCTGTAAGTATCTGTATTTACACCTGTGGAAAAGCTACAGGTTTTCTACCTCACTGTTAATGCTCATCCATAATATATGATGATAATAAAATTAACTTTAAAAGAGAGAGAGAGAGATGAGTACCTGCCTAAATTAAAGTACGCTCTTAAACACAGCTGAATTTATATTACATGATAGTTAATACTTGGAATAAAATGTAGAGCAGCTGCCAAGAAAATAGAACTGGCAGTAAAACCAGAGTCTCAATAACATTATCAAAAGGACATTATCTGGGTAAGTCTTAAAATTGGTACGTGGGGAAAAGATTTTTTTTCTAAAATAATAATTTCATATTCTTGTATATTTTTGTATTTTTATATATGTCTATGCAGATGGAAATTGCAATTTTCTCCTTTGAGAGCCACAATATTTCTAGAAGTGCCTTTATATTTTAGTTTTCTGATTAGGTTAATTTCCTCTGAAGTAGGATAATGCCAGTTATAGCAGTGGATTCCAGGGTACCATGGAAGACTTAGTGGAGGATGGATTGTAGGTTTCCTCTGCTTTTGGTAGAATTAAGTTAATTTCTTCTCTTTTTTGGAGAAGGTAACTATAAGATGTTTCTTAATCTGGAATCAGTTTATAGGAAGCTCCTGGCCCTGCAGGAGTATAAATTTAAATCTTAAAAAGGACAAAGTTAATTCTGCATCCGACTGCTGCTCTTAGCTGGGTGTGCTCCTTATTCATCATCATTAATTCTGTCTGCTTATGGTGGGAGCAGAACAAAATCTCTGTAAAGCTGAAATACCTTGGAGAATTATTCTTTGTTAGAAGTAGGTGACCAGAACAATATCACAAGCTGGTTTGGAATGCAGGCTTTTTATGCTTGATTGGTAACTGTTATCTGCAAGGCATTTCTTGTAGGACTTGTTATTTTCCCATTGATATTTTCTAAAGCAGCTTTCAAGAGTTAAGTGCCCACTAGCAATTATTCAAGAGAAGGCTGGAGTGTTGAGCTAATGCTGTACTAAAGCTGTTTCAGATGATCTCAGGATTAGATTTGCATCTGAGTTGTTTAATGAGTGCACTGAACATTTAAAATTAATTTACCCAATACCTTTGTCATGAATCAGAAAGCTCCATCTATGGCAATAAGGGCGATGAGTTTTAAATTCTGATTATAACAGATTTTCACCTATATTCAATTAGAAAGTACTTTCAGGTGCAGAGTTTTGTCATAGCTGATTTATTTCAGGAAAAAACCCAAAAAACAACCTAGCCTAATTTTCTAAAATTAAACACAGCCTGACATTGTAGAATGGTTTTTTCACATTAAATATCATCTTGAAGAGTCAGTATCCTAACTACCCAGTCCTAGTTTTAAGCTCATTTTATGTATGTGTGTATACATATATAAATAAATCTTTCTCATACCTGTATTTAGATAAAGATTAATGCAGGTTTTCATGTCTATATTTAGATCAAGGTTCACATAGTTAAATTTTGAAAGAGTTTTGAAAAACTTCCAGGAGAAGGGCTGGCTATTGGTAGCCAGAAACAAAACTCAAGTGTCATCTGTGTGTTGTGTTTCTGCAGAGCCTGCTCTGCCAGCAACTGCAAACAATATATATTGTGAAAGCAGAAGGCAGGAAATCTGATACCTTTAATAGTGTCTCTTAAAGTCTGTGATGTTTGAAAGTCTCAAGTTTTTTCTGCTTCCCTGTACGAACTCTTAACTTGGCCTGTTAACCATACTGCATCTCTGCTTCTCTTTTAGGATTGCCTGTCATTAAAATATTTCCTAAATTAATGTAGTATGAAAGGGAGGTCTGGAAACTCGCAACTTTTTTGGTATTTTAGCTTAAATCATTTTTAGGACAAAACTATAAATCTGGCTTCTTTGCTATGAGTCAGTAGGCTTTGGAGAAGGGGCTGTGGAAAGTTTGGCGTAACTTACAAAGGCTAAATGGCAACATTTTAGGTAATATTAAAGCTATTTTATTAAGTATTGTCAAACATTGCAAAATGTTAATGAAGAAAGTATGTTGGTTGCATTTAAAAAAAAAAACCTGGCTTTTTTCCATTTAATTTCTTTCAAATAACAAATAAAAATCACTTGCATTGCTTCGATTTTTGGAATAATGTTCTTTTTTGATCTATTGAAGTGGATGCAAAAGTAATCATTAACTTATTTTTAAACAAAGCAGCTGCACTGGGTCAAACTTTAAAGAATAGGAGTAATTTCTATTCCTGGCAAAGTACCACATATAAAGGTTTTCATTCAGAGTAACAGTGGAAGTATGTTCCACTCCTCTCCTCATGGTAAGCATTCAAAGGGCTTAAGCTAAGGTGAATATTGGAGCTCATTTTATTTTCACTTGTCTGGACATTGAAGCACTTCCATTGTTATTATCTGAGCAAATTAGCAAAATTTTGTTTGATGTGTTTGATGTGATGTCCTGTAAAAGTAAATTTTGAATAAAATGTCTTTAGAGCTGATACCCACTGCTGCCAAATGTGCCATGGGGGTGGCCCTCCACGTATCTGGATTTACTCCGATTTTATATTTTTGTGGGATATTAATGCTTAAAATGCAAATAAAGGAGGATATTGTCAGAATTTAATATTGGCTCAATAAAATTTGGCCATATCAGTTGAAGAAAGAACAAGATATCATGCAAGGTATCTTAAACTGACAGCACAAAGCTGAGAGATATGAAGCATTGTGGAAGTGGAAAGTGGAAGCCAGTTCTTTTTTTTGGCATATTTGCACTCAGCACTTGGAAAGTGCAGGAATCTAACCCGTTGTCTCACAGGAAAATTCAGTTCAGTGTAAATTCTGCTGAATTCCGAGATCCAGAATCCTGAGAAAGATCAGTGGTACTCACCACAGTGGAAAAGCCCAAATGTTTCCAGTGCTTTTATTGCAGCGAGCTTGTGTAGCTTTATTCCAGAACATAAAGATGAGGTGGCTGACCCCTCGTTTGGATTTTAGCATTTCAGTTTTACACTTTGCTATTAACACCGTGCAGGATTTTAAGATAAATGATGATGAAATTTCACACACTGAGAGGATGAAGAGGGGAACTGGTGGGCCTGAAAGATGAACTGACATTTCTCCCAGAGCCAGATGTATGTCACACATTTGTGTGAAAAACGAGGCAGGATATAAGACACCAACAGATCCTGACTTTTCCACGGCCAACTGCCAGAAATTGTCACGTAGCTCTGTAATCTTCAAAAGAATGGACTTTGGCTGATGGCTTCTTCTTTCTACTCAAATTAGTGTCTTTAGCAGGCATAAAAGATCTCAACATCTGAAAACACTAAAACTTTGTTTTTGTTGTTTAGGGGAGGGGGGGAAAATGTATAAGCGTGGCCAAATCAAATCTGCTCGAAGTTGGGAAAAAAAATTAGCTCTAAGAAAACAGCAAAAAGCTAGAATCCAGATTTTAACCCTGGTATGGTTTTGGTTTGGTGTGCGTGAAGACAGAGGTCAAAATGGACATTACGTTTGATTTTTAACTGCTGTGATGCTACTGTGCAATGAGTCTTTGTAAGCAGCTTCCCAAATGCTTGATTGAGGTATCGAAGTGTATTTATTTGGCACAGTGTACTGTAAAATTGCTGTTAGTGACCAGAGCTGCTAAGGAAAAGAATAAATTGTTATGCGGTGCTTCACAATCTGGATTTCATAAATGGCGATTGAAGAGGCTTTAAATAAATCATGTAATACAAAAAGCATCTCCCACAATTACTGTGCTGAGTGGGGAGATTGGTAGGTGCTTCAGAGTAGCTGGGAAAGTAATGAAAGCACTGGGAAGCTCTTCAGTGCTGTAAACAAAAGCCAATCCCTGGCACAGGAGCAGCCCGTGGTGTTTACACAAGGTTTGCAGTTGGGCTGTTCCTGCTGGAGCTGCAGGCACTGCACAGTTTAGAGGCCACGTGGGTCTGTGAAGATGTCACACAGTTCAAATGGAACCTTGCAGGAAAAAAAGCCTTGTTGTTTCCAGTGCCCGTTTTCCTGTGACATGGTGGGTAACACATCCCGTTGGAGATTTGTGCTCATTAAATACTTAACTGGAAATGCAGGAGAGCAAAGACACCCTAAAATGGATTTAGAGCTGTGACTGGGTGTTTAATCAGTTCTGTCAATTGCATATTTCCCTCTTGCTGCTCCAGTTACCACAGGGTGAGTTGGTTTAGTACCAGGTTTGCTGCCAGACTGCCCAGAGAGGTGCAAGTGTCTCTTTGCACATTGGACTGATGGATTTCTCTTTCACACCAAAGACAGCAGCATCCCCCTGGCTCCTGAGGAATTTGGTGGGATATGTCAAAACCTGAGCTGCACTTTGCTGCTGGGCAGAATTACTGCTGCAGCACCTGCCTTCATGGGAGAAAAACAGCCCTGTGGAGCCTAATCCCATGCCAGCCTGGGTGTCAGTGGTGCCATCCTTTGTCAATGAGGGAAAGCAGTTTGTATCAAACACCGCTTGTAAACTGAACTGCTCTTTGTGGGACCTGGCAAAGAATAAACAAAACAAATTCAGTTTGTGACGGTTGGAGGTGTGTTCTGGTCTTCTGGTTAGAAGGATGGATTAGTGCTTCTTGTGCTGCCTGCAGCTGTGAGCTAAGCAACATGAAACTCCTTGTTGGATTGGCTGATGCCTGCAAATTTAAGTAATATTCACTGATATTAGTTAATATTTAATGAATATTGTTCATAACCTTTTTCCTCACATCCTTTGAGAAATTATTTCCGTCATTAAAAAAAGGAGTCCTTTTTTAAATGTCTGACAAAGCAGTCTCTCTCACCTTGCATTTTCAAGCAAATTTAGCATTGCTTTTCAAATGAGTGTGTGACTGTTTACGTTGTGAGAAGTCAAACATGATGAGCCAGAATGTTTTGGGTGGGAGTATCTGACAGGGTGTTATTGGTTTTATTCCTGGATGCTGATGGGACAGTCATGGAGAATGGAGCACTTGGTGCTGCAGAATGTTTCTAGTATTATTTGAGTCCTTTCCATTCGTTCTTACTCTCAAGTCTGGGGTTTGTTCAGGGCTTCCCTTTCAGACAATGTCTCTGAATTTACATGGTAAATTAATGAGTTTATTTGGAGGAACTAATTGTTTTAACTTGCAAGGGTAGAGTCTGACTACTTTGTTCAAGAATTGTGTTGATTTGGAGTGTGGGTCTGCAGTTTCTAGGGGCTGTAATGCAGATTTTGCTGCTTAAAGGGTGGACCATGTCATCGTCACTTCTTCCTCTGCTGTTTTGTGACCCTGATAGCAATAGAGCAGCAGCAACACCCTCATGTAGCAGCTTCCCATGTTCCCAAGTTCCTTCCTCATGTTATTGCCCAGAGTTGCAGAGTTTGACCCTGCTGGCTCAGGACCAGGAGGCTGGAGGGAGGCTGGATCTCCTCTCGGTGTACCCTGGAGGGGTGTTCACTTTCCCTTCCTGCAGAGTGCACAGATCAGACCCATCAAAGGCATCCCCACCCAGGGCTGTGGAATACAACCCCCCATCCAGCTGAGAAAGCCAGGTGGAAAAGGTGGGAGGCTGGCAGAGGTGTAGAGGAGGATGATCCTTCCTTCCCTGTGTGCAGCTGCAAACTGGCACTGCTGGGGAGGGGAGGTAGAGCTGGCTGGGCTGGAAGTCAGTCCCAGAAAGGGGAGATTTGCTGATTTTCACCTGTTGCAAGAAACTGAACTGCCTCTTTTTTCCCAGTCTAATTCTGTCCCTGCTGAGCTAGCTGAGCACCTTTTGAGTATCAGGGTTATGCTGTCCTTTCCATGGAGAGGGCTGAGGTGCTTTGGCAAGCCCTGCTGTTTTATCATGCCTGGAGCAGAGGTATTTCATGGCCTTCCAGCTGCCTGTCACCCCTGCAGGAGCTCAGGCTGGATCTCTGACTTTAGAGGAGACCTGTCAAGTCACCAGTAAGGAATTCCTGTTTCTTATAAGACTTGCTTAACAAAACCCAGGCAAATTCAGTAGCTTCCCTGAGGAATGTGAATTATAACAAGAAGATAAAATTATAATAAATACATATTTTATAATGCAAAAAGTACAAATTTTATTCATGAGCTATGAGGGAAGATGCAAAAAGTGGCTTTGCTGAGCTGCGTGGTCGATATTTTACCTTTAGAATCACAGAGGACAAAACCAGTAATGAGGACAGAGTAGCTCTTGAACTCTTGTGGATCTATATGGGGGAGTGTGTGTGTCTACAAATAAAAGGATAAAATAGAAAAATGGATATTGACAGATTGGATGGGAGTAGTGCACTTCAGTCAGCCCCTAGGGAGGACTGCAGGTACCACGTTGTATCCAGTCTCACCTTGGCTCAAGCTGACAGCTCACCTTCCTTAATTCCTGGAAGGAAGAAGGGAGCTCATTAATTGTGTGCTGCTTTTGGTTCAGCATTATGTGCTGCTCTTGGCTCAAAGAGCCAAAGGAAATGTTCCCAGGATATGGCTCACATGCTTCACTTATCTGTCAATATTGTGCACTGGCTGCTCTGGAAGATTTCACTGAGATGTATTTTTCTTACACCATTTAAGTGCCAGTAATTTAGAGAAATGCCAGTGCTTTGTGTAAGAGATGTATCAGATATGGCCAGGAATGATTATTGTTCTTTTTTATTTAAAGAAGTTCTGTCGTTGCTGTTCTCACACTCCAGAGATACAATCGACATAAAACTGGGAGAGGAGGGGAATTTGCAGCTATTAGTACAAAAAGTTGTTTTTTCTGCAAGGGAATGTTGCAGGATATCTGGTACATACATTTCCATATAGAGTCAAGAGTCTCACAACAGTTGAGGATGGGAGAAAATACTGGAGTAAGGCCCAATTCATGCAGATTACCCAGTTCACATGGTGAATAAAGTATTCTGTCATTTCTTCTAATTTTTCAGAAAAAATGTTCCCTTATTTTGGCTTTAGTACAATGATAGTGACCAGAAATGATAAATCATTTTCTGTGTTTACTGTGAGCAATAAATGCACATCCCAAAATGAAGACAATCTTAAAGCTTTAAGTTTGCATCACATTTTTATGTGAAGTCCAAAATATGTGAATTTCTCTTTAAATTTTGTTGATTTCATGTCTGCAGCCACCAGTTTTGTCAGAAATTATTCCTGGCAGCTTGTTGAATTTTCTTCAAAAGATCTGCCCCAGGGTTGAGGTAACTAGAACCTTGAAACTACAGAATTCATGTTATTTTTTAGAAAAGCCAAATAAAAAATGGATTTTTTTTTTACCAAAACTCTAATAATATGAATTCTGTTCATGGTTAAATCTACATATTGTGTAATATAAATGTACCCCATAATAACCAAGTAGTCTGTATTCACACAGAGACACTTCTGTAATGTCCGTGCCTCAGTATCTCAAGATTAATTAGTGTTTACCTTCTCCTGCCAATAGGGGCTTGCAGGTAGAACTTGTTTATTTTTTGGGAGACGCAGTGGTTCAAGTGTAAGTATGGATCACTAGTGGAGTAAGACTGTGGTGAAACAAACAAGCAAAAAAAGCTTGAAATGACTTCTAGAAGTCAAACCTGGGTCATTTTCAGATGCCCCCGGTCAGTGTTTGTCACTGTCCTGTTCAGTGTCTTAATAAAGCTGTCTGTGGTTCTATTCCAGGTATTCCAGTAGTTAAAACCACATTGTGAAAAGGTCAGTTGGTTTTTAGAAGCATCACTGGGAACATGACTTACAGAAGAGTATAAGGAAAAGCTAAAACAGGAAAAAAATATATCTGGGGCTTTTTTGGGAGGCAGAGTTTGTCATTCTGTGGGTGCTGGGTGTTGAACAAGAGCAGTGCTCAGCTGTGTCATGAGCTCTGATCAGGGTGTTATCTCAAATGAGAGGCACTCGTGGCTTGGATCTTGATGTTGGGGTTTTTTTTCTTATATTAAAGCTCATTACTTTAGTTTTTATTGAAATTAATTAAGCATTACTGCAAGCATTGAAATATGTATCTTTGCTCCCACAGGTGAGCTGGTGTGGTGTGAATACAGGTCGTGTGCTTGAAAATATTTTGTTATTTCTTATGATCCATTTAGAAAAACCTAAAAGTTGCCTTTTCCTGTGACCCTATTGAAATTATGGCAAGCTGTCAATTTGCCAAAAAAAATCTGCATTTGCTGCACTTGGAGTTTCAGGGCTGAAAAAGCAGGTGCAGATGAGTTGAGGAAATCAATCCCCCAGTCAGGCTGGCAAAACTTGCTCCCTGTGTCAGCTGTAGGTGTGATAATGTGTGTTCCTGCACCCCAGACACTCCTGTGGGAATTGTACTTGATGGCAGGGGCACAAACATTCTGAAATGGTAAAAATTTCATCTTTCTACTGTGGATGAGTACCTTGCCAGGGGTAGGGCTTGTCCCTGCAATCTGGTGCTTAAATGGAAAGAAACAGGTAGGAGAGGAACCAGAGAACCTTGATCAGCTGATGCTTTGTGAGTCCCCTGCTCTACCTGCTGCTTTGGGTTTCTGCTGGACCATCTTTATTTAGGGGGAAGAAAGAAAGAGAGACACCAAAAGCAACCAACAAAAAACCCCCAAAACAAAACAAACAAAAAAAACCCACCTCACCAGAAAAAAAATTAAGCCTGTGTTAGTTATAAATGAGTTCAAAGATGGATCCCTCCCAATCTTCCTTGTCTGTGAGTTTTGTCCAATAACCCAATTTTGGTGTTTATTTTTATGGGACTCTTGTTGAAATAAATTTTAAAATGGTACAGCAGCTGTCACTTCCTTACCCTTTGGGGACTATTCAGTAAATGAAATAGTTTTAAAAAACCACTTCTCCTTTGAAGGTGTATAGAGGTGATATTTTCTAATAGGGGGGTATGTGCAGTTGGAAAAATGATAGTTCCTAATTACTGTGTTTATGTCCTGTGGACTCCAGGAGGGCACTAATACCATCACATTTCATGGTTTGCTCTGTCTGTAGCACATAATTATAGGGTTCTACATTTCTCAGCCATTGCTGGACAGCCAAGCTCTTGGTTATGGCTGGTCCAAGAGCAAACCTTTTATTTGTTTTGCAAACATTAATAAAAAAAAAATTAAAAGTTGGCCCTTCTTTTCCAAGGGAAGCCATTAGCAGCTCTGTCAATAGGCCAGCACAGGAGGAGTCCAAACACAGGAAAAGTGCAGGGGAGGCTGAGGGCAGGAGCAAGGAGCAGGATGCAATGCTTCAGTGAGAGGGTTTGGTTTGCATTAGTACCTCTGACCAGGGCCACAAAACAACGAGGTTTATTTTAACAACATGAAAATAAACCGACCTGATTTCATCAAAAACGTTTTTGTAGTAGGTCACTGACCCACAAGAACTCGTGGAAAAACAAATTTGGGTCTCACTTATGCAGACAAGAGGTTCTCTAACCGCAGGATTCTTGAGCTTCCGAAGGCAGTGGTTACAAAGCAAGTGGAATAAGGACACTGCCACTGCAGCCATAATTCTGTGGGAATAGCTGATCAGCACTGGACGTCACAGCAGAGCTTATAAACATTATCCTTTTCCCTGGCTTGTTTGTTTGATTTTAGCAGTTTTCTTTTTATATACTTGATAAAGATTTATGAGCATATTTGCTTAAGCAAAACACTTAAGGATTTAGCAGTCATTTCTCCCAGATCTGTAGGAAATACTTAAGTGTCTGTGTTACTGTTGGGTAAGAACTGCTGCATCAGTGGTCTGGAATTATTTGGGTGAACTTTATTTAGCTTAAATAATTGCATCAAAAGGGTTTTGCTTCTTTGAGCTTCCTCATGTTAGAAGGATTATGCTGCTTGCCATCCCAGAAATACCATAAGTGTTGGCTGAGTTTTGTGCTGTTGAGCACAGCAATCCTTAAATAATCCTGCTCCTGACTGAAATGATGATGACTCAAAGCACTTAGCCTCCTTTTGTTCTTGGAGAATACATGAACACGTGAATCTTGAAGTCTCTCTGTCATGGATCTGATCAGTGCAGTCTTGACTTTGCTTTTCCTGGGGCACAGCTCCATTTTTGCTGTGTCTGTTGAACTGGAGCTCCCCTGGAGCTGCACCTTCCTTCCACATGGAGCAGAATAAACCAATCCATGCTGGCTTATAGTTAACTTCATGTTAGTGTCCTGTTCTCAGTTCCTTGGAGATAATCTCTTCTGTGGATCTTTCTGCTTGTGTCAAGGTGTTCTAGTATGAGGATCCCCCAAAAATGAGAGGATTTTAGGGTTCATGCAGATGTTATGGACATTCCATGTACATTTTCATACTTGTATTCGGTAACTCTGAGTGGAATAGATATCCACTGTAGTTTATTAGGAATGCAGGAGAGAAATGTGAACTGCTGGGTACTGAAACACTTCAGAAGAGCTGACCCCTGCACTTGAAAACCTTCTGGGAAAGGGAAGTGGATCAGAGGAATTATCACAGAAATTGGGCACTCTCAGCTTTTAGACAAGGTGGATTTTGTGACTGGTTACCCTTGTACCTTCCTCAGGAGATGGTGTCCTTTGGCTGAGCTGTGACAGGTAATTCCCACTGCTGACAGAGGAGTTGGGAGCTGTTTCTGTTTGATCTGTTTGGGTAGGGCAATACCTGATTGGTACTGGCTTTTTGGTTGTCAGATTGGACTCAGGTGTGCACTTTGGTGCTCTTTGTCATTTCCTTAGAGTCATTCTGTTGGCTTGGGAGGATGGACCCTTTTTTTAAGCATCCAGTTTGATTTCAGCAGGAGATGATCCTGCAGGTCTTCTTTTTTTCCTGGTTCTGCTTGGCACAGATCCCTGGGAGAAGGAGCACCACAGTGCCCCAAGCATTCCTTACTATATATGGATGGTGTGGGGAGCAGGGCTGGTGTTGCCATATTCAAACAGGAACAGGGTTGTGTTTCTTCTGCTAAAAATTGCAATAATAGTTGTACTTATAAGTTTTCCTGCTAATTTTTCACAGCAATTTCTGACTTCTGGAAATAATACTAATATAAACTTTTAAGGCTTGTCAACACAGGCAGCATGGCTTGGAGATGTGAATGCTAAAATTTACTTTTTCCTTTCTTCATAAGCTTTCATCTCTGACCTGCAAAGACTACTCACTGGTGTAAAAAATGGTGTAGTCATGTCTATATTACTGTCTTTACAAAAATTGATGAAGCATTAAAAGTTATGGACATATAGGGGTACTCCAGTAGATTATGTTCCTTGGATTATGTTTCTCTTCTTTTCACAATAGTCAGTGGAGTAAGGAAAAAGTAACCCTGTTTTTATCATTCTGTATGAGTGTTTTGAAGTTGCAAAATGTGAGTTCCTAATTTTTTTCTGCTTCGAAATAGCAGAACTTTCTAAAAGCTTTTCAGAAACTGAGAAGCAGCTTCAGCAGAGACCATCTTTGCTTGAGGGTTTATAGCTCAAGCTTTTTTGGCTTCTTCGAATAATAGTAATAAGAATAATGGTTAATTTTTGTGCATTAAAATCTTCTGCAGGCAGGTGTAAGCTACTATACTCAGTAGTGTGTAACTCAGTAGTTCTGTAAAGTTGCTGCTGTGTTAAACTGGGCATACACCTCTGCTTGCCTCTTCTGGATTTAGAGGATTTTCTGGCTGGTGCTGTTGTCATTAATAAACACTCTTGACACTTACGAGTCTCTTCTTGTCTTCATTTGGGTTGGTACTAAGGTTTCTGTGCATTTCTCTATCACTTTAGGGCGTTGATTGCACTTTTTGATGATCATGGGAATGTAATTAGGACGTTTGCTGTTTTTTCATGTGTTTGGGAAAAGTTGAAATTTAACCTGTTCTTCCTGCTTCCCTTGCCAGTGTTCCTGGTTTGTTCCTACTCAGAGACCATCTGTGTAGTTCTTTCCTCCATCCTAATGTCATGTTTTTTCATATGAGGAGATACTTAGGAAAAAAAAAAAAGATGGATTCTAATATTGAAAGCTATGAAATGTTACAGAGGCACAGTTCCTGTGCAGCTGAGATGCACAGACATGTACTCTGCACTTCTGAGAGAGAGGAGATAATCTTTCTCAGTCTAATGAGAAGTTGGTAATAAAGGTTATTACTTGTGACAGCTTTGAAAATGTGAACCAGGACCACCCAGCCTGCTAAGTTTGAAATAAGAGATCTCAAAGTTATAACTATTATAAACAGTTTTCCTTCAAAATACGGTCCCTTAGCAACTTGCAGTGGTAGCTCTCCCAGTTTTTTGTAAAAGCTTCTGAAGTAACACATCATGTGGATCAAGAAGTTCATTTGTCCCACACCATAATCCTGTAATATTGTTGCCCTGGGCTTCCTCCTGGTGCCCTTATTGAAATTCCATTATAGATCATCTGGCTTTATTTCCTAGGGCAGTAATATAAAGAGGTGATGACAGAAAGTAATGGATAAGGTTGACTTTTTTTTACTGGGTGCTGCATCTTGACTGTTTTTCCTTACCAAGAGGAAGTGATATGAAGCAAAGGAGAAGTTACATTAATGATCACAATGTATTTCTTGACTCTAATAGGATTTTCTGGTGAAACCATTGCAGGCAATTGGCTGTACTCCTGTTCTCGCTTCCCAAGCCAGTGCTTCCCAAGAAAAACTTAGTTACTCCTTGGAGTAACTCCTGTCTTTCTGTTCGAGTCTTTTTTGCATTAAGTCATTTTTATTGCTTATTGGTTCTGCCCAAGCTTGTGATGTAACCACTTCTTCCTTAAAGTAACTTGTAGGAACTCTTTCAGCTGCCTCATGTTCCCTGAGCCACATCTCCAAGGCTGAGGCCATAGAGCCCTTGACAGCAAAGGAGAAGAAGGGACCTTGCTTATTGCCAAGAGGCAGGCCCAGATGTTTTGAGTGTGAAATAAAATAAATGGCCACTCTGGGGAGTGAACCCAAAGTTACTTGGGTACTTTCTGGATATTAAAGGCCGAAGTAGCAGGACTGCTCCTTTAAACTGCCCTTTCAAAAAAAATTAAAAGCACTATAGTTTTGATTTTTCTGTTGGAGAATGAATTGTGTAATAGGCAGCAATGTGAACATGGATGTTAAACTTGAAAGTTGTTGAACTTGTGTGAAAAGGAACGAAGTGCTACTTACTTCATGAAAAATACCATGTGCTTTGATTTGGGTCAAACCTGGCAATGCTCAGCAGAAAGGCAGGATTTGATGGCTGATGGGTATCACACCCATTTGTGGGGTTAAAACCAGATAATTGCTCTATTTAGAGGCAATAATAAAACTGTCAGGTTTAAGTCAGGGCCTATGTATCAGCTTAAACTTCTGGGTGGAATGTGTTCAGTAATATTAGTTAATGTAATACTGTAAGACATTTTAAATGAAAAACAAAGATGTGCAGAAGAGATTTTGCTGTAAGATTATCTAGCAGACCCAGGTCCTTTTCTTTTTTCCTCCATAGCCATGTAAATTTGGTGATTTCTGCTCAGGCCTTAAATATTTGCAGTTTGCCTGAAGTAACTGATGTTAGGGTATTCAAAATCTTCAAACTGAGTCGGTGGCATAATGAGAAATCAAATTGCATTGGAAAACTGCACAGTTTGCCAAGTTTGAATAAATAATGCTTGCATTGCATTTAAACTGGGCTTTCATATTGATTCCATAGTCCACGGGAAGCAGGCAAGTGTCTTTTTGAAGGGACTTAGAAGGAGGAAATTTCTCATGGAGTGAGTGAGCATCAGCTCACTGAAACTTTGCAGAAAAGGGGGTTTGGGTTTTCTCTGATTTGTTTCTTACTCAGAGTAAAAATGTCCTGCAGCTGTGAGAACAAAGCATGGAGCTGAAAATGCTCCGTCTCCAAATACTGGCCACAACTAGATTTGGTGTGATCTGTTGATGTTGCTGCTCAGACCCTCTCCTTGTACACCTTGTATATAAATGAATTAGAAGTCAAGGATTGTGATTGCACTGAAGCTTTTTCAAAATATCCAAATTAATTGTATAAGAAATGCATAAGTCTGACATATTAATTGTTCTTTTTACCTGTTTATTGGATTTCTGAACCCTGAAATTCTTCTGAACCTTCTCAAGCCTTGCCCTGGTGATATTAGCCCTGAGAAGGAAGGGATGTTCTGCATGGGAGGGGTGTAACGCTGCAGGATTGTTGGAATGTCTTCTCCTTCAATTTGCAGTAGCAAAAAATCTGGTTTAGATTCTTCTTGCAAAAAGATTAAAATAGCTGCAAGTTGAGCCGTGTTCTAGTTCTGCTTCCATATGCATTTTGTTCTTTTCCATCTATGCTGATCATGCCTTAACAGAGATTAAATTTAGCTCCTCTTTGCTCTTATTGTGAGTGGAGCTCCATGAGACAACAGAACCAGGATTGCATGTGACCCTTGCAATGGTGTGAGCATGAGGGATGCAGCTGAAATCAGAAAGTTTCTCCTCCAGGAAAAGATCACCTCTGCCTTAAGAGCAAATTCAAAATTTTCCTACCAATATTGAGCGGTTTTTTTATTCACCCATAAATTATCCAGAAGAGAAGGAATAAAGCAAAATTATAGTTAATATTAAAATAACCTTTGTAAAATGTAGGTCTTTTGCTCCACTTGTTTCAGAGAATGATTGTGATAAACATCTTCAATCTGCCTCTAGTCTGGTAGCATCCTTTCTTTCCAGGCTTCAATGGTTGTTTTCCACTCCGTGTTTAAATAATCAGGGGAATCTTAATAGTTAAGTTTCTCTCCTATCCCAGCTTCAGACAGAGGAAGGAATATGATTAGCCTGGTTGGAGCCAGGAAGGCAGGAATTTCACAGTTAATAACTTCTCCATTGTTTTTTTAAGGGCCCTTGATATTCTGTGATTGACACAGAGGTTGTTTCCCTCTATCCCTTTGCCTTCAGGACACAGGAACCCCCAGTTGGGCTGAGGGAGCAGGGGGAGAAACTGGTGCTTGTTTATATATATATGATCACAATAATTTGGGAGGTGAGAGGAAGTGTTTGTCCTGTCTTGGAACAGCGTGTTTGATGCTGTGTGGGGCTCCTCTAAAGAAAACATAATAAACCAGAGGGCAGCACTGTATGTATGGGCTTAGAAAGGTCACCAATTCTGTGAGTCTGCATTTTAGGCCTTTTGAATTATGAAGAAAGAAAATGCAGTTTGTAACATGATAAAGCTGTCAAGTACAGACATTTATGTACCAATTTTATATGAGAAGTCACATCCAGTATAAAGAATGAGTAAGCAGCCATTATTAAGGATGTGCCAGGGATATATAATAATTTCAGAAGTAGCAATATTTGACTTTTGCACTGAATTCCTGCATGGGCTTATAGCTTTTATCCTTTGCAGCTCCCTAAACATCTTCCAGCAGAAGCAGGGTCAGAGAGCAGTGTCCTGGTGTGGTGGTCTCCATGGAGGGGATGGGTGGACTCCTGGGGACCCTTGGCTTCCACATGGAGGACTTTGCATGCACTTGGTGCCTGGTGACCCAAAAAGCTCTGTTGGGTCACTTTTGGGGACATGAGGAGCAGACTAACAAAACAGAATGTGCCAAGTTGTATTTCCTGTGCATAGCAGTGGTTAAAGGAGTCTGGAAGATGGAGGGAGCTGCAGTGTGTGGAGATTGCTGACTGCAGAGCCAGCATGTGTCTAATCAGAGTTAATAAATTTGACTCAATGCAGGTATTGCCAGAGCTGATACGACTCCTGGAGAGCCTCTCTGCACAGTTCTTCAGCTTCCAGGAGGCTTTATTAGTCTGGGCTCCATGCTGTGCACATCCAGAGCTGCCTCTGATCCAGCACTGGGGCTAATCTGTTCCATGGCATGAGATGATTATGCATCATTCTGCCCGGTGCTCCGAATTCCCGGAATACTTTGCAGGTCTTATTAGCTGTAAAGCATCCAGTTTGGAATACACTGGAGTCTGAGCAGCTGCATTCCCATCCAGCAGTCCCAGGTCAAATAATGTGCACCAGCTCTTGCCTGGCTCTGTGCCCCAGGCTGCTCCCTGCCCGTGGGTGTGCCTGGCTGCTGGATGGTGCTGTGTGTGCACACACATCCTGGCTGCAGGGCTGCTGTGCTCTCAGCCTCAAGGAACAGCTCAATTCCAAGGAATTCTTTTAGTGCTGCATCCCAGGTGGCATTCCCAGTCTGAACAGTCCCAGGGGTTTGGTTTGATAATGGTGTTTTTCCTTTAAATTGAAGTCTGCTGTTCAGATTCACATAGCTGACATGTCATTTCTCCGCAGTGTAGCCAGTTACAGCTGCAAAACTGGCTTGGATTTAAATTCTTTTCCAGGTATATCCTGATGTTATCTCTATTTTAAGTCACTAACTTAAAATCAGGACTATTTGTTAACAAAGTACAGTCCCAGGAACAATGTCCACAGAACCATTTTACAAGCTTCTGGCTTGTTTTGTTTATGAACTTTTTGCAGCCTATTTTTATTTCACTGTTATATGGCTTCACTATTTCCAAGATACTTGTTATAAAATCAAAAGTACTGCTGTAATTAAAACTGGACAGCTGACAGGATTGAGATTTATGCAGTAATGGGATGGTAACAGGTCTAGGCAAGCAGGGGGCATTTCTGTTCCTCTCCTTGGATCATTTGGTGTGGGAAGGGGCTGCAGCCCAACAGATCCCGTGATGTGCCCAGCCTGTGCTTGGCACCTCTCCTGAGCACAGCCTCATTCCTGTGCTGGTATTCCTTGTTTGCTTCACCCTGCACTGGGAGTTTCCCTCTCTGTCCTAGAACTGATACTGATAGGTGAGGATAAACTTCAGTTCTTGTCAAATGATGCGTCAGGAACTCTTCCACCGCATTTCATCCATGTTTGGCACTTCTTTGTCAAACCAGAGGAAACAGTGCTTATAAATGACCCATCAGAACATTTGGTCTTTTCATTAAATAATCTTTAAACATGTCTCTGTCTCTTTTTTTTTTTTTTTTTTGAATTTAAAAACATCCTGTCTGGTACTTTGATACTTCTGTATTGAGGACTTTCTTAATGGCCTTTCTCTCAAGCCCAGGAAGAGAAATAAGAGGTGTAATTGGGATTTTTTCCTAGGCTATTGGTGGCTTTCTGGCACATAATAAATATGAGCATGTTAAATGTATCCTACATCAACTATGTCTTAAGTTTCTATGAGGTGATCTAGTCTTGTATTTCAGTAAGTATTGCAGTAGAATTTATAATACAGGAGGTGATGTCCAACAGAAATAACCCCCTGTTCATTCCCTCAGTTCCCCTGAGAATCAAACTAGGAATAAAATGACTTTTGGCAGAAGTTTAAATTTGAAATAAATCTTAGGAAGTGGTGGAAGGTTTGGGGATTCCCATAGCATGCAAGAAGACATGGATAGACACTTGTCTCCAAGTGTTTGGTGTTGCATTAATTTGCTTCCTTATCAATTAGTAACATAACGTGGCCTTAGAGAGCTGCAAGCTCTGGTTTGTGGCAGAAATAAAGCTCACCTGAAGCTTCTGGAGAGTGGAATCTCTGCAGGAGCACTTAGTGCTGGGGGAGTTTGAAAATCAAGTTTACCTAAGTTAAAGCAGTGGCAGAATTTCATTGAGCTCTTGGCCTTGCTACACAAATTCACTTTGCTTTCTGCTGCAGTGTAGAAAGAATTTCATTTAGAACAGCATCATATTAAAAATAATGAGTACATTTAGACCCATACAAAATGTGTACTGCTAGTGAAGGGCAGCTCACAGTGTGAGCTTTGCAAAGATCCTTGTGTGGATGTCACTTCATAACATGTTTGAAAGAAAATCAATATGGAGGGAACTTCAGGTTGAGATATTAAAATCCTAAGGGGAGTTAAAAAGGGCAGCTGAGAACTTGGTCCTTTTGCTATCAGAGGTAGGAGAGTGTTGGCCCATACAAATAATAGCAAATAATTTAAGATACTCAATCTTCCGGATTAATTTGATAGTAAATTGGAGAAAAAACCTCGATGTTAGGTTTTTTCCTCCTCTGGGTTGTGTCACTGCAAGTTGTAAATGTTTGACTTCTCAGGCTGAAGCTTGCTAACCTGGAAATACAATTTCTTGTTACTAGATATATTTTATTGTCTGCTTGTTGATGTGAAACCTCCTGTTCTAGAAATTTAATCTGATTTTGATTAGTTCCTTTGGCTTAAAACAACAAGCATAAGCTCAGCATTCGTGAAATTCCTTGCTTGTAGAGAGAAGCATATTCTTAAAAAATAATCCTGGGATGTTGATTTGAGATGAGTCAGATGGCTTTGGGTTGACAGTGTGTAATTATGTGTACATTGTGAGATCTGAAATGATAATCAGGAATAAACATTTGACACCGTGTGTAATAGATGCATTTCACTGACACTCTTGCATTTTGGGTGATAGATAAGTTGATTTTGTTCAGCGTTTCTCAATGACTAGTCGTGGCCTTGGTGAAGGAGGATGGATGAGGAGTGCTAAGCCCTGAATAAGTAATTTTTTTTTGGTTATATTTCATCCTGTTATTCTATAAGATAAACATGATTAACCAAGGTAATGACTTTGATGAGGGCTAAGTAGCACATTGCCATCAGCCTTGAATTAAGATTGTTTACTTAGGTATAAAATTGTGCAAAGTCACGTGGGTGTAAGGGAATCCAGTTCCAAATCTTCCCATGTATTTTCTCAAATACAAAAGTAGCATCTCTCATATTCTCCAAAGGTGCATTTGCTGTTTTGTTCATCTATCTCAAAATATCGTTGAGTAGTTGGTAAAAGCTGCAGGAAATAACTTCAGCAGATACAAATCCTGGTTCTCATGTGGGGTGTGTCATGCACAGTGCTCAGGCTCTGTGGGCTGGCAGACACAGCCTTTGATCTGTTCTAGGTGTCAGAAAGAGGAGTTAAAATTCCCCTCTCCTCCATCACCCCTCTATCTTGCAGGAGGTGTTCATATGGTGGCCACGTGAAAACTCTGCCATATGAAACCCCACAATGTTGGTTTGATCTCAGGAAGGCCTCTCAATTCCAAAAATTCTTGAATTCTGACAGTGGGATGACTCAGCGTGCAAGAAGACTAGAAAGCAGATATGGGGTGCTAAGGAGCAGGGGGTTTATAAAAGTTCCAGGTGTCTTTGGGGATCAAAACTTCAGCAAAAAGAGATCTGCCATCAAAGTTAACCTGGAGGGTGCACGGGGAGCAAAGGGGGCACAGAGACAGGCTCATATGTGAACTTACAGAACAACTCAGCTTCCCCTTTATGCAGGGGGCTTGTTTGTGATTCGCTGAGGTCAACTTATTATGCAAATAGCATTCGTTAGCACTGTGAGAGCAGGTGACTGTTTTCATTGAAGAAGAATTGACGAACAGGATTGTGTCTTACAAGCAGAACTGCTTTTAGATTTTGCAGGGCTGTCACACGTTTTATGGAGGGGAGGCTCATGCTTTTTATAGTTACAGGGCTGCAATAGCTTGGAATGGTTGTTTTTTAAAAACTGGCAAGTTGTCACCAGAGTAAAACTCATATAGTGAGTGAGTAAAAGGGACTAATGTATAAACACTAATCTGTTCTCTAAAATGTTCCTGGAAGAATCTTCGGGATTAATATTCTATTTCAAATCACCATGTAGTCATCTGGTTACCCATATGTTCATATTTTGTACAACAGTGCTCAGGTTTTCCAAGTGAAGTTTCAAGAAAATTTGTTTAAAAAGGAAATTATGTATACTACAGAAGTAATAGCTAATCTGGGAATAATCTTGGTTGGTCAGGTTACTGAATTTACTGTGCCTACATTTTTTGAAGGAGAATGAAAATCCAGATTCCTGCCAGTAGCTGTTCCTGAAGCAGAGTGAGCTGAGTGTATGATTCTCAGTAGGTATCCAGAGGAAAAATTAAGAGTTCTGTTTGTGTACTCATCTATATGAAAACTTGGTGGTGTCCGTCCCTTGGCTCCCCACCTTGTGGATGTGGGCAGGTGCTCCACAAATGACACAGTTTGGCTCCTGTCGAAATAAAATGCACAAGGCATCCAATGGCAAGTTCACAGCATGAGGTTTAGTGCAATGGGAGCTTCATGTGTTTATGCATAATGGAATAAACTTCTTCAATTGGAAGAGTTAATCTAATCGATTTTTTTTATTCTGATTGTAACTGTTTTAGGCGTCTGAACAAGAACAAATTGCAAGTTCTTCCTGAGCTGCTTTTTCAGAACACGCAGAAGTTAACTAGGCTGTAAGTATAATCTGATTTATTTTTTCTGTGGTGTGTTTCAATTTTATGTTCCTTATTGTGCAGATTCACATGCTTGTGTTTTGACTGCGGCGAGAGGTTTAATTTTTGTGATATTAAACTGCCAGCTAAGTAAGGGTTTTTTAGGGGATGTGTTATGTTTGCTTGTGTGTAGTTGTAATTTGGTAGAGCATAAATATCAGAGGGAAGAGAAACCACAAAATTTTTCTGTTCCTCATATATTCACCAGGATGACGTCAAGGTGACTTATTTTGAACTCTTTCTGTGGAGCCACAGAAACCATGCAAAGTGTCAGGTTCACCTCTCTGGTTCAGGCTGGATGTCCACAAAGAGAGAATGCATAGACTTATTTGAAAATAATGGAGGCAGCAATAAATTCTTTGGTTTGGAAAATTATCTTTTCAAGTAAGTCAAGGCTTTGCCAGATAGACCAGCGAAGTTATGGCTGCTGCCTTGTCAGGCAGGAAGAGGAGAAATTATGGAGAGATAAAAGAGTTTTTTTCCTTAAAATATAAAAGCTGTGTTATAAAATGTTTAGATGGCATCAAGGCCCATTTCAACAGCAAGAGAAGGATATCATGAACTTGGCATTATTTGGTTTTGGTGGGAGGAGGGAGAGGGTGGTGTTAGAACAATAACTGGATGATTTACAAAATATGTATTTTTTACAAAGTGTATAAAAATAAAATGGATGAGCAGGTGCCTGGGTAGTTACTATGAAAAAAAGAGTCATCTGCCGTTTTAAAGGAGTGGTCAAAAACAGTTTTAAATAATTTTCTGGATCCTGCCATAGTTAAACTCATGATCCAGACTGGCTTTTTGAAATTCGGTTAAACTGTTCTTTTAATGCTTGAGTTTGTTTATGGAAGATCAGATGCTAAGACTTGTGATTTGGTTAGTGAAATTCTGAAATTATTACAGGGTGGCTGAAAAACTTCTCCATTCATGTGGAGTTTTTATAATTGCTTTAATACATCAATGTGCAACCAAACCAACCGTTTAGACAGTGCAATAAATTTTTCTTCCTGTGGAGATACAAACCACGTGGTGATAGTGCAGATTAATTTTGGAATCAGATGACTTTAAAGAAGTAGGATCTTAGTGTATGTTGCAAAAGGCAAGCTGAACAGTGCTGTGCAACAAGTGATATTGATAGTTTGGAGAAATTCTCTAACGAACTTCTGGTGTTGTCGAAACATGTTCATGAAAAACTGTACAAGTCAATGCCATTATTCTGCAGTTGGAAAAAAGAAAAAAATTATGCGCTGTAGCTGTCTTTTAGTCTTAAAATCTGCTTGGAAAAATCTTTGTTGGACTTGTTTTGCAAGCGTTGTCATGACTTTTGAATTCACTACGATATATTTGCTGAAAGGATTTGCTTGAGCTGAACAATTTGGTTGAATTTCCTCATGTTCTTTGCATGGTTTTGAAATTTTGCATCTTGAAACTCCACTTGGGTATAAAGTGTGAGCTGGGACATAGTTGCAGATACCTTTATGTGGTCTCTGGAAGGTGCCAGTTGGATTTATTTGTTTGAAGAGTTGCTTTGCATGGGTTGGTTGTCTAAGGACATGATGATGCTTTCGAGAGAAAAGCTTTTACAGAGTTTACCTGGATCTTTACAAATTCCAGCTTAATGTGTTGAAAATTGCCCAGTGAGTGGTCTCATTGTACCTGGATATCATGAGAGGAGCTCTCAGGTAATTTGTGGTTTCAGTGGAATGCTGTGTGTGTTGATGACTTGTGTGCATCTGTCCTCAGGAACCTGGCACAAAGAACTGAAGTGAAAGTAACTGAGGCTGCTCAGTACCAGAGTGTATTTTTCAGTAGGTCCTGTAATCATGATACATTATAGCCCTTACCAGCAAGGGCAATAATTTTGCTTTCAGAATATAAAGATTGTAATAAAGTTACATAGAGTGGGATGATTAATCTGAATGCTGTGTTCTGTAATGCCTCCCAACAGGTGCTGTCAGAACGTTTGTCTTTATTCACTGACATTTGTCTTGCTTACTGTTGAGCACTGCATTAGATAGATCACTGTAACACTGTTTGTCAGAAGAAACTGGCTTTTTCTTTTGAAGATACAAGTGTTATATAAATAGAGTGTGTATTATAAGCAAATAAATCTTAGCTCAAGTGAACTGTTACAGTTCCAAGTGTAGTTTGGTTGCGTGTTTTTGTGTCATGGGGTAAGAATGAAAAATTTGCTTCCTGCTGGAATTTGTAAAAATACACCCGCACGTAGATATGGTTGCTTTCTATTGTTTCATGTTACTGTCTTGGTTCCACTGCTGGTAGATTCAGAGCTGTTCTTGCTTCTGTTCTGACTTGTCTGAATGCAGCAGTGCCCCTCTGCTCTCAGCTGGCTCAGATGCCTCAGTGGAGGGGCAGTGGTGCCTGCATTCCTCCCTGAGCTGCTCTCACCCACTCTCCAGAAGAAAGAGCTGAGAAAGTGATGAAAAGACATAATAGCAGTGAAAAAAAAATTAGTAGGACAGGCTGATGCAGGGGTGAGGTGGATTCTGTGGAATTTACGAGGAATGAATTTAAATGAACATTAAAAAGTGTAGATAACGCTGGCCTTAATTTTAATTTTCCATAGTATAACCATAGTACTTCTGCTGCAGTCTTTTTTAGCTCTTGAATCTGAGTTACTCAGACGTTACTCCGTTATTTTCTTCTTAATAATTATAATCCTCATAAAGTAGAAAGTCCAAAAGTCAAGTATTTTAATTGTGTAAGCTTGCTACAGCTCAAACAATGCAAAATTTTCAGGAACTAAATGTCTTGGTGCAGTACGTCCAGATGATAAGATTTGGGTTTATCCATTGGAATGAAGAGCTCCTGGTCTTGGCCATGGAGGAAATAGAAATGAATTCTGTGGTTCTGAAGCTGCCCTGTCCAGCAGGCATGCAGTGAGTGTACCAGTCCATGGCTTTGTTCATGAAGGTACGAGCTTGACTTTATTTTTAGATAAAGCTTAATAGAAAGATGACATTCTAAGTTTGGTAGCTTGAGAGTGTGAAAATTGAGCATATTTATTATCATGAATAAAATTTGGTGGAGATGGAGTGACTGAGCTGCTTAAACATACAGGAATTTTGTGTGCTGGAGGGTTTTGGGGAAGACATGTTCATTTTTCAGGAGTAGTTAAAGGCTGGAAAAGCAACTGAGGGCTTTTCTCAGTGTTCTGTCAGCAAGGCTGAAACCTGGGACTTTACTGGGGGAACCAACTTGGTTTCTGTAGATTGGTATCAGCAGAACCTCTCCAGCCCTGCTGATGCTGGCAATCAGAATGTAGGATGTGGTTTTCTGTCAATGATATGTGCTTGAAAAGCTGCAGGACAAACCTGGGGGTTCTCCTGCTATTCCATGTGCACGTGGTTTGGAACAGCAGTGCTCTTGTCCCTGATGGATTCTCTGTGTGTCACCAGGTCATGCACGCTGCATTTCCACTGAAATCCACTTTCTGAGAACTACTGAAATTGAATTTACAATGCTTCTCAGATTATAGCCGTGTCCTCAACCCTCACTTCAACTCCAGGTACCTTTGGCTTTTTTCTCCAAGCCTCTCCTGAATTCTGAGCTTCAGGATATCCTTGCATCTTTCACAGAGCTGCTTAGGCTTCCTTGTCACATCTGGTTGATATTAAAAGCAGGAATATATATAGTGAAATAAACCTTAGATGGAATGTGAGGCGTCCCACAAAATGAGTTTCTCATAAGGCTTTGAGCCTTTTCTTCTAGAAAGAGTGGCTTTGAGACTCATGGATTTTGTTTGCTTTGGTTTAGATAAGGGCTTTAAGTTTAAGTTGGATGGTGAATGAGCCCCTGATTGGATTCTCTAGTGGAAATGTTTCTCATTGCTCTGTTGCCTTCACTGCTTAGGTTTTAAAGCTTCTGAACTGTTTTATCTGGGGTAATTATCTAATAACACAAAATATACAGGCACTTTTAATGAGAAAGCTGAATCAAGGAAAAGACATTTTTAATGAATTGAGAAATAAAAGTATGAAAGATATTTTTTTAATAGTTTCAGATACTTACTAATAGCTATCCATTAAGGAACAGGTATTTTTAATACAGGTGATGAAAGGCACAGAAGAAATATAATAAAATGAAACATGTAATTTAACAGCTATAAAACTAGGTTTTGGTTCTAAGGCAATTATTTTCTTATATCCAAAACAACTCGTGAAATTTATCTGCAAAGGTTGTAAGCAAAGATTTGTGCCTGCTGGAATCCTGTTTCCTTTGTGTGCAAAACTGGTGTATAAAATGATTGTAGTGCATCTGCTTTTCACTAAAAAACAAGTCTACTAGGGGTCCATGAGATACTTACTTATCTTTGAAAACAGCAGGGGGAAACAAGCTCGTTTTCCCACGAACACCCTGTCATGTAAGAATATATTTGTTTCATTGTTGAAGCTTCTATACCTCAGGGTAGCTGCTAAGTAGTCATGGTAAAGCTCCTTTGTGTGTGTGAAAATAACCTCTTAGAAGGGCTCTAAACTCAAGTATTGCAATGAGAATTAATGCCTCTACCAAATTTATAGCCATGGACCATTTGTTGAGTCTGTTTACTTTTAATGAACTGTCTTGGTTGTCACTTGACTGAGCAAACCAGACTCTGAAAACGTAGATACTGAAATCTGGTACCAAAATATCAGGATAGTGGAAGCATCCATTAAACTTGAAATGAATTTTTTTACTTTTTTTGAGTAGTATCAGAATCTAGATTTTATTCCAAAGCTGAGGGTGTTAGTGTGGGAGCAGAGCCCTGTGATCCTGAACTGAGACAATCTGGGCCCATGACAGACTGTGCCCAGTCTCTTTGTGTTTCACTCTTCTAGTTGTGGTGTCCCAATGTTTTATCACATTCATTTATAGTTATTTCTAAAGTATATGCTAAAGTAGCACAATCAGCAGCATGGAGACATTGTAGACAAGTGATTTGTTTCAGTAAAATGGCATTTCCTCCCAGTATCAGGAACAACCATTCTGTGAGGAGCTGCTTGTTGTTAACATGGTGCAAGTATTTGTAGCACTGTGAGATTTGTCAGAGCTGGATCAGTGGGATGCTTATTTCTTGTCTAGTGGAATATTTTGAAAGTTGATTGATGGATGGGTAAAATAGTGAGTAAGTACTTGCAGCACACAAATTCAGTGAGTAGCCTTAAAAAGGGGCAATATTCAGTTTTAACAGAATCACAGCTGAGGTTGTGTGCTGGGCTGACCCTGGCAGGACACTGGTGCCTAAACCTGCTCTGTCACTGCTCTTCTCAGCTGGGCAGGGACAGAAAATAGAATGAAAGGTTTGTGGGGTGAGATAAGAGCAGGGAGAGATCCCTCACCAGTGACTGTCACAGGCAATACACACCTGACTCAGGGATATTAACTTTATTGACAACGAAATCATAATAGGGCAGTGTTTTATTTTTAGAAATTGCTATTGGCTATCTCTTTCCTTGACTTGCTCACTTCCTTATGATATCAGTGTGTGTGCAGTGTGTGGCTTTGGTTTTGTGTAAGTACTTTCCGTGGATAATTCCTGCCAGGAGCAGCTGGAAATGTTTAGTTACTGCTTTACTTAAGAAGCTGCCCTGCTTAGACATAAACATGAAGGTGTTCTCACCTTCCCTGTGGGACTCTGCTGTGCTGCAGGCAGGTGTTGGCCCAGGTGAGCCAGTGCCTCCTGCCTGGAACTGGACAAGTGCAGTGTGTGCCAGGTTTTCCTCTGAGTGCCTGTGTAGCTCAGATGTTTATTGTAGCCAGGGATTGTTGCACATGGCTGTGATTTGCCCAGGATTTGCTGCTGGAAGCCCTCTGAGAAGTGTCAGCTGTAAACCCTCCCCTCCAGCCCCATCTTCAGCCAGCTCAGAGCATCAAACCACAACTCCTGGTCAAATTCAGCCTCTTTCATCTTGTGGGTGTCATTAGAAGCTGTGCTTGGAAAAGCAACCAGATCATAAATTTCCTTAGTGTCCTCTTTATTTCTCTGTTTGTTCTCTTTCTAGAAAGAAAGCTCTCCCAGACTGCTGCCTCAGAGCTCCATTATCGTTTCCCATTAAAGCAGGATCCTGACAATTCAATTGTTGCAGGAGTTTGAGTTACGGTGTTGCCATGACAAAAGAGCACGGGCTTGTAACAGGGTGTTTTTGTGGTTTTATCCACATCCAATAATTGTAGTTTTACTGTGTATAGATCACAGCAGGTCTTTTCAGGAGACAGTAAATAATTACAGTAAGTGTTTGCTGGTCTCTGGGGTGCACTTCTGGCTTGGGAAAGATGTGCATTAGGTCAGGGGCTTGTGCTGCAGATAGCGGGATGACATTTACACCATTTATCAAGCTGAAGTCATTCTCGATCTTCTTTTGGGATCTGCTTATAAATAATGTATTTCCTTTTTTTTAATACAAGTACACACCAATTTTACTTGAAGAGTCTAAGGATCTTCTGTCTAAATTAGTGAAGAATAATTAAAAATAAGAGATGTTTATACTTATTATTTTGAGAGTAGAAAACAAAGGAAAACATGTTGAAAAGCCAGGTGGCTTCCTCCTCAGTGCTGCTTTTTCCCCTGTGTGAAATTGGTTATTTGAAATGATAGTGTGCAGATGTCTTGTTTCCCCTCTTAAGGAAAATCAGCATGACTGGGGAGGAAAGGGTGTTTTCTGTGAAAATTACTGCTGGGTTTTAGTGGCGTCTCCCTTCTAAGGAGGGTCCTATTGCCAACTTCTGTTATCAGATCATCTTATTACAAAGCTATTTAAGGGAGTTTGTGGCAAAGGATTATACATATCCAGAAGAAATGCCACACATGCAGATTAAGTATAAGTCTGCTTTGGAAATAAGTTGTTTTACTCTGTTAGCTGAGCAACTACTGCCTTGCATTTACAGTGGTTTTTCCTTTGCTACTTGAAGGGTGACATCTTTTCATTGATATTCAGTTCAAGAAATCAGGAGGCTCCAAATTAGTGGGATTAATTTGCCACTTAATGATTTGATAATTATTTGGTAGCCTTAGCCATGCTGCTGGGTGTTTCCCTCAATGTTGGGGTTTTTAAAGCACTCTCAGATATATTCTAGTTTCAAATCACACGGCTTGGAGAGAGCACGTTAAAAATACTGTTAATATACTGTAACTGGCTGCTCAAAGCAATCCTGAACTGCAAAATGCTAAGACCAATAGCAGCCTTGGAACTTACTAAGTGCAGCCCATGATTTTTGCATCAACAGAGCCTTTGTAAGTTGAGATTTGCCTTATTCTTAGTATCAGCCAAGCAATACTGACAAATTCAGTGTATGCTCGCAATTAGACATTAATTCCTATCAGAGTTAATTTCTTTTGAGAGCATCCTGGAGGTGCTTAGCAAAATGAAGCATTTCGGAACATCTGCAGAATCTGCTGCTGCTGTGAGTGAGCCCCAGCAGGGGCAGCTGGATGGGGCTCCATGGTCAGTCCCCACCTGGAGATCTGCACACCTGGGTTCTGAGGGTGGCTGTGTGTGCTCTGCCAGCCCTCAGATGTGTCCTTATTAACTGCCTTCGACCTCTGTCTTCAGAGTGATGAGTTGAAACTGGGGGAAAAGCAGTGACTGAGCTTCTGGTTCCAAGGGCTTTCACATGACTGAGCTGTTCTGTCTCAAAACACAGCAGCTGTGGGTGGGCATTACTGGCTTGCTGTTTTCTTAGATTAGTCTTCAGAATTTGGGGTGTTTTTTTGCTTCTGTGGGCAACATTCCAAGTTCTGTAGCTCCCTGCAGTGGTGGGTTCTGGTTCCTGGGGTTTGCTTTGTGGTGGTGGCAGGGCCAGGGAGGTGCTGCTGCCTCTGCAGGGTGGATTTGTCTGTGGCACTCATGGGCTGCTTTCAGGCTTGGCAGAGGATTGAGTGGCTGTGGAGGTTGCAGCTGGAGATGAATTAGGTTATATCACAGGTATATGATTACTGGGGGATTCTGACCTGATGGTTTATAGGCAGTTTCTTTTCCAGAAACTGGATAACCCTGGTAGTCTGTGCAGCTCCAGGTTTGTCAGGGTCAGATTTACTGTATTTGCTTTGTTAATGTGGCTTTTTTTGGTCTTGCCATTAGAGCTAGTCAGAAAATGTCAGCCCATCACTGTACTTGCACACAGCGTATTGCCAGGTGGATATTGCTTTTCTCGTTTGAAAACTTTCTTTTAATCTGTTCATATGTGAATGTTTTTTGCCTTTTCCTTTTGACTGTGCTCTGAAAGGAGCTGAAAACTTTTGTCCTGAGTGTTCAGTGCTTCTGAGCTGCTGGACTCTTGTCCATGGTTAGAATGGGAAATTCACTTGTAAATTGTCATTACTGCAACTGGGAGTCAATGCAGAGTGAACATAACTCTCTCTTCTTTTTGGTGAACAGGAGGTTAGAATACATTTGGCGTTATTTTCACACTGAGGCAGTTTCCTCACACAAAGCAAATGTAGGAACAGCTTGAACTGATGACCCAAAGTGCAGACATCTCATCTATGCAACAGGAAAAATATCATAATGATAATGTAAATATTTCTGCTGCTTTCCATAATAGACTGTCATCCTGAGGCCAAAGATGAGTTTACATTCATCGTCCTGTAAAAGTCCTTTCAAATACTTTGGAAATATGTTGCAGATAATGAGAATTTCTTTCACTGTGTGTGGATAATAGAAGTGGGGGACATGATCACTGGTGTAGAGATACTAATGAGGGTTAAATTACAAGTGCTGCACATGAAGTCTCGATTTTCATCAGTGTCTTAAAAAAGAAAAAGCCATTTCCCACCAGCAGTTTTCTGGCTTCAGCCCTCCTGGTTGTTTCACGGCCGCAGAACTCTGATTTACCTACAGAGATTTATTGCCGATTCAGAGAGCCCCATGAGTTCAGGGTTTGGTGGGTAAAACAATACAAGGCCAAATACTTCCTTGTTTTAATTATCATTTGGTTTTCTTCTTGAAATCTGCAATGTGTACAATGGGAAGCTTAAGTCAGGCTTTCTGGAGCTTTTCCATGTGTTTCACAGGGGTAACAGGCCATGCCTGTTTAAAGTATTTCAGACACTTAAAGGTCTCAAAAATGAAAGCTGCTATTACTTTTAAATACACTAGGTTTGCTTTTGAAATACAGTCATAAATGATCCAGGATTTCATTTTGATTCCAGTCCCTGCAGTTGGGAGAGCCGTGGGATTGTAGCCTGGGGCGTATGTGTGCCTGTCAGAAGGGTCAGAAGCTGAAGCAGGGGATTTGATCTGGAGCCTGACACAGCTCCACGTCCCCAGTGCAGACTGCACTGTAAAACTTACAAGGGTACAAAATATTCATGAAACAAAATTAAAATAACCCGTGCAAGTCATTAAATGTTACAGGGCTACAAGAATAGATTGGCAAGGGCGGTTTATCATCATCCTGCTCTCATGACTAAGGCAAGGATGTTGTACAAGGTGTGCCTTTGAACTGCTTTTATTTCTTCACTCAGTGTAACACACTGAAAACAGAAGGTTATGGCACTGTGTGTTATGCAAAGTCCATGAGCTGATTTTTACTGTTTCCCTAATGTAATACTTTGGAACTTAGTGAGATTATTCAAATATACAGCAATTGCCACCATTGAATATTGTGATTTTCTACAATGAAAATGCAAATACTATTGAGAAAATTGACTGGAGCATATTTGAACTTAAGTACCTGCCTTTTGCTTTGCTCTGTTAAACTCCCTGATGGGCTGTTGCTAATGACATCTATGAAATGTTTTCTTCAGGAAACAGCTGATATGAATTTACTCCATTCCTATTGATCTATGAAGGAATGTTAAGTTTAATGTTTTGAATGGTTTCTGTGCATGGTACAACATCAGTGCTCAATGAACTGTGAGGGGAAAAATGCTGACAAGAAAAGCATCTGATATGAACCCAAATATTATGCTTGTAGAGTTTCTTTTGTTGAGAGAATAGTCTTGTATCCTACCACACAGCCACAGGAACAGAACTCCCTGTAAGTTGTGATGATGATCCCTGGGTCAGCCCTGCCTGGCTGTCCTTTCTGGGAGTGAAGAGGCTTGCTGAGTGCACTGGGACTCATCTCTGAGCCCCAGACTGATTTCTTTACAATATACCTATACACAAAGTGACTGTATCTTCAGAAGCACTGGATGGAATTTTTGCTTTTTTCACCTTGAGTTTGTACTGCCCTGCTCTGCTTTTTCCAATAATTGCTTGATTAACCCCATACCTTAGACTCCCTTACTGGGAGCAGAGCTGGTGGTATATAGTGCTAGGTTTTTCACTAGGACTTTTTCTGCAGAAGTGGCAGCCTTTGCAGTGCCTCGGTGTTACCTGATCCTGAATTTGCTGGTCTGTAGGAGATATTTCACTTAAACACCTTCTCTTCCTTGGCTGCAGAGGCCTCTTGTTGCTCCTGCTGTACAAAGAGCTTGCCAAGGCCTGCACTGGGAGCACCATCCTGGGATGGTTTGGGATGGTGCAGTGCCACTGGGCTGGCTGGAATAAAGCCCCTAAATCTCTGTCCTTTGCTGGGTTTGTTGTTAGGGCACGCTGGCACATCCCTGTGTGAGCCAGGGGAATCTCAGTGACGCTGTGTTGCAGTGCATCCCCACACCCCAGCAGGTGTTCCCATATTAGGAAAAGAGTTTCAGTTTCACCCCTGGAACTTTAAAGGAAGAAGAACCAGAAACTTCCATGTTTTTCTCACCGTAATTGGCGTAGTGCTAAGGACAAAGGCACCTGTTGGACCCTTGAGCTGCTCCTCAAGAAATGTAGCTATTTTCCATTGGGCAGCAAGCCAAAATTCCCTTCTAGGTCATCGAGTACTTAAGAGAAAGCAGGAGGACTCTTGGGGCTTTTTTGGAGTGTCTTAGCAGGTGAAAGGGACCTCCCTGCACTGTGCACCACTTTTATTCTTTTGTTCTGTATAGTTTCTTATTTTCTCTTTAATTAAAACCTTTCTGTTTTTTTCAAAACACCTCCGATCAAGCCGTCTCACTAGTTATTTTTAAGCCATTTCTGGGAGGTTGCTGGACACCCTCAGAGTGTGATGTACCCTTGCGGGGCTAGAACCATGCTGGCCTCAGGCAGAAATTCATTGAGGTTGTTTTGGTGATTGCCATGAGATGGGAAATGCACCACCAGAGTGTCCCTTCCCAGCAGCTCTGGCAGCAGCAGGTTAGCCTGACATTGCTCAGGTGGGCTGCTCAGTTTTGACTTTCAAGGCAACGTTCATGGAGTATTTTAATAAAGTGTAATTCACATGCATCAGTAATTACAGGCTCCAGAGGGACCATGGTATTTTTTTTCTGACAGGACAGAAAACAAATTTCCCATAAGCCTGGGGAATGCAACATGCCACTTGCCCCAATTGGTGGTGAACTTCAAAGGAAAACAATGTCTCTTTTTACTGGCCTCGGGTTTTGCACTATTTTATCTTCTAAACTGGCATTTCAATTGCTTGAAGGGAATTATTTTTCTTTGCTGCTTGTTACTCTTTTTTTTTTTCCCAAATGGCATTGCTGGTTTTTAAAAATGAGGACCACCTCACTCTATTGCAGCTGGAGCTTATTCCAACCCCTCTCTAATGAGGTAAAGTCATTTCATTGTGTTTAAATAAGCACATGAACAAAGGGCCAGTTGCTGGGTTGGCCTGTGGATAGCTGTGGCTTACAGCAGGCCATGTGTCGGGTGTCAAACTTGGCAAAAGTATCAGCTAGATTGTTTTTCACTTTGTAGTTAAGGTTTGTAAATAAATACAGTTTTATGGAAAGTGTAAATGATATACCTTTAAAAGTTGAGACTCATTCATTACCAGTCTGGTTTTTTTCACCTCTTAATTCACTTGAGAGAGTCCTTCCTTTCTAAAGAATGAAATGAAAAGGGGAAAAGGATTCCCCTCTTCCTTTAGGGTGTGTTGAGGTACCATAAAATATGGAAAAGTCAGGACTTTTCACTCTGGCTTGACTCTGTAACCTTGCCCTGAAAATGAGGAGGGAGTTCAGTTAGCAGACACTTTCTAGGGCATTTTTTGTGTGTGTGCCCCAGAGTCTGAGTGTCACATTGGAAAGAGGAATGCCATAGTGAGCTGTTCTTTGGGCTTTCAGCCTGGCCTCTCCCTTGTGTACAGTGACCTGAAAGATTAACATGGTTAAAAACTGGGGAGAAGCAACTTTTATGTATGAAAATTTCCAGTATTCATAAAGAAACGAGCCCTAGCTGTTGTCAGTGAATATTCAGAAGCTGGAGGGCTGCTGGGATGCTGCTGTGTTGAACAGCCTGTGACAATGCTTCTGTGTAACTTTAAACTGCACTTTTTAAATTATGCAATGCTTAGATACTTCACTGAGGTTTTTTCTTAAGTAAATTTCCACAATTGACTTCATCTGCACAGGTTGGGGAGATTTCATAGAAGTAGTCAATGGCTTGTCTTGGATCAGCAGTCACTGGGTTGTTGGGAGCTTCTTCCCCATTAATGTGCCTGCTTTTTAAAGTTTTCATATTTAATATTGTGGTAGTCAACCCATTTGTTTCTTTCTCCTGTAGAAGGAGATTTTTCTGGTTTTCTTGCCAGAAATATAAGAATATGTATACAATACAGTGTAAGAAAGAAAGGAGCATATTCACCTCATCAACATTTAACTGGCTGTGACGTGAGTGGGAAGTTGAACCATATGACCATAGAGGTCCTCTACAACCTGAAGTATTCTGTGGTTAAATATGTTATTTACAGTATTTAATTCTAGAGCTTGGAAGCTTTTAGCTGCTTCAAGGTTTGGCAGATACTGTGGATGGGATACCAGACTGGGGAATTTTTCTTTTTTTTTGTCCTTCTTCTATTCAGAATGAAAGGTTAAATGTAGTAGACAGGATTTTTTGTGGGTGCTGGAAGATCCTAAGAGGTGCAAGATTGTGCTCATCATCAGGATATTAGAGTATGAGAAACTGGTTTTCAACTCCCACAACCCTGGAAAGTCATCAGGAGCCAGAATTGATGAACTGCTGCCAAGGAAAGTAAATTTCAGTAAATTTAGTCTCACCCTAAATTGTGCTGTTTGAATCCATTTGTAATGTTGACCTCGGTGTCCTTTTCAGAGGTACGATGTGCCTTGGTGTTCAGTGTTTTTGCATTTTGTCATCTTGCATCTTATTGTGGGAAGGACTTACTTGCTTTATCCCTTTTATGAATGGGTCTTGTTTCTGCTTTGCTTAAACCCAGCCTGTAAAACCAGAGTGGCTGTGGTGGGGTCATGGTGTAACACAGGCAAAGAGGTGCTGCGCAGGTTTTGTTTGAAAGGAGTGTGAAAAAGGAAAAAGGGAGTATAATAGAGATGGCTCCTGTTCTCAGGGTTTTCCTCCCCAAGATCCTGTTTAAAGTGGATTTGGCATGGATGGAGGATCCAGGTTTTCCTACAGGAGGAGGTGTTTTCAGGACTCTGTGCTCACATGCAGTGGGAAAACCTGAAAGAAGGGCACGTTGGGCTCAATCTCCCATTATCTAAGAATGTAGCTTTTGAATTTAAAATATTAACTCAGTTTCAGGTTTCAGCTACAGTAAAAGGTTTGTTCTCTTTCTCATCTTAATCTGATGATCTTGATTTAATTTTCGAATTTGTTTCCAAACAGTCTCTAAGGTAATGTTGCTACAATGTCAGCAATCTATTTAAATTACAGAAAAATCCCAACTATTTAAAAGAAAAGTGGTTAAAAGGAAATGTTGTCTTAATGTCCACTGGGTTATGTTGAATTTTAGGCATGTTTTAAGCTGCTGCAGCACTATGCCCATGTCACAAATGGGGTTTGTACGTGAAGATTCGAATAGGCCCAACCAATCATTTCATGACTTTGAAACTTGTGGTAAAGCTCCACCTAAGGAAAACACAACACTCTTTCTTGCATGATGATACTGGTGATCCTTCCCTCTGACAGTGGAGGGAAGGACTTCTTAAAAGTGTCTTCAGGAAGGCTCAACTTGACTCATTTAATTAAGTTACTGAATTAAAAAAACTTACTTAAATGTGTAAATCAAAATGTTTTTCTCAAGTAGTGTTGTTTTTTTCCAAAAAACGTTTTTGTGAGTTTTTTTGGCAGCCACCTGTATACAAAGTATTAAAAAATCCCAAAATCTAACATCTGTGTTATGCAGGTTAATTAGTTTAGTGTTCTCAGCTAGTTGGCCAGAGAAATGATTTATGTTGTGGAGACTGCCATGCCAGGGACAGGTAATATGTGAAGTAACTGTTAACTATGTGGGTGAGAAAAGTACTTCAATTTTAGGAAGGTTTATTTTTGAAGAAAAAAATGAGATGTTTAAAATGTTTCTCTATTTTAATTTTATTTTTGTAATAAGAGACAAATTCAGTTCGTGAGTTGATTAGAACCATATAATATTATTTAGTGGTGCCTCATTTTATATTTTCAGACTGAAGACAGACATCACCTCATAGCCCTGCATCTTAAACAATTCCAGATAGCATAATTATCTTCAAGTGCTTAATTATTACATTATTCTCTGCTTCATTATTCTGAAGGGATTGCAAATAATTGAGTACACACTTTACACAGTAACTTCTCATGAGTCCATACATCCCACTTGTTACTGTGTAGTGATGATGCTTATTGAAACATTAAAGTATTAATTAACATTTCATAGGATTATACATTTTATAATTCCTAAGAGAAAATGTAGAAATTCCAGTTGATGTGCAGTGCTCTCATTCATTTGAGTTACCCCAAGGCACCTGAGCACTTGAATGAATGGATGGATAATGTGGTTTTTTTTGCTTATTGTCAACTATGGTCCCTTGCTAAAGCACATTTAGAGACTTTTTATGGGACTTATGGCTCTTTTTTTGCAGAACTCTGTGTAGGTGTAAAAAAATTGAAGTACTTATTTCACTTGTAAAAAATACTAGAGAATAAAAGAGTGATTCATATACTGAGGAGCCAGAACTGGCATCTGCCAGTCTGGAAGAGGATTTTGGGGTAGTTGTTTCATTCTGCTGTGGCACTTTGGGTTTTTCCAAGGCTGAGTCATGGCCAGAGGAGCTGGGTGAAGATTCCTGCTCCACATTCCTGATGCTGCAGTGCCAGGGTGAGTTACCCTGGGCTGGCACAGGCTGCCCATCTCCAGCAGCTCTGCAGGCACACATTGCTTCACTGCCTGAGATCCAAACTGGCACCAAAGGCCATCATTATCAACCTCTGGGAAGAAATGCAGTCCTTTTGAACTTCTGCTGACTGTTGAAACAAACCCCACCCAACCAAAAAAACCTAGTCAGACAATTGGAAAAGAAATAAAAATACAGCACTGTCTTATGTTGTTGCCTTTGCACAGCAGAGTCCATGTTCTAAATATACCAAGACAGTCAGGAGAGCAGCTGGGCCTTAAATTCTGCATTACTGAGGGTTCTGACTGTATCATTGCACTGAACTCTCTCAGGTGTGAGCAGAGTCCCTCTCCTGAAAATCTGACATTGTTCTGCTCTGCATTTCAAAGTGTGTTAGGGAATAACTTGGGGAAACAAAAAATCCCAGGTGGATTTTTGCATGGAAAAACATTTCTCCAGTGACTATAAGTTGAGTACGTGGACTTATGTTTTAAAGTCATAAAATATTAATTATTAGATGATAAGGCAAAAAAATTACCTGATAAGGGCAAGGAATCTTGGAATGTGGTGAGCAAGACTCAGGGTCCTGATTGGAATTTTCAGTTGTTGAATTAAGTGTATTGTTTAAATAGCTTGGATCCTAGAAGGTTGGATGACATTTTGAATTAAGTAACTTTGTGTGGGTTAGTTTACTGTTAGACGGCACTGGTGTTAAGAGCTGCTGATTTATTGTGTTGTAGGTAGCCAAACATCTTTGTGTGCTGGTTGTTCCACACACACATACATTTTACTCACCCTCTTGGTAGGTACTTTTTTCCATCACTGCTCTTGCATATGTTGTGCTGCTGCTGAGTTGCTCTTGGAAACCATTTCTTACTATGGACATGGGGACTGTTTTTTGAGACAATGCAGTGCTTAGTAAAAACAATATGTAATGCAACAGCCCAAATAATTACCAATGTATGTACTAGTATATATTCCATGAAAGTGTTACTGTAATGCTACTCTTTGCCTTCAGCTTGTTGTATTATTGGCATATTATATAAGTAGCCAGCTATTGAGATACTTGGGAATTTTTGAATGAAAGCTTTCATAGAATTAAAAATTGCTGGGTTTGGGTTTTAATGGGAATATTGGGAAAATCAGGCACTACTTGAATTGTCTGAAGTTATTACAGAATAAGTAAATTCTAAAAAGACTGCATTGTGATCATTCCTGTTCCAGAAGTGCTGATGTTTTTTCAGCAGTTGTAAATCAGTGCTTAAAAAGTCTCTTGGTATAGAGACAGGACACAAAGGGTTTAGCTTGCCTTGCCTTGCCGTGAAAAGTCATGGAATTTCTTTGGTTAAACACAATGAACTTGAAATGGTGAAATCTGAGCGAGTGATCTAAGTCATTTTTGTTGCAATTTTCTTCAACACTTACATTGCCCAATTTTTGTGGCATAAAAGGAGCACACAGATCAGAGACTGAGTTATGGTTCCTGGCATAATGGTTCCTGATATTAATAGAAAGGAATAAAATAAATGGGAGCCATTTTTATGCACCACTGAAGAGAATGTGTGATGGTGAGGCTGGAACAGAAACAGGCCTTGAGTTTATGAGCTTGAGATAAATATTTAAAAATGCCATTTCATTACGTGCAGAGTGTAATTTTCACATTTAAGTTTGGTTTCCTTTTAAAGTGTGTGTCAGATAAGAGCACCTGCTGCTGCTGCTGGTGGTGGCAGGTCTGGAAGCCCAGAGGTGGCCAGAGCCTGTCCAGGGAATGGCTCCAGGGCCTGGCAGTGAGGAGGCAGAAAATGGTTTCAGTGTGGGCTGGGCAGGGAAGTTGAGGGGGCCAGTTTTGGAGAATTTCAGCTATGTCATGGGAAATGGCCACAGCCAGACTTGTGATTAGCACCAGAGAGCAAATCCTCTGGGTCATTGCCAGGGTTCAGGAGGGCAAAACGCTGCTGGACTATCAAATTGTTGCCATACTTTGTTTAGAGAAGGAAAGGGAAAATGTAAGTGGAGGGGGGGGGGGGAAACCAACCTAAAAAAGAAGCAGATGATTTTTTGGGGTGTCAAATGTGCCATCTTTTTAATGTTGCTGACATGTAAATCTTGAGCAATGCATGAGGACAGAGAGGGGCTGGAACAAGTGCTTTCAAATATTGAAGGTATTGAGGAAAATCTGAAAAGTTAATAGCTACTCAGTTGTTCGGGTTTGTTTTTTTTTTCCTTTGGATTAAAAGAATCTTCTCATAAATTATACTGACTTCTTTTCTTCTTATGAAATTTACCTACATCAAGGGTATTTATATATTACTGTTCCCAAAATTCCTTAAAGCTGATTTTTTTGTATCCTAAATGCAGTTATCCTGTGGCATATTGAGGGAGTTTGAAAAAGTATTTAGCCTTTCAAAAAAAAATAACAAAAGTATATTCTGAAAGGACACCAATTAGAGCCAAAAGCAAAGTAGACAACTGAAAGTACTAAAATTTGTTGGATTTTTTTGGTGTGAGGCAAGCTGTTGTAAATACCTGCTGTATTGGTCAGACCTGCTGAGTGTGATTTGTGAGAGCGCTCAGGTAGGAGTTTCCTGGTTCTGGGACCTTGCAGCTTTCCAAGTCAAACCTCTTTATTCATTCACCTCAGGTGAGTAAACAGAGGTGTTTTGTTCTGCCCTTGTGTGGCTGCTCCCCAAACCACAGGGCCAGGGCTCTTGGGCCAGAGAGTTCAGGGAGGTTGTGCCACCTCTCCCTGGGACAGGTGGTGGCTGACCACAGGCACAACCATTCATTTTGTCCTCACCCCCTTTCTCCAGTGCAGGAACAGGGTGGACTGTGCCAACCTGTTTCAGTGGGAACCCACAGCCTGTGGGGCAGGGCTGGATCTCCCTGGATCCCTGCCCTGAGTCCCAGTGGGGTGTGTGGATGCTGTGGAACATCCCAGAGGGGTGCCAGGGCTCCAGACGGACGGGGTTCTTCCTCTCAGGAGCCTTTGTCTCCATGACACTGATGCTGTCCTGACCCTCTCCTGGTGCCTGTGCTTGTGTAGTGTCAGGGTACCCAGGACTGGCTGGGGAGGGAGGAGGAATCCACTGGGGTGGTGATGCCTTAAGTTTGAGCTTTCATGTATTTCAGATTCTGTGCTGCCCAGGGGTGCAGTTCTGAGCCTCATAGTAAGTGTTAGTCAGCTCTTCACAGAGCAGGGAGACAAAACGAATCCTTTTCCTGCTGAAGACCAAGGACAAGGGGTACAACTTTCAGGGCCAAAGGCATAAGCAACAGTGGTCTGAAGAGAGAAGACAAGAAGGATGAGACCTCACAACCTGGAGCTGTAATTGGACAATTAAACCCCAATGTGCAAATGGACCAAAACTTACAAAAGTGTGAGACCTCGTGACCATGGCATTTTGTGGCCATTTTGTACCCATTTTGGGTCCACCTTGGGTGTAGCCCTGGTCAGGCCCTGTCCTGCCCAAGGTGTATCCTAAAGGCCTTTCAGTAAATACCCACTTTATTCTCCAGCTCTGTGCAGTCTCTGTTTCAGGTCAGCCTTCCCAAGGCATCAGTGGCAGAAGAAAACCCCAAGTCCTTTTACCTGGGTTAACCCTGAAGTTCTCCAGCCTTGTTTCCTGGTCACAGGTGTGGGTACTGCCAGCTGCCAGCCAGGGCAGGGACAATTTAACAGCTCAAAGCTGATTATGCTTGACCTGGAAGTGAAAGCAATGCTGATGAGACTCTTTACAAAAAGTCTGTGTGTCAGGCCTTATACAGTGCTCTGATTTATTTTCTGATCACTGGACTTTAATTTATTTCTTGTTCCCTGACAATACTGATGACATTTCCAGTTGATCTTTCTGATTTTTCATTTCCTTACATGTTTCAGCTTTCACTAAGTACAACTCCACATTCTTTACTCATGTGTAAGTTACAGAAAACTTACCCTAAAAGCAAGTCCCTACAATTTACATGTCAGTAATTATATTTTGCTGCATTAATCTGATTGTTTGAGTTAATCCATCCGACCTATTTCTTCAGTAAGTGCAGAGCACTCACAGGTTAGTGTTTCAAGAATAATACTGTAAATGAGCAGAGCTTTGCAGACTTCTATGCCGAATGCTGTCTAGATGTAGAGTTCTTTCCCACACAGAGCTCTCCTTCCCCCACTCCTCTGCAGTGGTGGGAATCAGAAGCATCACCCATGACTCATGGCACAGAGTTTAGTATCTGCTGTGGAAGCTTGGAATGGTGTCTGCCTTGGCCCCAGAGGTAAATATGGGACTATTTGCTGACCAGTTGAGAGTTTACATGGAGCATTTGGCTGGAGGACAACATTCTGAGTCTTCATGGTGATAACACTGATGCATTTGGGTTGTCTGAAAAACCAAACCTATGAAGGTGTAAGTAGTATCTATAAAGTATTCAGAGTGAATCAGTGTTGATTTTGATTATTTCTTTGCAAGGTTAGGTTGAATGTCAGCAGGCTCTTGTTAGTGCTTGAGATTGATGGGTTAAAAAAACATCAATTTCCTAAATGAGAATTCATTCATCAGCCAAAGCAGATGTAGGAGTATTAGCCAGCTTTTTCCCAGAAATAAAGCTGTTCACTTGAGGTGATATCTGAGTCTCTGTTTTGGCCTGAGACTTTGGGTTTTAGGTGTTTCATTCCTAAAGGATATCTGGGATGGGTAAGCACAAAGTGCATGTCTGGTTTTTGTTGTCACCAGTGGCTCCACTGAGGACTCTGTTTGCACAGAATGACATGCAGGGTCTGAAAGGCAGTTCTGAGGAAATCTCAGCCTCTTAGCTGAGGGGTTAAGAGGTCACCACAAGAACTTCTGGTCACATAATCCTGGAGTCAGAGGCTGAGACAGTGCTCTGCTGTAGTGCTCCAGTGTTCCAGTGCAACCAGTGACAAAACATTACTGGTGCTCTTGGCAAATTTGGGGATGAAGTGGAGGGAAGAACAGGTATGAACTGTGGGACTTTCTTCAAAGGATGGAAAGCTAACAGAGCTACCTGGAAACATACAAGAATTCCTCGAAGTTTTCAGCATTCTTAAAACCAGATGAAAGCCTGAAAATGCCCAGATGTGTAGAAGAGATTTGCAGTGCAGGAATACCATAATGATTGACACACTCAGTCACTTTGAAGAATGTTTTTAATTATGTTGTTTTCATGTAGTGCTGTGTGTGAAATGTTTTGATCTCACATAGGAAGCAGAGTTAGGTCTGTAACAACGGCATGCATGGTGTGAGAGTGCTTTGCAGTGTGTTCCTGTGCCTGGAAAAACTGGCATCTTGTTCCCTGTCATCAGCTTGAGATGTGAACAGGAAATGTACAACTGCTGAAAGTTGTGCAAAGAATCTGGTGAGGAATCTCCTGTCTTTGAAGATCTCCATATGTGAGGTATTCATGCATGTTTTGAAGATGACTTGGTTCTTGGGATTCCTGAAGGTATTAGGGAGGAATGAGTGTAGCAGGCTTGTGTCTGGCAAGAGTTGAACAGCACAAACCAAATCACAAATGCATAAATATGGTGAGTTATTGTCTCTGTCAAAAGTGAGCACAGCTAGAAGGCTCTGTCCAACTGTGATCTGTGTGGTCTGGCTCCTGGCAGTCAACATACTGCAAGTGTAGAAGTTAATGTTCCAGAAACTTATCTGCAAGGAGCTGTCTGAGCTCCTGATGGGCAAGGCTTGTGTTGTCAGAGATCAGCTTGTGTTGTTCCGATAGCAAACCATCCATTTTGTTCTTATTGGCTGCCTCGTTCTAGTGAGGCTGAATTTCCTGACTAATGTGCCTTCCAAGTACTGAGAGTGCTGGAGGGAAAGGTGTGCTCAAGGAACTATTGGATGTGAGAATACATGGTTTGAAAATCATAAAAAGTTTGTAAAGGGAGAATGGGAAGAGTAACTGGAGTTCAGAGAGAGGCTATAAATTACACCTTTAATGGCACTCCATGCTGGGCTCGGAGCTAGACCTATAGAAAACAGATAGTGTACCCCTTAAAGAAAAAATCTGCTTCTGTTTCAATACAGTCTTTCTTCCCTGTATGCACCTTGCTGTATTTGTAGTTGCACCCTGCAGCACCTCCCCATTGCTCAGCTGTGAGCTGTCATTGTCCTGCACAATCCTCCTGCAAATCCTGGTTTATGGCAAACTGATTCCAAACAGTCACAGTTTTTAATCAATTCTGGAAATGTATAGAGCTGCATGGTGCAGTTCATGACCTCCTTCCATATCAAACTTGATAAAGGTAATTAATTTTCAATAGCAGTTGCTGCAAATCTTGGGAAATATTTTGTTTGTGTGGCTTTGAGGATGTTCTCTGAGAACAGAAGCAGTGCATGGCCAAATGAAAGAGATTCTTTCCTCTCTCCTGCAGGGTAACTGTTAAAGGGAAAAAAGGACATTAAAAAGAGAGGCGAGAGTCAGATTCCATTCTGAGGCTAGTGGAACAGGGCTGTTGAGTGACCATGGGCAAAAAGCTCCACAATTGTGAAAGTGGGTGATTTTCACAGGGCAAATCAACCCCTTAGTCAGGGAATTGTGTTTTTGTAAACAGGATGCACTAGATTTACTTTTTAGACACTTATTTATTTTAATACTTGTCTTCCAACCTTGCCTTGATTTCCTTGGGGCTGATTTGTTGCTGGGTTTTGCTTTGCACCTCACATCCTTAATTTGGATTGCTGTGTAGGTTTTCTGTGTTTCTTCTGAAATCAAATCCATGAGGGTGCCAGGTCAGAGCTGCTCTCCAAGTAACAAGCAGCAGAGAGGGGGAGAGATGGTGATAATGGACAAACTGGGCTCTGTGTGTGGGTGGTATCTAAAAGCATTTGCCCACACTTTTATATCTGCAAGTCAGTTGTGTGCATTTCCAGAGACTTTATTCTGAATTAAGGTGAGCTGGTAGACATGCAGATTTAGAGCCTGAATGCTTCTTAGCTACAGTGCTTCTGGTGAAGTTCTGCTGTTTTGCCATGAAACAGATGGAGTTTACTAAGGTGTTTCATAAAAATTCAGGGGATGGCTTTGACAGACAAATCGGGAGGAGAATTTAGCACTCAGATGGCTCTAAGCTGTCCCAGGAAATTCTGAGCAGAATTCTCTCTGGTGATTAAAAAAAAATCTCTTGAGAGTAGGGACTGTGAATGTTGGATTCAGAGAAAAGTCTGCTGCTTCTGTAGTAATGAGACATGATAGAATGTAGTGTTTAATTCACAAGAATGTTTTCTGAGTGATACTTGGGCCATAGGGAAAGACACAGACTGTACCAATCCAGGTAGACATTTTTTGAGGAGTAAATTTGACTTTTTCTTTGATGTTGAGCATTAACATCTGCTAGGCTGGGCCTAGTGGTGGAGCGTACTTGTGGTTTTAGTCTTCAGACAAGCAGAAAATGTACTCCATAGCTTGGCCATCTCTGCTTTTCCTGAGCAAAGGTGAATCAAGATCCTCATTTCAAGCTGTGGAAACCTTTTTGCCACCTTTGCATAAAATGATTGAGTTTGTCAATTCCTTGTAACTTTGGTTTGTTTGTTTCTTTTCTCATTTGACTTCTTGCTAGCAAAGATTGTCTCAGAAGCCTGTGTCCTGTGTCTCAGTAAATGTTGTGTGAAATTAGAGTTTTGTAAACTCATAGTTTTCTTTGTCCATTCCATTGTTTGGGTAATGAGAACGAGCCGTGTGATGCTGCTCTGCTCTGGGAAATCCTGTGAAGCAGAACTGCTGTGAGAGATGAGAAAATATTTGTCAGTAGGTGCAAAATCAGAGATAAGTTAACTTGAAATACTGGTTGAAGTGTGGGGAAAAATCTTTGGGAACACAAGAGGAGTTTGGAGGTGAGTGAGAGGGAGAAGAGAGGTGGATTTTGTGCAGACCCTCCCTTGCCTGGGTTGGGCTGTGGGGCTGAATCCATGCTGGAGTTCCTGTGGGGCATTTCCATCTGAGTTATGGTTCCTGTGGGTGGTTACAAGGTCTAGGGGTGGGATTTTACTCTGAAATGGTCCATGGTGTTCCCTCAGCTCCGCAGCCTGAGTGTGGACTGAGGTGGTGACTTGTCAGTGCAGACTGACTGGAGGTGTCAGCATTCCTGGGGGTGGAAATACGCCTGGACTCTTGCAAGAACATTAAACATTGATCTTTCCAAAATCATAAATAAATGTGCATTAGTTTTAACAGGCTGATCAAAGCATTAACCTCTATGGCTTTAGAAATTTAAATTAACTTCAGCATTTTTTAAACACTAAAATGAATAATTACTTCTATAGTGTTAGGATATTGATTAATGGCTTAAATCTAACCTGCTTTTGGAAATGTTCTCCAATCTAAATGTGAAAATGGGAAAATATTTAGGTGATAAAAAAGTGCTGTTCTCCCATGGAGCCTGTTCTGCCTGTTAAGGTGTAAGCCATAAGAGTTTGTCTTTCAGAAATAAGAAATAGATCTGTTCTCTCGACTGGGTGTATAAGTGTTATCTCTGCTATTTCCATGGTGAGAGTTGTTTAGCCTAACTTTGACTTGGTTGTAATATTTATTTACTATTTGTTTTCTGATGTTAGTTTGGACTCTTGATGTGAAACGTAGAATCACAGGTGTAGTTACCATGGCATCTCTCTTCTGGGTTAGGGAGTGTACAAATTTTACTTTGCTGCCTAATTTGTGAGTAATGTAAGGACAGATAAACTTAACACTTTCCTTCATATACTTTAATGTAAATTGATTTTCCCTTGTCTATTTTATGAATTTTACAGACTATTTATAGATCTGTATCAAACAGATTCTATATACCAATGTTGCTAGATTTGTCTGTTCTTTTCCCCATTTATTTTTTAAATTGTAATTTCATCTGATGGAAGGTAATCAGTACATTTTTAGATGCAGTCTGTACGTTAAAAATAACCCTCTTAGCTTGCTGCAAAAAGAGATTATGCAGAGAAATAGAAAAGTAAATATAAACTTAAAAAGGAGATGAGATTACATCTCTGACTTATGCTTGGGCCTTTTAGGAGGAGGAGGCCTGCTCATCAGCTTCACTTCAGAGTGCATTTTTGCTATTAGTGAACTTGTGATGCAGAAAGCTTCAGTCCGTCTTTAAATAGAAAAGAGTGTACAGCTGTTTGGGGCTTTTTCTCATCCTAAAAAGGCAGCCAGACTTTAAAGCCCAGTTCTGCAGCTTCTCCCTTGTTTGCAGAATTATCAGAGGGAGAGATAAGAATGAATTTTGTCCCTGCCCCTTATCAGTGACCCTCCCTCAGCTGATCTGCCCCCTGTAAGGAGCTGACAGACGATTTTCCTGCTGCAATTAAAAGGGGAAGCACTGAGACAAACGATCCAAGTTGAGTGCAGCCACAAAACACTTCTGCAGGTGCCTGGGGCAGGGAATTCTTGCCTGTGCTGCTCCTGCCAGCAGCAGTGGGGCTGAAGGAGCTTGTCCTGTTCAGTGATGAGCAAACTCAGCTGTGCAGAAAAGCAGCTGCTGTTCAGGGGGGTGTAAAGCAGTGGAGCCCAGGGTGCTTCAGGTGGGGAAGGGTGGAAAGTTAATGGCCATTCCTCAGAGGTGAACAGGGATGCAGAGCCTTGTAATGTAAATATTCTCAATAGTTGCTTTTGGAAACCTTGTGGGTGTTTTTCTTCTGGGCTTTTTAAAATCCAGTTAGCCAGATAACCCAAACAATTTTCTTGTATTTATTTAGGCCGGAAGCCAGCTGCTCAATTTGTTCATATTAACTATCTGAGAATTTAGAAGAATAAATATTCTATGTAGTTTTCATTCTCTTGAAGTATAAAGTATGTTAAAAACCTTCCCTGTAAACGTCCACCTTACTTTTGTCTACAGATCAACTTCTAATTGAAAACTGCCTCATTTCAGGACAATTAATTTAGCAGCTCACAGCAAATTAATGGTGATTGTAACCTTTGGACAAAAAGGTCTGGTTAATCATAAGTATATTGTGTGCAAAGATTCACAAACTTCTGCTGATGATAAAGTAGGGGAAAAAAGTCAGTTTATTTTGCCAAAATTATTTTTAAAAGCTCTTCATTTAGTGCATCATCACTTTCCTGTAAAAAGGCTGCTACTTCTGTCACCTTTTGACTTCATAAAAGTTTCCCAAATAAAGTAGCAGTGTTTATTTGGAAGGTAAATGTTTATTTTTGTGCCTAAGGACAGGATGTGTTTGTGTCTCCTCTTGGCACTTGGGAATGGAGGAGAAAAAGAACTCCTGAAGGCTGGCTTGGCATTTAAGGAGTCATCACAAGCTTTCAGCCTTAGCAGAATTAATGAAAAGGGGATGGCTATACCCACAGAGTCACAGTTGATGATTTTGGCTGCCCAAGCACAGGTAATAACTGCAGTGACCTGTTTGATCCCACGGGGCAGAAAATCCAGGGAGATCAGCAGAGCTCCAGAGCACAGGGACAGCAGAAATCCTGCTGCAAAGAGAGGAAATAACAGAACATAGACCCGAGAGACTGGGGATGCAACAGATCTAGTTCTCACAGATTTATTAGGTGAACAGAAAAGTAGTTGAAAGAAGTTTGTGAAATAATCCTTTTTAAGTGAAATGAAGCTTCTTGGCTTCAGTCTGGGTAATCAGTATGAATAAGCAGCAGTTTGGCTTGTCAGCAGGAGATGCAGCCATTTGCACAGTCCCACCTCTCTCTGTGCCCTGGGAGGCTGTTCCTGCTGCATTTGTGGTACCCAGGGGATGCCCAGGAGTGAGGGCACTGCCCAGGTCTCCCTCCCTGAGCAGGAGCTCAGTGCCTGCTGCTCCAGGGCCACCCAGCAGCACTGGGGGCATGGGGAGATTGCAGATCTCTGCACAGAGCAGCTGACTGCATGGGGAGGATGAAGAAGAAATGGTGCTTGGCTTGTTTGTTTCCCAGCAGCAGAGTTAGAAACTCGTGTGGGTGTATTTGATGGTTGTAGGTGTGAAGGTTCTTTGGGATCTTTAAGACTTGCATTAGCTGGTGGTGTTCAGGCAAGCACAGTTTCATCAGTGAGTTTTGCAGTATCAGCTTTATTTGGGAGATCCCTATTCATTACAGAATTTGTTGTAATAAGGCAACTGCTTTCTCTGGGCTTTTATTTCTTCCTGTTTCTATTATTTGGTGTTTTTGGTCAGCGAAATTCCCTTTTCTGTTTGCTGTCCTGATGTGACACCCAGAGCTATGCAAACCCCATTAAGAAGATTGGGGCCTTTCTGTATAACCTTACAGGAGCTGAAATGGAAACCAGCCCCTTGAGTTGATTGCATTCAATTTACATTTGTTGGTGGGTGATATGACACCTGCAGCATTGATGTATAAAACCTCCTTGGGTAAAGCGCAAAGAACAATAATATCTGACTGCTCCAGCAAACTTTATTTACTGTTATCAGGCAGCTTGTCTATTTCTGTATTTATCGAGGCTGCATTTTATTGACAGTTTTTGTTTGGTTAGAATGTTGTGTTGTTTCCAAAGCCATGTCTGTGATATTTGACAGATCTGAAGTGTAAAGCCAGATATGTGTCACGAACAGCACAGCAAAAATTCTTGCATTTCTAAATATTTATCAACATTTATATGAAGTTACCTGTCTTTGTATCTGTAGTCACAATTGTTATAGGATTCAGTTAAGTCAGTAATAATATCAGATATACCAAAGGATTTTGCAGAGTCAGTTCAACTGTAATCAAAAATGTTCCTTTTGTGTAAGTTACTAGTGAAATTCAAAATCTGGCAGTAACTCCAAGATGAAGTAGGTTAGGGGTGAGGGAAAGTTGCCTTGAAAATGAGCTGATGAGCATCTGGCTCTAAATGGGAAATGAACTCCTGCATTTAGGAAATAGGTCAGGCTGGTTAACAGGCCATTTTCTGAATTCAACCATTGTTTGTAAATATATTTGTAATTCCATTGAAGACTAATTGTTTCTTTTGGCTTTTTTTTTTCTTTTCACACACAGAACCATTTGATAACACCGCGATCCTACTTTGGTCGTCTGTAGAATCTTTATTTAAACTTTCCTTAAAATGAAGATTTTGGTCGTAGTTGCTCTTGTGGACAAACCACAATTTCTTTTCCCTATGCTATTAGTGGCCATTTAGTTTAAACATTTCAGTCTTTAGATGAAGACCAACTTTTTTCAAGCAGTGAGAACTAGAAATCTACCCCAGGGTTCTGTAAGTTTGGATACACAGGTGGTGATGCTTCCTTAGAACAGCAGGTTGGATAATGACACCTCTCCCTCTGTGGTGAAGGTTCTGGCACCTGATGTGCAGGACAGGACTTGAATTTAAGAAATTGCTGTGTTTTTAGCTATTGCTTGGCTGCTTGCTGTGAGAAGTGATATTCTGTATGCCCTGTACGAGTGGCTTCAATAACTGCATTTTCTTTCCTCAGAGGACTGTGAACATAGTGCTGTCATTTGCTGTCTTTTAAATTTAAATCCTAACTGAATGAACAAAAACACACTTAGAGGCTTTTTCGTTTCTGGTTATATGTGGAAAAGTACAAAGCAATAAAAAGTATGAGAGAAAGAGATGCACGGAGGAGATGTTTTGTTTCATTCCTGTCCTTTTTGAAATTACAGCAATTTGCAAAAGGCTACTCTGAGTCATCAGAAATAGGAGCAGAAGTGGCTGGTCACTTGTGTTATGCAGTTGTTTTTGCAACCTTTGATTCACATAAATAAATAAAAAATAGAAAACCAGTACAAATCAAAACAACCTCCCTCAAAACCCAAATCCCAGAACGGAAAATCATCTCTACATCACTCTCTTTTAATGAAGTGAATTTCTGCATGGATCTTCTTGATGGTTTGTGACTTTTTAATCTTCTCTACTATAGTTGTGGATGCTGCAGTTGAAGAACACTTCTAAGAATCTGTGCATTGGTTGGTCCTTTAAATATCCAGTGCAAAATTTGGGAAATTATCTAGGAGCTATGAGAAGAGAATATATGGATTCCAAAGTTTTGTCTTTGTTTTCCTCTCTTCTAAGAGAGTCATATAATTCTCCATGAGGATTCTGAATGTTGGAGTTTTAAAATGAATGGTAATTCAGTGTTTGTGACTATTTGCAAGTAAACCTTGAGAACACTGTGACCTTTGTGCTTGTGGGCATTGGCAACTGCAAGTCCCCTTCAGCAATTAACTTCAACTCAGCTGTACCTAAAGCTGTGCAAACCTGTTCAAACAGTGTGACAGTGAATTGCTGACAGGGGGGAGGTCTCTCTAAAACTCTGCATTTGTTGTACATGGCTTATTTTCTTGCCTGGTATCACATACTCACAGAAAGGTACTGTCCAGAGGAGAAAATATAAACATTGATTAAAGTGAGCAATGTTGCCTGTGTGTCTTAGGGGCATGGCAGATTTGGAAGAAGAGCTTATCTCCCATGGAAATTGAGTGTTTGCTCTTCAGGACTGGGCCCATTTGTGGTGACTTTCATGGGAACTGCTTCTGATATTTGGCAACCAGTTTTTAATAATAAAAACATATTAAAGGAATTTTTGAAACATGGTAATTACAATTTTCTTTAAAGAAATAGCAATTGACTCCTTAACTTCTATCTGCTGAAAAAAGTTTAGGAATGGAGTATTTTGTGCTGTTTTGAAGGAAACATGGTTATTCACTTTTTAATGCTGCTGTGTAATAACAGCTACTGCAGACAAATGGTCCTGTGGGGTTTTACTGACAGCTGTGGTGATGGGTTTTGGCATCACCATGACTCACTTGTAGCCACAATCTCTGGCTTCCCTTGCTGATGCATTGTTAGGATGTCACCTCAGAGGAACAGTGATTGTATCTCCATGTTTTCTTAGACTGAATTATTGGAGATTAAATGGTTGCACTGGCATCATGGTTTGCATCCAGTTAGCAAAGCTGACAGGCTCCTGTTAATGGAAAAAGAGCTTTAGTTAAATAAAAATACCCCAGCAACAAAACAAAAACAACCTCCACCGACACTGAATCAACAAGTCATTGAATCTTGATATTATACTAATATTTAAAGTTAAGCTAATCAGATTTTATTTGTAATAATTTTGAAGGGAAATGCTCAAGTTTAGAGGCAAGAGGCTGAAGGAATCCTGGGACCTGTTCATGGAGGCAGCACAGAGCTGTACTCAGGGTTGATATATAGTTCCATAATGTGCAGGAAACGTGTCGTTTCACTTGGTGCTGCAGGATCAGGGGCATAATCCATCTCACCCACTGTAGTGTGACGAATCAAATCACTGTCTGACAAGATCTGCTGCTTGGGAGCTCTGCAGAGATGAAATGAGGTCTAAATTCAAGGGCATGTGAGAATAATACTTTAGAAAATACCTGGGGATGAGAATTAAATGTACCAAGAGAAGCTAAAATGCTTAATTTTTAAGGGCATATTTGCTGTGTATAGTTCAACAAGTTAATGCTTTCCATATTCTCTGCTCACAAAAAGAAAAAGCAGAATGTGTGTTCTTAAGCAGTTCCTCGACAAGGGCTAGTCCCATTTCTGTCATTAGCAAAGGATAATGTCTGGAGTGGCAAATGTCCAGAAAAAGCAATCCACTATAAAGGCATATTTACTTCAGTCAGAGAATTCGAGCTGTGGTTAAAGTATCAATATTAGCTTAAGAAAGTATTTGGCAGAGAGAGGGTCCAAAACATGACTGGTTACTTTGCCCTGTGTGTTCTGCCGCGGCGCCTTGCCCTGGTCGTCACAAAGGCACTTTGGAGCAAAAGGATACATCTTAATCCCTTCACTCTGCCCAACTTTGGGGCAGAGCTTGGTTAACAATTATTCCTGCCAAGTCCTGGTGTTTGGTGGGATGCAGGTGGAGTGCAGAGCTCTGTGCTGCCCTGGAAGTGGTGTCTGGGCCAGGAGGAAGCTGGCTGGCAGGAATTTAACAGCTCATGCTTTACCAGTTCCTTCCTCAGATGCCAAATGCCTGAGCGAGTGTGTCACTTGTGATGCACCATCTCACATTCTGGCTCTCACAGAATTCACAGAATCACCAGGTTTGAAGAGACCTTCAAGATCATTAAGTCCAACCCAGCCCTAACACCTCAGCTAGATCGTGGCACTGAGTGCCACATTCAGTCTTTGCTTAAACACATCCAGGGATGGTGACTCCACCACCTCCCCGGGCAGGCATTCCACTACTTTATCACTTTCTGTAAAATACTTTTTCCTGATATCCAACTTGTATTTTGCTTGGTGCAGCCTGAGACTGTGTCCTCTCATTCTGTCAGTGCTGCCAGGAGAAAGAGACCAACCCCCAGCTGTCCACGACCACCCTTCAGAAGTTATAGAGAGTGATAAGATCACCTCTGAGTCTCCTTTTCTCCAGGCTGAACAGCCCCAGCTCCCTCAGTCGTTCCTCACAGGGCTTGTAACACTCCTCTGATGATGATGGTGGGTTTCCTGTAAATTCGGGCTGTGGCATCTGTGCACGAACTGTTCTCGGGAAGAATTCCTTCCCTTTTATTGATGCTTGTGGAACCAGTTTCAAGCTCTCAACACTCCTTCATGCCCTTCCCCCATGTAGATATTTAAAAATAAAAATGAACTCAGTCTTGAAGTGGGAAGCATGAGAACCTTTGTGGGTTATTCCAACTCCGTGAATATATATTGGGCTAAGTATTGGTCAGATAGGAAGCTTAATTTCAAATGACTCCTTTGGGGATGTAATTCTGGAGGGGAACAGCACTCTGCTTGATCCAGCTCAGTCATGTTCACTGTCAGCATTCCTCATTTGCTGTAGATGTGTTTCAGGTTATTTTAATGTTTTGGCCAGGTTTTACCTTAGATATTCAGCTATGAGGGTCTTTATGCAGCTTCCAGTACTGTGGAGCTGCAGTAATTTCTGTTCAGAATCAAAATGTTTTCTGTCTTGTACAGAAATGGACTGTTCTGACACACCCTCCAGTATTTCCTAATTAGAACCTAATGAAATGCAGAAATTCTCCCTTATAAACAAATTATGTGGTCTGATGCAGCAATATGAGAGTAATTGGAAATGTGCTGTAACCTTTAAGGGGATGTGTGAGTGTCCTGTGTCTGCTCTCATTTTGTCATTCTCAGGAGTTGATTCTGTGGTGAAAAGTCAAGAAAGGTTAATCTTTTCTTAAATGAGATTAAGGCTAGGGAGCAACATGATTCACATTCCAAATATAATTAGCAATAAATGCATAAAATGCACAATTACTTGCTTTGCCTGTGATGGAGATTTTTCTTGTTGGGTTTTTTTTTTTTTTTTTTTTTTTTTTTAAAGCAACACCAATGCAATTTTGGAACACAAGCTGATCCGGTAATGCCTTGAGTAAAGTTAAAACCAGGAAACTGCTAAATGGATTGCATTTTGCATTAGTTAACAAAATTTTAATTTCTTTAAGAGTGTGGTTGTTTTATTTTGTTTGTTGTTTTTTTTTCTTTCTTGTCTGAATCTTTGTCCCTTGAAGTTTTTTTTTTCCTTGAGTAAGAATTTCAGATATTAATTAAATTCAGGACAAATGGTATTTAATGCATCTTCTCTGATCATAAGGCTCTTTATAGAAGCATTTCCTATTAATTAAAGGTGTTGGTATGAAATCAGTTCATCTTGGATATTGCAAAAGTTCATTTCTTGAGTGGCTTGGTATAAAGAGTGTTTTCCTAATGGAAGAAGGGGGGGCATCTTCAACAACATCAAGAGCAGCAGATTTCTTCTATTTTCTCCTTTTCAGTGCCCAGATCTCTTCACAGTGCAGAGGGTTTTGGGTAACCCGATTAAATTATTAATTTCTCAAGTTCAGGATTTTGCCTTTTTTTTTCCTATAGTTTTACCTCTCTTAAGATGATTCTAACAAGAGAATGCACACTATTGCAGTGTTATCTTGACTTATTTTGTGATAGATGGCTTTGGCATTTTCTAGTCTCATCCTTCCAAAGTATTTTGAAAGATTTTGTAATAAACATCTTCTCTCAGAAACTGATAATAAAGGTCTGTTAAGAGTAGGAATTAAAAATGTCAATTTGTTTGAACAGCTTGTGTTGTTTTAGTACAAATTGTTTGGTGAGTACACAAGGCTCCAGTTCCATCTGAATGGCACTAAATTATGCTGAACTAATTATATTCTTGCTTTATGTAGCCTGACATTTAATTACAGAAATTAAATTTTCTGTGCACACCTCACCCCACGAGTGCATGACATGCAGCTCTTTTCCTGTAGCTCCCTTTCACCTGCTTTATCTCCTCATCAACTTCTTATTTGCAATAAAAATATGTTTTCATGAGAGCTTTTACCCAAGATGTTGCCTTCAAGTTGCAGATCATAAGCCATGTAAGCAATTGGCATCGGTGCCATTTTTAAATTATTTTCAAAAAGTGTGTTTCAGTCTTAACTGATGGAGTTGAACTCTTCAATAAATAATGATTTGACCTTTTTTGTTCTCCATGGAAACCAGCCTTTTATTAATGCTACTGTTCTCCAGCAGCTTTTGTGATGTATCTGGATCTGTAAGCAGACACTAAAGGAGAATAATTCCATACCAACACTCCCTTCCCCCCCTAAAGAGCACCATTTGTTTTAAATTGCACTTTCAGGTATGAAAATTGGCTGAAGCATTGGATGAAATGATGAATCTATCAGATGATACCAGGATGGAGACAGGGTCTGGTCTGGCAGAATGGAGCAGTCAGTTCCCAAAGGATTGCTGCTGTTGGAAAACCTGGATTTGCTCCTGCAAGCAGCACCCCAAGGAGGAGGAATATTCCAGGGTGTCCCTGCAGTGGGATTAGGACAGGGTACAACTGTATAAAATGCATTTGCATCAGCTCACAGCATAGGAAAGAAAAAAGTTAATTTCCTATAAATATGTTAAAAGACAAGTGAATTACCAGAAGTCAAGTTTCAGCACTTAAAACATTACATGTTGTGTTCAGTACAAGTTTTGTCCTGTGGTAATCTCTGAAAAATTTCTCAGAAAATTTAAACTCAATATTTGTTATTATGTTGTATTTTCCTTTGCAGTATTAAATACCAGTTAAATACTGAAGCTAGAACTGAGCCGTGAAGTGTATCTGGTGATCACCATGGCACATGGTGTCCTCTGGTTCTACGTGGAGTCGTTTCAAAATAGGATCAGGTTCTTGTCAGAAAAGTTTTTTCTGACCTCATAATTAATTATCTTTGTTTTTCTGGGTGATGTTTTGCACTTTTGCCTCAGACTCTAATGCAGATTTTAAACTACCCTCATCTGTAGTCATGCAAAAAAGATGATCTGGATTTTTGGAGCAATGTCCAGGGAATTGTGAAACTGATGTTCATGAGAAAATGTCTCTGTTCAGGATGAACAGGGAGTTTCCCAGTGTGTCAGTGCAGAGTGAAAGAGAGGAACCAGAACTGAGCTGTTGGTCCAATCAAGCCTGTTAGTCTATGACAATTTGATTGCTTCATCTGTAGAATAATCACCTGTATTTGGTTGACAGTCAGCACATCATTAGCATAAGATGCTCCAAAGCAGAGCTGTAGCTGCTGGAGGATATTGAAAATAGTACCTCCAATTTGTAGAACAGCTGAAGCATTTTAGTCCCTTTTCTTTTGCTTCAGAGTAGTTTTTAACACACCATCTTTTCTGTTCAAAGCATTCTAATTATGGTCATCTGAGACAAAATACCAGAGTTGGTTTTTGGTTTGGTTTTTTTTTTTTTTGGTTTGGTTTTTTGGGTTTGTTTGTTTGTTTGTTTGTTTAAAAAAATGCTGCTGTAGAACTAACAGATTTTCTTTTTCTCTGTGCATGTCAAATAAAATGAAGTGTTCTGGGATCTAACATATTGCATATTAAAAAAAATCTGTATCATGTCAGTGAGTACTTTGTCCAAATGTAGTTTTTAAAAGACTGTACCATGTTATGTCCAAATGTTGCTCTTTGGAGTGCACAAAATAGAGTGTTCTTCAAGCCTATTTTTTTTTTTTTGTAGACTCAAGATCTTTTACCTTTTTGGAAGGACTGTTGCACTCTCAAAAATGAGAACCCTGAAAAGTGCTTGTGTCAAAAGTCTGTTGTCATTAGGCTTTAGCAAGTTAGAGAATAACCTGAAACACAGAGGGGGACAGCAAAAGCAGAGACAATTCTGGCATGGCAGGTTTAATTTGTAACGTGCACTGATGGATTTCCTCAGAGGGTGCACGGTGGGCACATGGCTGGCACAGGCATGGAAGACCCGAAGCCTTTTTGACTTTGCCCATTAAAAGTTCATGTAGCATTAACTTTCTGTGGAACACAAAATTTGACCCTATAATTATATTTATATATTTATATTATATATTATAAAAATATATATTTAATATTTATATAAATATTAAAATATACTTACATATTGATGTTTCTGTGTGTGTCCATTTCTGTGTCTGTCCATTTCTGTGTGTGTCCATTTCTGTGTGTGTCCATTTCTGTGTGTGTCCATTTCTATTTGTCTGACCTTC
>JBBMKD010000034.1:3685214-3703507 GCA_037834095.1 Argya squamiceps
TGTGTCCATTTCTGTGTGTGTCCATTTCTGTGTGTGTCCATTTCTGTGTGTGTCCATTTCTGTGTGTGTCCATTTCTGTGTGTGTCCATTTCTATTTATCTGACCCCAAACAATGCCGAGGTGCTTGGGGTGCTGCTGGGTGTGAGCAGGGATGTGCAGAGGCAGTGGATGTGTGTGCCTCATGTGCTGACCAGGCTGTGCAGGATGCCCAGCAGGAGGGTTTGGTGGTTTCAGAGCTGCTGGGAGAGTGGTGCTTGCATGGTTTGGTACCTGGATTGGGTTAAATTGTGGGGAAAGCTGGAAAGGGAGGATGGTAGTGTGTGTTCCTTCACACTGAAGTTCCTAAATTGAACTTCAGCCTCATGGAAGGAGCACGTTTGGGTATCGAGGAGTTTGTGGAGTCACTGAGGTGTTGGCAGGTGTGAAGCCTCCACAGCTTCCCCTTTGATGTTATGGAGTCTTGTTTCCTGTGCCTGCTGAACTTCTGCAGGACAAAGATGTGCTAAGACCAAGGAAAGCTGTTTCAATTTAAGTGGGAATTTTCAGGTAGGTTTAGTTTGAGCTGCTCATGGTCTAAACACGGTGTGTTTGCTGACCTGAGCATTGCAGAGGCTGCACAACTCCTGCAGTGAAGTTGTGTAAATAATAAATTGTGTGAACAGGGACAAACTGAGTGCCTGCAGCTGCATCTGCGAGTGTCACACACCTGGGTCTTTACCATGCTCTGTACCAGTACAAGGGACCAACTGCTTAATCCTTTCTTAGCAACAAATTAATGTATTTAAGCTGAAGTTTCATGTATTTGGGGTCACAGTGCTAGGAAGACAATTATGTTGTCTTCAGTTTATTTTGTTATCCATGCGTGCCTGTTGCTTGAGGAACAAAGTATGGATTATCTTTTTAAGTTAAAGCAACTGGTAAATGATGACAGAAATAGTGACTAGCAGAGAAATGGCATACGTTTAACAAACTGCTTTGAATCTCCTTGAAGGGATTAAAAATTCCTGCAGTTTATGTAAAATAAACAAATCCCAAACTTATGTCCTCTTTCCTTTCTGTTGTGTGGTCTTTTAATAAGAGACTTTTTTTTTTTTTCTTGGTGGCTCCAATTAGAAGGTTTGCTTGTGCTAAAGATTGATTAGGGGAATTTAGAAGAATGGAGTTCTCCAGTTCAAGTTACAAAATATACAAGGCTGTTCAGTAATTACATTTCCTGGAGCTGCTGCCTGGGCTTGGTGCAGAGGTTGGTGTAGAGTGGGAAGGGCTCTTGAAAACCAGTATCTTGAAAACGTGGCAATTCAGTGCCTTGAGAGGGGACTGGCAGAAAATTAAGTGTATTGTAGAGATACAATGGTTATACTTTGTTGTTTTAAGGAAAAAGTGGCCACACAGTTACAAAACCTGAGTTTTGATTTGAAAGGATCATAACCTTTCTAGGTCAGAAATGTTAATTAATGCTACAAGAATGAATGAAAGATGCAAAAAGCTTCTCACAATGGGGCTGTGGTGGCCAAGAGAGATAATGACATTAAGGCAGAGCACTGACTTAGTTGACATATCACAGGTTTGTGTGATTATTATAATGTGGGATGTAACTTCTGTGCACAGAATATCCCAATCCTGAAGTAAGATTCTGTCAGAAAGTTGTACTTTAAACATTTCCAGAGATTTAAAAATAAATAATTTTTACAATATATGGGTTTGTTTTCTTTGTAGCAGGTTTCTCAATGAATTTGATTAAAAATATGAAAATAGTATAGATACTGCTTTAGCAGTGATGCTTCTTTAATTTAAAAAACACAGGTTATTTAGATAGGTTCAACTTGATAGAAATTTTAGAATAATTTCAACAGCAAGTGAAAATCTCAACTAAAGTTGCTTTGACTGAAAAAAACCCCTGCATTTGGGCAGAAGGATTTTAAAGAAATACTTAATATATGTTATTATAACATCAAGAACTTGTAGGTTAAACATTTTGGCCCTAGAGCCTGACTTGGGGCTGGTTTAAAAGTGCCCCCTATGATGAGGTGTAAATATCCCTGAGGGGCAGGGGCAGGGCAGAGGCAGAGACAAGGATTGCAGCACCAAATTGTTAAAATATTGGAGTCCAGAGAGAGGCTGGTGCGGAGGCCAGGAAAGGCAAAGGAGCCAAAGGAGAAATGGGGGAGAGGAATTACCGAGTGTGCAGGAACACAGGAAGGAAGGGACAGAGCTGTGAGAGGCTCTGGCCAGAGCTGAGTCTTTGCTTCCCTTTTTAAATTTTAAATTAGCTCAGAAATTTGCAGTGTGATATGTCATCTTTTTCTTGTTCTTTATGTGGAGAAATAATTGGTGTGAACCAAATAATGTGGGCTTTTTTGTTAGTTGGGTTTGTAAATTGCATGTGAACATCAAATTAGTTAAAAAATAGACTGCAGGGCTCCCTATCTTCTTTCTTGCCACCACTCCAACAAGTCTTTTGCTTTTTCTTTTGAGCAGTAAGACCACCAGCTAATTTAATTTGTTATCTTTCAAATATCCAATTTCCAATGTATTTTTGTTGAATGTAACATGTATTTTTCTTCTTATTATACGTTTTTATGGTTCCTTAAGTTTCAGAAATTTAAGAATAGTGCACTGAGTAAGGAAATCTAAGTTTAAATGATGTTATAAAGAAATGTTAGCTGCAAAACCAAGCAGTGATACTTCTTGCTCAAGTGGGTTTTACTTTGGATGGATAAAATTGTGCTATTTAAAAACATCAAGGTTTTAGCATGCAAATGTTTAAAATATTTGGTAACTGAAGGCAGTATCAAAATATGGGAGTGGGTTTCAGAGGACATCTTTCTGTGCAGAAGAGAATACAGGTTTCAGGCTGACTTTTTAACAGCTCAGAGGATTCCAAGAGATAAATATTAGAATAAATCTAGTCTTGTATAAGAAATATCATCTCCCAAGAGACACCATTCAGTGGCTGAAAGCTTTGTAGTTTTATGGTGCCTGAGACCCTGAGGTGCTGTTTGAGCCCCTTTATTTCAGTTTCTGGAATTCCAAGCTCTCCAATTCACCTGGATCCCACTTCACTAAACCCAAAACTGCTGCAGCTCCTGGACATTTTATTGATCCTGGCAGGGGAGTTGTTCCCCGATGGGCAGAGACCAGTAGAGCACCAGTTTGTAAGACCTGAAAGACTCGCCCAAAAAATGCTACATCCTCCTCAAGCTAGTTGTCTTCAGTTACAGAAAGAATTAGAGTGAAAAGCCCAGTTCTATTTTCAAGCAGAAAAAAATTTTTCAGTATGAATGACCATTCTCTTTATGGAGTGAGGTTACTCTGATGGAAAACTACATTGTCACCCATGTGGTCTCGAAGCAGAAATTTGGACCCCCCTTTACCCTGCCATGTGTTGTGGCTAACCTCTAATAATTCAGAAGTAATAACAGCAATTAAAAATCATTATATTAGGCTAAAATAATAAAAAAGATTTTTTTAAAAAGTTATTTCTAACTGGAGATCAAGAGGAGGGAAAGATCTCACTTCTCTCCCAGCTGAGCAAGAGAAGCCTCAGGGCATGAGATTGGTTTTAGCCATTGTGCGAGTGTAGGTAAATAAGTGTTGATAGTGAGTTGTATTGTTGAGCATTTAATAATATTGTACTTCCCCATCTGACTGTTAAATGTTAAATGTTTGCCTCTGAGTGCTACAAATTTCCATTCCTGTATATATTTTGTAGCAGCCTTTCAGTATTCAAGAGTTACATTTTTGTCTTTTTGATCAAATGGAAGATAAAGTTTATTTCTGAAGAAATCAAGGATTTAAATAAGTCCTCTTTGGTTTAATCTCTTTATATCAACACATCTCAGAGTGCCTTTTTTCCCAAGCAAGCAGGTGTTTTTGTTGAAACAGCTAACTGTAGATACCAATCCCACTGCAAATGTTAAGGCAAATCATTAAAAAAATCCACTTTCTGTTAAGTTCTTTCATGCTTTTGAGAGGCTCTTCCTGCTGGAAATATTGGTGCACTGATATACCCTGAGGGCCCCTGCTGTAGGCTTACAGCTCAAAAGGTGAACATTAAAGTCCATTATAACATTTGGGGTCAGGAGGGTTTTCTCATGGGGTCTCTGTTTACTTTGGATGCTCCTTTGAGGCTTTTGAGTGTGAAGTGGTGGAAGAAAACATACAAATCCAAATTTCAGGTTGTAGGAAGACAAATAGCATGCTCTGGGAGAGTTCTTTGATGAATGCTCTCTGCCATGGGTATAACTGTGACATTTTGGCAGAATGTTTTATCCTTTGAAGCTGTTTGCCTCATTGTCTCTTGCTTTTCAATTTCTCATTATTTTTATGTGCTATATAGCAGTCATCAGTTTGTATTCTAGATTCTGGTTTTACTTTCATTACATGGCAGCATGCTTTCTCCATTTCTCTTGGTAAGCACTGCTCCAGACTCTTTAAAGAGAGGTTGCTCATGCAAAAACTATGCTGAAGTGCAAATCTGGACATATTCAGAGAGCTGTTGGATTCATTTTGCTCAAGCTTTCAATTGATTTTAAGGTATGAAAACCTGGGCTTTTATCCAACTGGCCAGGCCTATTACACCATCTGCTTTTGCAGATATTGCACCTTTCTTTGGATCTGCTAGTGATATATTTAAGGTATTCACAGATGCCGTGGTGAGAGGCACCATTGTGGATGTCAGCAGTGATGGGGCAGTGGGAAAGCTCAGATCTGGGGAGGTGTGATGTGACTGCCTTGGTTTTTAAAGCCAGTCCAAAAGAACAGGATGGGTAAATCCTGTTTGGAATAAATGTGTCATTAGCTCAGGGACTGAGGGAGAAAAAGGAATTTCAGTGTTTCTGTCACTTTCCCTGTTAGGTGAAATGATGCTGTTTCACAGAAAATCAGTGTTTAGCAATGAGTGTGTGAGAATAAAAAGTTTTATGCCAAACCTCAGGAAGTCAGCCCCAAACTGGTATTGCTTCTTCATTTGGGCTCTTTCTGGATCCTTATGTGCAGAATTTCCTCTGATTTTGGGGCAGGTAAGGTTCTCCTTGTTGGGCTTGCCACCTTAAAGCTTTGGCTGTGGTGTCCTGAGTGGCTCCAGTGTTGGCTCTGTGCCCACAGGCCCATATGTTCTGTGTGATTTCACAAGTTACAGTGAATATCCTCCTTTCCTTTCACTTGCATCACAATCTCTTCGACAAAACAGCGTCCACTGGCAAATATTTTTTACATTTCAAGGAAAATACATGTGCCTGTGGGCTCACATGGTTACACCAGCTTTTCTACCAGGGAGTTTGACACCTGGGACTATAAAACTCCCTCCAAAACACAGCTCTGGTTTATTTGTGCCTGAAACACTTGTGGAGTCACCCTGTGCACAGCACAGATGGAAATCTGTATAAGGGAGGCTCAGAGATTAGATCCTTGAAATTCTGGGTCATTCTTTGAGCAGCAGGAGAAAGATTTCCTGCAGGTTTATTTGATGACTGAGCAGCCTATGCCAAAGGATGCAGTTCCCTGAGACTTTGGCTCCATCTGAGAGTAACTGAGCTTGGTGCAGGGAGAGTGGCTCTCAGAGCCCAGCAGAAAAGGAAATAAGAGCAGCAGCTTCTCAGGCACTGCTTGTAGCAGTTCTTGCCAATTGAATAAAGTACATTTTAAGGAGTGAAATCATAGGGACATTCATAAATGTTTAGGAAAAAAGTCAACATATTGTCTGTTTCAATTAATGTTTAACAAAATATCAGATTATTCTGTTCTCTAAAGCTTTAAACTGTGTGTTTTAAAAGGGAAAAAATGGAAATACTTGGAGATGAATTAAAGTGCAAGTGCTGTTAGCTAAGCTTCATGGAAGGATCAGCCCTAAGCCACAGTGAAGCAAGAGCAGCATCAAGGAACAGTCTGGATTGAAAAGAGTAATGTGGGGATGGCTGTGTAGATACAAACATGATTTCTGTCAGTTTGAGCTAAATCCCAGTTAACAAATCTCGCATCTCTCAGGCAAATTAAGGCTCGTTCTCCTGAGGTGAGTTTGTGCCCTCTCAATGGCAGGCAGTGTTAAACACAGGGTAATCAGGAGAGGCTCGGGTGACCAATGGTCGTTTACAGACTTTAACCCTAGATGAGTAAATCTGTTGGTTTGTGCATCTGCAGCTCCAGCGTGCAATGCCTGCACGATTGCATCTGCAGTCAGGCATGACCTGCAGCCCTCCTGGAATGCACACAACCACAGCACCAGGCCCTGCACATCAGGACTCTTCCCAAACATGACGAGCAGCTTTTGACTTTTTAAAAAAAATCATTTTCAGCAGAGAATATTCAGCCATGTGGAGACCAGTGCAGCTCAGATTACAGATAGTTCTGTAAATGACTGCTGTGAATGGATGGACAAGCACTGAGAGAGCACTTTTGTCAGATTTGGCAAAACATACCCTGTGAGATGGGCTTTATTTCACCAACATTTTTTGCTCCGGGAAGGAATGTTGATAGATGCTTCAGCATCACCACTTGCCCGTGTTTTGACATTCCTATCAGCTCTGTGCTGTTTGCAGGGTTGTTTGCTTTCTGATGCTGTTGCTTTTTGGAGTTTTTCTCGTCTACACGTACTTGTATTTTAATTTTTTGGTTCGTCAGGATTTTTGGAGGATCTCAAAATACACAGGCTTTGTTTACGTTCAAACAGAATTGCATTTCAAGATATTTAAGTCCTTTTCTAAATTTTCTTCTGACAAAGTTTTACAATGTATCTTCCCCTGCATATGGGTATAATATGGGTGGCCACCATGCTTTTCCTCTGGGACTGACAACATCACATTGCACGAATTTGGGCAAAATGTAATGTTCCAGAATTGAAATTTCTGAGATGCACATTAATTTTTATTTGTGCACATGAATTCTTTCCCACCTAAACTTCTCTGAACCCTTTAACTGTTAATTACTTCTGAGTTCCTTTAGTATTATGCATGTGAAATTACCATATTTTAACATTTACAAAAGCTTAAAAATTACTTCTAAAATAGGGAGATGTTAAAACTTTTTTGGGGGAGTGATTGATTAATTAGGAGCATCCTTTGTTTTTCACATCTGCAGATTTCTTTGAATTTCAGTCTGTTCTCTCAACTTTGGGAAAAACAGGTCTGCTAAATGAGTTTCAGAAACTGATTCCAGGCCTGATTTCTTCAAGCAAGGGATTGGTATGGGAGGAATGCTGTTATCCTGCATTCTGTGGCCTGGAAGCCTCATGAGGATTGTACAGTCAGAGGATGCTTTTTTTCCTTTTTAAAATATTTCTGCACTTCTCATTTGGCTTTATGATTAATACTGGGGGAAGTTTGCTTGCAGATATTAATACATTCAGTGGCCCTTGATGCCTGATGATCCTGGCTTGGGTTAATGGCATGTTTGTGTAAACTCTCACAGCTTTGAACTCCTCTAAGATTTGTCTTCTTCATCCCAAGATCTGATGATAACCAAGATCTCACTGGAGTAATCAGAATTTAGGGGAATCTCTGGGAACTCTGAATTATTTGCAGAAGTGGACAGGAAAGTGTTACCCAGGTGGTGCCTTTTTGCAAAGATCACTTATCAAAGAAAGGAAAGATGGGTTTGTGTGTGAAGAAAAGAAGCTCTCAAAAATACTACCCTGAATGAAAGGCAGTCTCATTTTAATTTCAGTGGTTGCAATAATAACCATGTCAGGAGCACAAAATAGGCAGTCTGTGTTGAGCAGGGAAAATTGTGGGGTAAGACCTCCATTTGTGCAATCAAAGCGTGTAATAGAACTCGATTGTACACACATTTATACTTATGACAACCTTCATTTTGCATTCTATTTAAGAGGACCTCTGTATCTGAAAATGAGTAGCAGGCTCGCCCAAAATAAAACAACTTCAGAGAGAGGATGCTGTTTTGTAATGCATTCCCCAGCCAGCCTAATCAGAAGCCATAAATCAATAGGCAAATAGGACATGCCACTAATTAGTCAGTAGAAAATTCTACCAATGTGTTTTTCAGCAGAGACCTGTGCCAAGAAATCCTCCACTTGTTGAAGGCATCTTTTCAACTTCAGTGCATAAAAGACAGATCTGTTTTTTTCAGAAGAAAATTTATGTAAATGGTCTGAGATTTGTGTTGAACTGGAGTAAACCAACGCATCACTAACTGAAATCAAATGTTTGTAAAAGTGTCTCTGGGATGAATCTAATCCTATCTGATTTCTATTAGCTGATTTGTTTTGCAATCTAATGACTGTCAAATTTGGCCCTCGGTGTCAGAATCGTATTTAACCAAATGTCATTACCAAGGCAATCTAACTAGCAGTGCTCTTGGTAAATAAAATTTGGCAGAAGGTTCATGAGTGCACGTTGTGATTCTGCCAGCTCCAGTCTGTATTTCACACATGTGTGAATTCCTCAGTGTGTAGTACTTCTTATCAAATAAGCGTATTTTAGTTTTGTGCTTGCCAAGATCTTTGGAAAAAGGAAAGGTCCCCTGAAGTTGAGCTCTGCAGTGCACAGGATGGAGTCCCAAGTACCTGCCCCAGTTCTATGTGTGAAGGCATGCAAAGACTCTGTGGATGCCAAACATGAATCTAATGCTGAAAAAGCTACAAAATAAACATTCTTTTTCTTTCACAACTGTTATTTAATTTAAATTATGTTATTCTGTGGTATTCTATGTCTGCGCCCAGCTGTTAATTAGGACTTTTGACATGCAGGGCTGCAGGGGTGATCCCTGAAGGAAACATTTCCTAGTCTCTCACTTTCTAAACACAATTTACATCTTTCCAGTTGAGATATTTGCATATAAACTGCTATTCTGATGCACATTCTTGCTGAGTTGCTTCATAAGTCTTCTGAGTTGCTTCACAAGAATGAATATGTGCAATCTACATACAGAAACTGCTGCATATGACGAAAAAAATCTGTTAAATTAATGAATTTTCTGGAAAGAGCAAGCTTTAGGAGACGCAGAAAGTTCTGTGAGATATGGGATAATTTTAGAGTACAATTTCCCCTGTTTTTCCCCTATTTATTTTTTAAGTTCAGGTGCAAACATGTCATTTCTCTTTTAGCTGTTTGCTGGGGGATTTTTGCCTTTGGAAAGAGTGGGCATTTTATTTATACTTATCTCATGTTTTTGTGAGGTGACAGCACCATGTGATATGAGAGAGTATCTGTGAAACACATTAGTGCCTGAATTTTATCTTTACTGATGCTGAATGTCAGACAGATCCCAATGGAATGTGTGTAGGGCACTTAAGTCCTCCAACAATTCAGCTGTACCACAAAAAGGACAATTATTAAGACTCATTGGAGCCTGAAACTTGTAAATCAAGTAATGTGGAAATTCAGTATTACAATTACATGGAAATCTTGCTCAAAATGCATTTAATCCTGTTGAAATGAACAAACAAAACCCCACTATAAAGGCTAACCAAAGAAACCCCCAAGAGCTCCAGCCTCAAATCCATGCTAGTAGACTGGCTAGCTCTTCACTCCCCAGTGAAAAGATATTTAAAAAAAAAAAAACTTTAAAGCTTAATCCTTTAGTAAGTAATGTGGATATTGCATTTTATTTCCATAAAATAAAACTTTTGGCAGAATGCAACAAAAGGTGAACAGGAGTGGGGCACTCCAAAGTCTGTGGTTTGTTAAAATAATGACTTAAAAAAAAAAAAATGGGTGAACTGGGAGTTCTTCAACTCTAGGAGGAAAAGGCAGTGGTTCAGCAAAAGTCTCTTGATTTTTCATCAGCTCTTTCCCCTGGTGCTGGAAATTGGAGATTGTCTCCTGCCATGACTCAGCTGTGAGATTGTCACCTCCATCACTGGCTCTGCTGGGCTGCTCTTCTTCCAAGGTCTGTTTAAAAAATGTGCAATATCCCAGTGTAGGCAGGGACAGAGGATGCAGCTCGTGTCAGGTGTGTCTGTCAGTGTGTCCCAGGTGTGGGAAGGGAGAAAATCCATGTGGAAATCCATGGTGGGATAACAGGAGGGGACAGATCCCATGGAGTGCAGCCTCCCTTGTGCTGAGCATTGCTGGGCATTTACTTCAGCAGTCTTGGCTAAAGTAAACAGCTTGTGCAGGGCATGTAAAAAATCTGGAATCTCCGTGCTTGTTTTCCTACAAGAGAGGATTCTTTGAGGATCTTGTTGTCCTGCTTTTGATAAAATGATTCCTCAGTTTGTGTAATCATTGTGCAACTCCAGCTTTTGTAAAGGGGTTTTGTTTATTGTAAGGAAGGAGACAGATGGTTTTTGTAAGAACTCTTTTTTCCCCCCAGTGCTTTATAACATCAAAACACAAAGTCTGTTACTTGGTGCTGTAATCCGTGGCCGGTTGTGTTGTTTATAACTTTGTGCTCTGGTTATTTCACCGGTTGTGTGAAGTCTTCATTGAGGAAATAAAGCAACACTCTCATGGCTGTGAGCAATGCTCAGGCATTGACACTGTGCTTTTAGAAACATCTATAGTGAGTGCTGAGAAAAATCCTGAAGGATTTGGAGCTGCTGCTGGATATTAATTCCTCCCTGCATACCTTGCACCCCTGTTGGTTGTACTGTCCTAGGAAATGTGGGAATGGTGAATCTCAAGTTGCACAAGTGAAGGAGGATAAATTATTGCAGCTGGGTTTAGGGAGAAAATAAATTGCTGATTTTCAGAAGTGACTGTTTCAGAGTTTGGCAACAGAGTCTGAGGGAATGATGTAGGTGTGAGCAGTGCCCTCTGAGTGCTGTTACCTCATGGTCCTCCATCATCGTGCCCGTTGCACCATGAGTTCTTAAATGTGCTCCTGGAACAGTTAGAGATGCTTTGGACAGGACAAAAATGACTGCCAATCTAGTGAAATAATCCCTCTGCCTATTTTAGCAGTGGTATTTTGGGGTGGATGGAGTTCCCCTAAGGGCTCAGTTGGGAGAGTTTGGCTGTAGAATTGCCGTATCGCTCTTCTCAAGAGTGCCAGGAGCCAGTCCTCCTGTCAGTGCCCTAATCAGGCCTTTGCATCTCTGTGCATCTGGGACACATTGGTTTGTTTGCAGTCCCTGTTCCAGGTGGTCAGGCAGGGAACCAGCTCCCTGTGATCAGAAACCACATGTACAGAGAGGGCTGCAAATGCTGAGCATTTGTTCCGTGCCTTTGCAGTCACCGAGCAAGGGGAGTTAGAGGAGAAGCCTATTTCTGGCATAACAAGGGTATAATTTGGAGGAATAAACTCTCTCTGTATGTTCTAGCCATTTTTTAAATGCAATTTGATGTTTCCCTTAAATATGCCATGAGATCTTTAGCTCTGGCAGGAGATGAATACTGTATTCTTCTAAACAACATCAGATACATATGCATCCCCGGATGTGGTAACGCTCGGATTTCCTCCCAAAAATTTCGTAGCAAGCAAATGTACAGAGTAGGAAGTGAAAAATATTTCCAGTGAAAGATTCCTGACATCTTTCTTGCTACTCATGCAAAAAAGAAATGATCTGTAATTACTGCATTTCATGCTCGTAATGTAGCAAACATTTAAGGCAGTGATGCTTAAGGTAACTTGTAGGGAATGGAGAAAAGATCCCATATGTTATTGTGAAAAAACCCAAACTCCTCATGAGAACACAGCATTGAGAGGTGTATTCTTTTTCCATTTACTCTCTTCTGCTTCACAAGGCTCTGGAGCTGGAGTTGTCCAGCCCAGCATTCAGCACTCCATTTTTTCCTGCTGAATGTATCCTTCGGCTGAGAATTCAGTTACAGAATTTCCTATGCTGAGATACTCCCTTTAAAAGGGAATTGAAGAAAGGTTTGGACCTGAATCCTCTTGGAATGAAGTAATGGTTTCTTGGCTTGTAGGTTCTGAAATCAAGTTGAAGGGCCAACCTTCTGAAATAAATTAAATCAGTGATTTTTTTTTTCAATTCATAGTCATGTCAAGACCTTTTCTGGAATAAATTAAAGGGCGAATCTTATCTGAACTGCCAGTCTTTAAGATCTTTCCCAATGCTTATCTTCACTTTTCTATTGAGAAAACAGAGCTCAGACTTTTGAGTTACAGATTTGCCAACATCTGTCTTTAAGCAGCGTAGCACAGGTGTCTGTGAGGGATATTTTAAACAACAGAATTGTATGTTACTCATAGGCTGCATTGTGTTCTACAGTGGCTGCAAGTGTATTCCAAGTCTCTCCATGGTCAGGGATCCTGTTCTTTCCCAGTTTCCAGAGGGTTTCCATGTGCTGCAGTGCTGAGGGTGTTGACTGCTCTGTTCACTTCGTATTACATGGAGATTTTGGAGACAAACAGCATTAGGCAGGATCAAGGTTCTGAGCTCCATTCCCTCTCTCTGGAGGAAATTATCTGTAGGGTGTTCTAAGTTGTTTTGGGCTTCTTTTGTTTGGGTTTTTTTTTTTAATTTTTTTTTTGGTTTAATCAAACCAGTGGGAGGACCAGAGAGGATTGAATATCGCTTTTTTTCCAGCCTTACGTTGCCTTGGTATGCTAAGAGCAAGGAAAGAAGACAAAGTATTTTCCAAGTGTACTACTGATTCATTTCTCGTGTGGGCCTGTGCTTTGTGGAAGGATGAAACATCCTGTCTGGACACATCAAATGTGATTCTACTAACTAAAAAATCTCCATTTTCTGAGGGACATATTGCCATGGTAGTCCAGGGAGCTTCTCCAGCAGGAACAGAAGAGGAATGTTTGAGAATAACAGAACTCTGAGCCATTTGCTAGCACAAATTTCTGATACACATCATGTTTCCTAGCAGCTGGAATTGGTTTTGTGGGGTTTTTTTGCAGAGTATTTCTCTGCTTTTCCTATGTCCTTCCTGCTTTTTCTTAATGTTCTCTTCATTTTCCCTTTGCAGATTGCAAGTGCATTGAAAGTTAGAATTGACTTTTCAAAACTGCTGTTTTTGAGTATAAAATTAGAGAAAAGAAATGTGTGTTTTCTCCATGTCCTCAGGGTTTTTGCAGAGGGGCAAAAATGATATTGTTATGTGGAAGAATGGGGGGGCAAACAGCATATGAGGAAATCCAGCAGCTGAGAATCCTAACCCAGCTGAGGCTGAGTTCCAATCCAACCTGCCTGAAGTTGTGTCCAAACAGATCTTGAGCATCTCCAATGATGGAATTCCATCACCTCCCTGGGCAACTTTATTTATAAAACACCTACTGCAGCTGTTTGTTGTTACAGACAGCAGCTTACTTGCTTAATTGCTGGTTTACTTAGGATAGCAAAATTTGTAGATCAGACTTTTTGGCAACTTTGTTATGAAATACAGCCTAGTACAAATTCTGTCCCTTTTAAATGAACTAATTACAATGAAAACAGATGTTTGTATTTATCTGGATAACAAAACTTGATGCAAGATATTCTTAGTCCAAAATTATTTGACTTAATAAATGCTTGAAGATTTATGAAAGTATAGCTCTATGCAGCTTTAAAAAGATTTTAAAAAATAATAAAGTTATGTGAATCATAGAGTGGTTTGGGTCGGTAGGGTCCTTAAAGGTTTTCTAGTTCAACCTCTTTGCTATGGACAGATAGGCAACTCACTAGAACAGGTTGCTCAAGGCCCCATCCAACTTGGCCTTGATGTGAAGCATGAATAAATAAATAAAAATTAGTTAGCAGTATTTATTTTTGAAGTTAAGAAGCTAATATTAAGGTTTAAGTGTTAAAGTTAGTATAAATATTTTGAATTATTTCTTTCATCTGAGTTTTCTTGGAAATTGGAGTAACTGTACAAACCTCTTGTATATTATTTTTCCCCTCATAGTGTGTCTAGTGCTGCAGCAAAACTCTTCTGTACAGAACAGCCATTTAACAAGTTGGATGTTAAAGGCTGCAAAATGAATGGTGGGTATTTGAGGCATTGTGTCTAACAATTAGCATTTGGGGCATTGTGTCTAATAATTAGTCTAATAATTGTGTCTAACTAGTGAATTAAGCACCGTGCACAGTTATATACTGAGAGTGGTGTTATTTTTGGAAGATTATGTTGGAGAAGCAGGACCTGTGGCAAGTTCTGGAGGTCTGTGCTGTCAGAATTCAGCCAGAGCCCGAGTGGTGTCAAACCTGGCGGTGCTGGTGGTGTGCTGCTCCCAGGGCTGGGCATGGGGGCTCTCAGAGCACAGCTCTGCCTCCTCCCTCACCTTCCTTCCACTCTTCACACCTGCCAGAGCTAAATCAGCTCAGCAAATAATCCATGGCGTGGTTTTGAGTGGTGTGACTTGAGCAGCCCCTTCCCAAATGGATCTGGAGCTTCTCCTGCAGGAGGGGAGGTCTGTGTCCTCAGAGGGCACAGCTGGCTGCTGAGAGCTGCAGCTGAAGAAAGCAAAATCCAGCAGCCACTCTGCCCTGTCCAAACTGCTTCCTAGATTTGGAAAGAACTGTTAGAAGTGAGATGGGCATGATGGAGTTTCTGCCTGGAAAGATAGATGTAAAAGAAGTGCCAAACCACTGAGTCCATCACAGAAATCCTCCTCTCTGCTTTTTGGTAGGTGGGATAGTGGGAGAGGAATGGCACTTGTAGAAATTTCATTCATGTATCAGATGTTTTGTTTTCACAGCTGTGTACTTCAGGAAGATTTCTTTGCTATGAAACTGAGGAAGAGTAGCCTTAAACTTACCAGTTCTTTGGCAATGTGCTCTTTAGTGAGGCAGGAGTCTGAGGGGGTGGGCACAGCCTGTGGGTTATGAGACTCCCTGGTTTCCGTGGGATTCCTCCAGAAGGATTCTGAACTTCCTGCTGGCAGAGCCCTGTGGTTTTATATTGGAACAAAACAGAAATATCCTGGTAGAAGTGGAGCCTGGGACTGCATTTAAGGCTGGTGGTGCGTGTGTGGTGCAGGTGGCTGGTTCCATGCCCAAGTGTTACTTCTGTTGGTCCCTTTATTACCCTGATGTTTTCCTGTTGTATCAATATGTTAGTAGGTCTGTTCAATTATTAATCGAGATGATGGATTGTTCTCGAGAATTTTTACTGCTTAAAAGTTTGTTTCTTTTTTAAAAACTGCTCTGTAATGCAGATGCTCCTTTTGCAATTTCACAATTTCTTAAGCTTCTTGAAATCATACCAGGGCTGTGTTTGAGCTTGGCAAGTTTTAAACTGTGGGACTGCCATAGCAGTTTCTGATAGCTGGACTAAATAAAGTGGTGCTGTAAAACACTTCTCTCTTTCCAAAAAAGCAGTGAGAAGGTAGCCAGACGTTGAATGGCAGTGCTTTTGCAAAGCAGTTAATCTTTATAACATGCTACTTAAAAATATGTAAATGTGCTCAGACTTTGGCAAGGGTAAATTTAATGGTGATTAAGTGAAATCATGAGTTACGCTTCATAATACCTTTCAATCTCTTTTTCTGTTTTCCCTGGGCAGTAGCAGGTTTTTTTTCTAAGGTGCCAAGTTTAGTTTATAAATTAGAAATGTGTAAGGAAAGAATGTTCTCTGCACTGACTCACTCTGGTGTCTGGTCTTTATTCCAGGCTGTATTGATGACAAAGTATGCTATGAATTTAGAACATCTACAGCCCTGGAGGTGGCAAATTGCTTTCTGCTTTACCTCCAGTGTTTGCATGCTCCTCAAGCTTGCTTCTTGACCTTTTATACACCAAGGTGCTCTTGCACAGCAGAGCAGTAGCACAGGTGTGCTCTTTCAGGGAAAAATGAAGACTTTCTGGGATATCAGTTTGTAAAACTGCTTGCCTCCCTTTGCATTCAAAAATAGGAGTTTTCTCTATTTTGATTTTTTTCTGTTACTTCTGAGAGCTTACATAATTGATAATACTTCAAAATAACATCTAGAAACTAATTTAGAACAAAAAGGAGGTTTGTGATTTTTGCATGTTTCTATTTAATGGGAACTGTGCAGACTAATCAGAAATAATTTCTGTTAAAATTAAATCTTGAAGTAAAACATTTGAACAGTATCTAATCTTAACATGGGAAGCCACCAGAAAGAGAAACTGGAAGAAAAGTCACGTGAGTGCTGCTGCATCTGACCCAAGGCTTTGCTCCCTTTTCCTCCTTGGGAACGAGTCTGTTCACTTCTGTGGGATGCAAATCCGTGCCCCCTTGGAGCAGCAAGCTGAGGAGCTTCCCTCCCATCTTGAGCTTATCTGGTATCCCAAAATCTCTTATTGTACTAGTTCTTGGGGAGAAGAGGCTTCCTGGATCTGTCACTTGCTAGGAACACAGGCAGTTGTTAAACAATTTTCCTTCCCTACTCATTTTATGTTTGTCATTTGTGCAAAGAATTGACTGAGCTCCCAGAATAGGTTACTTAGGTGTTAGACTTCAAGTAGGTTCTTGAAAAAAACCCCATTTTTGCCTGAATGATGGTGTGCAAATTGTTGTATAGGTGAGATCTAGTTGGGGGTGGATGCCAGAGAGTGTATCAATGTCTGAGAGGTCTGCAGTTAATTGGTTTCATTTCCTCTCTGGACTAGATCAACCAGACAGCATTTGCTTTTCTCTCAGTAGTGAGATTCAGCTCTAAATGAAACTCTGCTCTTACACACCTTGCTCTGCAAATTATTTCTGCAGTCATCCATGAGGGCTTTTTCTCAAAGAGAGATGATGAGTGTAGGAGAGGGAAACATCTCTGCAGAGAAGTGCTGCAGCAGCCTTGGTGTCCCTTGTGCAGTTTGAAAATGAATGAACTCTCAGCAATAATTCTGTCAGTCTTGACCTGGAAATTTGGGTTTATTGCTACATGAATATGGGCTTGGTTTGGAGTCCTCATTGTCTTTGCTCTGGGTAATTGTCTACAGATCGATCAAAATCCTAAAAATAGCAACTGATAAGATATGGGACATGCTCTTCATTTTTTATTAATCTGAGGTGATACCATTGAAATAGTAATTACATTTCCTTGGACTAATTTTATGGAGCCTGAATCTGTAGGTTTCTTCTTTCACCTTTTTCACCATTTTCATACTGGAAATCTCTTTTAAAACTTTAACTAAATTCTTTTACTGCTACTTTTTAATTTCTCCATAGATTTGAACACATTTCTCACCTGTGGCATTCATTTCACTTCTGCAACTTTCACAGACCTTGGAAAATCTTTTAGGACTGTTTTTCAGGGGTTTTTTCCAATAGTTTTATATATTTTTGTGTACAATTTCTGTATAAATACATATTAAACTATTGGAAAATATATCAAATATATAAAACACATTTGTGCTGTTAAACTATTGTCTATCACAGAATTCATCTGTGCAATTTTTTTTTTTTTTTGCTAGCCCAGCACAACTGTTCTAACCTCGCAATGTCTCTTCTTGGCATGGCATTATTGTCACATAATCAGTTGGCATTGTGGTTTTGATGGATTTAAGCTGAGGAGTTTGGTGCCTGGGCTGGGGGGTCCAGAGGAGCCCTGGAGCAGCTGAGGAATGTGGTCCTGCAGGAGGGAGGAGGCTCCAGCAGGCAGTGCTGAGTTCTGAGCAGCCTGTGACATTTCTGTGCCATCCCGACAGTGTTTTGCCTTCCCTGCTGTGCACGAGTGGGGGGTTTGGAGATGGATAATTAAACTTTGAACCAGTAAACAGAGTGGAGGGCCAGGGGCTTTGAAGAGCAGGAGATCACAAGGACAATTTCCTGCGGTTGCTTTGCCTCGGGTGCAGCTTCACGTGGAGCTGAGCCCCAGCCCCTCCTGGCACCAGCAGCAGCCTGAGCAAATGTGGCACAGGCAGCTTCATCCCTCTGGAGCCACAGTCAACATCAGTGAGGGCTTTTCCTAAGTGGAGTGGGGTGGTTTGTCCTCTTTCCTCTTCCAAAACTCTTTGGTTTCTGCTTTAGCAACGATTCAAAAATTAAATTTGCCTTTATTACATCACTGCTAAACTCAGAGTTAGTAGAACCTACACCCTTCTGATATTTTATCTTCAGGCAAAACTGGGGGCATATCAGACGAAAAATATTAGAATTTGATCTTCCCTTTTGATGCTGATGTGACTGCTTTAATCCTGCGAGTAAAGCTCTGTGTGTGGAGGTGTTGCCTGATAGTCCCTCAGCAGGAGCACCACGGGCACTGTCAGTGGAGACTTTGCCATTCAAACCTCATCATCTCTGCTGATGCCTTGGGAAGGCTGACCTGACACAGAGACTGCACAGAGCTGGAGAATAAAGCAGATATTTACTGAAAGGCCTTTAAGGTTCACGTAGGGCAGGACAGGGTGTGGCCAGGGCTACACCCAAGGTGGATTTAGAATGGTCACAAAGTGGATGACCAGTCACAAGGTCTCACACTTTTATAAGTTTTGGTCCATTTGCATATTGGGGTTTAATTGTCCAATTACAGCTCCAGGTTGTGAG
>JBBMKD010000034.1:3706510-3755388 GCA_037834095.1 Argya squamiceps
GGGTGATGTCCCTGCTCCCCTGGGCTGGGGTGATGCCCTGGGTGATGTCCCTGCTCCCCTGGGCTGGGGTGATGCCCTGGGTGATGTCCCTGCTCCCCTGGGCTGGGGTGATGCCCTGGGTGATGTCCCTGCTCCCCTGGGCTGGGGTGATGCCCCTGGGTGATGCCATCCTGGCAGTTCCCTGCTGTGGGAGATCCTGGCCTGCTGTGCCCTGAGTTGGTACCAAATTTGAAACCTTTCTGTTCTGTGTCACAGGTTAGCAAGGGTGGCATTGTCACTCACCTCACTAATGCTTCACTATGACGTGAGCCTCCCTCTGAAGCTGAGCATAGCAAATATTATCCAGACTTACTGTTCAAAGCAGATTTTTCTTTTTTTTTTTGTTTTAATTCATGGTTACCTTTGATATTCAAAGATGTTTAGTAACTTCATTGTAGTTGTAGCAAACACAACAAGTAATCCTTCACTGCAGTGGTGTTTCCAAGAATGAAAGACAGAAAATATTTGAGGTCTAATACTGAATATCCTTTAGTTTATAGAAGTGAAGAACAGCAGCCCAGATTTCATATCTACAGTGTGACCCTCTACTCTTCAAACTGCTCTTTATGGCAATCCATCAGAAGGGAGTACTTGGACTTAAATGTCATAAAGGTCACACAAAAATTCACTGGCATAACCAGTAATATTCCTTGGAATCTTATTTCCAGAGCTCCATTTAACTTTGAGACCAAGGCATTTTCCTCCTGTCACTGCTCCTTCCTGGCTGAGTGGATCTTTTTCTTCAGCAGTTGTGTCATTGGCCTCCTGCCTTTCTGCAAATACCATGTATCTTGTTCTTGTCCTTAAACCATTGCTCTTCATCAGCTCTAATAGAATATTTTCTTTATTGCCTTATGGCAGGGCTGTTGGGAAGGATTGAGATGGTCCTTTCAGGATTTTTGTCGTGTCCAGCTCCAGATTCATGTCTTGCTGCGCCATCTTTGCTCCGTGCTTTCCCCAGAAGGTTCCAGCTGGACCAGAATGTGCCCAGACCAGTGACACAAGAAATGATGATTCCTGCTGGCTGGTCCCAGCTCTCCTCTCCACCTGAGAGGAAAAACCACCACAAGGAAACAGACACAGCCCCTTGTCAGGCACATGTGGGATAGCAGAGCAATAATCCTGCATTTGCACATGTGGGAGGTGGGAGTGTCCTTTGGAGCCATGGCTTTGGTTTGGTGGAGCTGGAAAAGGAGAGATTTCAGTCCCAGATAAGGAACTGCTCACCTTTTGATTAACCAGACCAAAGCCTTGGCTCTTGCAGCACACTGGGTAACCTGGAGAGGTCCAAAGGAAAAGCACTAATTTTTCAACTCAACGGAATACAAAGGCCAGGGTATTTTTAAGTTCATACTGTTCACTCTGAAATGCTTTGTAGTGAGCTATAACCCTGTGGTTTCAGAACAGAGCAGTTATTCAGGTTTAGTAACATGAAAAGGGTTTTATGAGGTTGGGTATAAAGAAGTGTTTCCAAGTTATGCTAGGAAGGCATATATAATTACTTTTGAGACTGTTCTCAAAAAATTCACTTGAAGTACCAGGTTGATAGATAGATGTAATTTTTAAAATTTTTGTTTTCTTTTTTTTTTTGCTTTCTTTTTTCCTCCTTTTTTTATTTTTTTATTTCCTAAATAGCACTATTCTGCTATAAAAGTGCAGTCAGTTGCTTCAGTGATGAAATAGCTGGAAAAGGCTTTGTATTAGGAAAAACAAGGTATACGTGGGTAAGTTCCTGGCTGTGGACAAAGCTTTTTTGGGATTGCTGCTATGGACAGCTTCGTTAGCTGTTCTGGTGGCAGCAGTTTGGCCACGGCACGTTTCAGTTTCAGTGATGTTGCAGAGGATTTAGGCTGCTGACAGGATTGAGTTGATGTACAGGATTGAGGTGCTGGTTGGTCACAATGAGAAAAACTTTGCTATGCTTAAAAGCATTTTATAAATTGGAAGTCTGATGGCTGTTTTAGGTGGCTGTGTGATCACATGAGCTTTATCTCAGAGTGGGATCAGTATTTTCAAAATGTAACTTTTAGTTCTACAATCTTATCCTGTTTTAAGATTAATTAAGAACACAGTAATTTTGAGTTTCCTCATTCTCTGAGAATTTTTCAATGGAAGCAGTGAGTGATACCCTGTCACATTTCCTTTTGGTGCATAGGAGTGCTAAGAAATTCTAGGACACAGAAAATGGAATATATAATTCTATTTCAGTTTTTGGAATTTAATTATGTAAGAGGAATTAAAAACACTGCCTTGGAATTATCAGACTGTCTGATTCGAATCAAAGTAGTCTTATGTGCTGCTGCAAGGATGCTGGAAAGAAAAAGGGAGATAAATCTCAGTTAAGAAAAAAATCTGATACCTGATCCTGCCTTTAAATGTGTTTAAGTGATATATTCATCTTGAGCATGGTCTTGCTTCTGATAGTTTTTGCCCTGTGGTTTATTTTGCAATTGCTAAAGCTATTCCAGATGCCAGAAGTGTCAAACAGACAAAGCAGTGATTCCAGCCGACTTAAATTCAGATTATTGATTTAAGGGGTCAGTAGCAGCATAAAAATACATTATACATTTAATGTGTGAACTGACATAAAACGTCTTTGAGTGGCATTATTTTGGTGACAGGCAAATATTTAGTATGGTTTGAATTCAAAATCCATCAGTTTTTAAGCTGAGGTAGGTAGAAGTGTTTGTAAATATTATTTGAAAATGAAAAATCAGAAAGGAGGATTGTCAGATTTTGTTACACGGCTTTGGACCCAAAGAGCCGTTCTGGATTTCTGGTTCAGGAGAAAATCAAACATGAGTTATTAGGATGATTGATGGGAAACCAGGCCATGACTGTAGTGGAGGCACACTTTTGTGGAAAGGCTTTTGTGGAAAAGGTTTTTCACCATCACACATGTATTCCTTTTCAGGTATATTTAGTCAAAGATTTTCTTTCACTTGCCTGTGCTCTAGGATCATCTAAATTTTCAGATATTTTCTAGGATATCAGAATTATCTAATCCTGATCATTGTTACCTCCTGAGAATCCCTAGTGTGTGAGCACATACAAAAAATGTGTGCGTGGCCTGTGACTTGAAAGCTGCTTCATGTAGGTTTCCCCCTCATAAATAAATGAGGTTTTATTGATATTAGATGAGGAGGAGGCATTGAAATCAGTGGGTAAGGGATCAGCTGGCATTGCCAGAGCAAAGTGCACTTTAGACTGTGAGTAATTCTAGTTGTCTGTAAAGTTTTTGGAAATCTCCTTTTCTGAGTGGTGTCAGTATTTTAACATCACCATTACAGAGAACTTGGCCTTTCTATTGCATCCCCCAAAACCTCAGTTAGAATTAAACAAATGCCTTTAGCTTTAAAATATAAACCCATAAAACTAGGAGTATAAAGCTTGGAGACCCCCCACCACCACACACACTTTTAATTAAGTGACTGTGTTGTTTCCAGATGAGAGGAAAGATGACTCATTTAGTGACTTAATCTCTATTTGGTATTCAAAAAATAAAAATTACATTCTAAGAATTACTTCAGGTTGCACGTTAGCACCTGCATCATAATTGGATGTACTGTGTCTGTTCTCAAACTAAAATTTCTCAGTCTGATTTTTTTTTTTGTCCAAAGCCCTAATTTCTAGAGTCTGAACCTAAACTTTTAGGTTTGATGAAGTTTTAACCTTATAAAAGCAGTGTTTTATCATGGAAAATGCCAGGCTTCCACCAGAAGATTGTACTTACACCTTCCATTATCAACCTAAGAGTATTATTTTAGTCATGAATCTTAAAATAGAAAGAAGGAAGCCACTTTAATCAATACAAGACTTTGCACTGGGATTCAGAAAACTTTGTTTACAGATTTGCTGGTGTTTAACTGTGTGGTCATGGGCAAAATTCTGTTACTGGTAATTGTTCCTGGGCCATTATTTACTTCCAAATAATGGAGCATCTCTGGCTTACCCCAACCTTACCTGCAGTCCCTGCCCTTGGTGTGATGAAAATGGCAACAAACACCAAACCTGAAATGCTTCAAGGGGCTGCAGAGCTGCAGCTTTTCTCCTGGAACAGAGGGATTTACCTGGAGGCAAGGATTGGCTTCAGGGAAAAGCACTGAATTGACTGCACACCTCTGCACGCAGTTTTTAAATAAAAACTTGGTGGTTTTGTTGCATCAAGATCCAGTAGTTGCCATATTCTTCTTTTATTAGAAACTAAGGAAAAGCTTTTTAAAAAACTCCAAGTTTTGCTTTACACCCTTTAATCTTTGTATTTAACACCCTTGGAAGGTGGTTAAATACCTCTGGCTAGCTTTTGGGGTTGACCGTTGCTTATTTATCAAGTGCAATGGGATGGTGAAATTAACATTAATTAAAATTGCCAATCCCCATTTATTGGGGATGTCAGGACTTGGGGATCTGCAGAAAGATGTGTCTGTTAAACTCAGTTTAAAGGAGAGACATGTAAAGTGTTTATTGCACCCTGAAATTGAATTTTTTCATTGGTGATGGTGCACTGAACTTACTTTTCATGCTGTGACTATGGTTATAATAAAAGTTTTAAATAAAATCTCTCAGTAAGTGTGTGTTTTTATGTATGTAGCACAGTTTTGTTTTTTGACTCCTTGGCCATGCTGCAGCTAAAGGAACAGGGGGAACATTTTACAAAATGATGAATATTTCCTGAGCAGAAATGAGATGTTGTTGGGAATGTAGAGAAAGACAGACTAAATCTCTTCTGTTTCCAGCATGCTGTCAGCTGGGCTGAGTCATAAATTCTTCAGTCAACAGCAGTTCTACCAATGCTGGGAACAGAAATGTTAGTCTTGTACAGAGAGTAAAGAGCTGAGACTTGCAAGTGAACTGAAAGGACCATGATTCATTAAAATCCGAGAAAAGTAGAGGTCCACAGGTGAGAACAATATATTCTTGTCATGTGCCCTTTCAGCACAGCACAGTCATTCATCATTCTGCTTCTTGCTGTAACCAATGTGTGAGGAGCTGTGTTTCCCTTCTAGGCATCTTTTTCCTTTTTTTTCTTCTTCTTTCCCCACCCCCATCCAGCAAAAATGGCAGTGGAATTTTGCTCAGATATTTGCTTCAGCTTCCCTTGCTGAATCTTCCATAAATCTTTATCTGTTGGGTCAATTACAAGTCATTACTAAAATAATTCATTATAGGCTTCAGTAGAGTTAATATGGTTAAATTATGAGCAACTGGAGGTTGTTTGCTTTGCTGGAGTTTTCCTGGAGGCTGGCAGAGGGGTGTGAGGGGGCTGGGGGAAGAGCAGCCACAGGGCTGGCTCCTGGCTGACTGACCCAGAGCTTTGGGCTTTGTCTTTATAATCATTACACCCCTCCTGGTTTTATTCTGTCCACACATAAAAGAGAACAAATTTTTTTTTCCTGTCTCTTGTTGAAGTAAAAGGTTCTCTTAAAGCAAAATTTATTGTGGATTTACAGGCAAAGGGGAGTGGTGCTTCCCAGCCTTGCTGGCAGAAATGTTCCAAGCACAGAGTTCACTACTTTGTGTGACCTAATAGGGAGAAAAACCACTATTCTTCTTAAAGACTGTCATTTAATTAGCTTTGTAATGGATTTCCTTTGACTTCCTCTGCATGAGAACTACTCCATTAGTTCATTACTATGATTTAAACGCAGCTAATTACAATCATGGCTAAATAATTGTACTCAGGTAGTTCAGCATGTTTTGATTCTCGTATTAGCAGTTTCCAGGCAATGCATCTCACTTGTGTCTCATTTGTAGACAAATGAAGTGATGGTAATAACATAAATGTCTTTGTTTCTATAAAAACAAAAGGGAAAATCAATAATGTCATCTGTAAAGAATGTAAGTGTACCAGCATTGAAAATGATATAATGAGTGTGAAATGCTTCTTGTCCACTTGTGAATGAGAATACAATATTCTTCAATAGCAGTTGGTATCTTCAGATTTACTGGGATGGAACCAACAAACAAAACTGCCTGGCGGAATTTCAGTCCCAAAGCCTGTAGGGTACAGACTGACAAATCAGACAGAGGTTAAATGACTTTATTTGTACATAGTGGACTGAAGATAAATCAGGAGTATTTCAAAAGTGGAACAGGTAATGTTTTTTCTTGCTGTGATGGTTACTAAGAGCTAGTAATGGATTATCCTGTTGTGTAGAAAACAGAGTAACTAAGCAGAGACTCCTTTCCTGTCCAGTGGAAAGGACAAGTTTGAGGTTGCAAGGGAGGTATTTGCTGGTGTGGGGAGTAAACTGATGCTTCATAGCTGAGTTGTGAGAGCAGGAGAAGGGGGTGATCTCAGCCATGGAGGAGCTGTTCCCAGAGCTTCCCTGCTCTTTTTCTGTGTGTGGAAATGCAGCCTTGCTCTCTGGGGGTTGGGACTGGGCTCTCAAACACGTTGGTGCTGAGTGTGTGGAGTCTGCACATTTCCTGAGAGTACTTTCCTCCTGATTTTGTAGTCTCTAGATCTGGTTGGGTGGGGATTTGATGCTTGTCATGCTTATTCCAGCTTCCCTGATGGATGATGCTGTTAGGTGGATGTGGTGTGCTGGTCATTAGGATATTGAGGATATGAGGATATTGAGTGCTGGGCTTGGTGCATTTGAAGTGTGCAGTTCTTTATGACTGCAGATGTGACAGTGATTTAAAATAGACCCAAGTCTATTTTGTGTTCTCCATAATTTTGGTATGGGAGGTTTTCCAGCATCAGCATATAGTGAAAACTCAGAAGGCTTTACTTGGAAAAACCCAAAGCTTTGCAAACTGTGATGTGGCTGAGTGTGTATTAAACCTGTAATGTTAAATACACATTTATAGCACAAACATTTGTACTATTAATTTACATTGTGTCTTCGTGCTCTTGGAAAGCTTTATAATGTGAGTGCAATAATGCTGTGGAGTGGGATAAGGCAGGTTCATAAATCTAAACCAAGCCACTTCTAGTTTGCAAATGTGTCTGCACGTCATTTTCCATTTATGCAGAAAGAACAGTTGCTGTAGCTGGGATGTGGTGTGGATGCTTTTCACTGCACTGGAAATGCTTTTGTACGACTTGTGCAGATGACAGAGTGGGAGCAAAGGTTTATAAAGTGACTTGTCTCCTGAGCTGCCAGAATTGGGCTGCACCTGCAGCCCCTTGCCCCTGCTGTCACCCCAAACTACCCTGGAATGCTTTGGTGTTCCAGTGGGAGTGTTGGACCTTCACCCTGCTCACCCCTGCCTTCTCAGTTGTGATTTACAGGGTTTATTTTGCTCTGAAAGTCTCACTAAAACACCGAAGGAACAGCACAGGGAGTTGTGGTTTTGAGAAAGACATTGTTTGTTCTCGTGGGCTGCACATTCTCCTTGAGTTCAGGTATTGACTGGGATGATTTCAGGTGAGGGAGGAGGGGTTTCACTTCCCTGCTTGGCAGCCTTTCTGACAAACTTCCATCAGAGGATGCTGGGGATTTCGCCCCCAAACCAAACTTGAACAAAGTTGGTAAATAAGAAAGCAAGGAAAAAAGGAAAAAGAATTCAGATACTCCACTGCAAGTGCTCTGGACAGTGGAAAGGTTGGTCTGACTAGAGAGCAAACAACAAGGCTGTAGCTGGTGCTAGAACTTCAACTCCCATCTCCGTTTGAGTGAAATCCTCCTGAGCAGAAGCAGGATGGTTTGTGGTGTGTGCCTGTGAGTTTCCACCAGCCCAGAGGGGGAAGGCAAGTTCCTGACTCTTCATGTGGGACATGCTGCAGTTCATTTGCCCTGTGGTTTATACAGGGCTATTTTTCAAAACACCAAATTGTAATGTTATAGAACACACCACCTGTTTTTGTATTGCAGTGGTAGTACAGACATGCCCAACTTTCATTTTTAGTGTATTCATCTTCCCATGGTTGATGCTGTAATGTGCCTCCATTTTGTGAAAAACTCCTTTGCCCCTTGTTGCAGCAACATGAAGGATAATGTCAGCTGTTCAATATTAAAAAAATAAGCTTATTTTTTGTGCAACTTGAATACAATTATGTTCAAGTTACCAATTTATTAGTGCTGACTTTGAGAGTAAAACTTAGTTATACTGTTTCTTTTCTCTGTAGCTTATTAAAACACTGTCTATATTTTCATACACTCAAATCCTTGTACACATTTTCTGCTTTTACAGAACAAATTAAAGCATGTTTTCTTATTACTGTACATCATTTTTATAGTTCTTTTTCTCACTCTATAATCCCAGTGGGATTTTTTTCCTGTACCCTTCAGTGGCTTATGTAGCAAACCCTAAATGAATGAACACGTTGCCCTTTGCTAGCAGATAATAATTAAGGAGGTGCCTCAGATAATAATTAAGGAGGTGCCTCAGAATATTTCTAGAGTTGAATCTCATGGAAATGCCTTAATTTTAGCATGCAGTTTGCTATTTTTTGATGAGCTATATGGCCCTGTTCTACTTCCAACACTTAAAGAATGTGGTCTGCTAAGAACAGATGGTGTCATTTAAGTTTTATACTGATTCTACTTAAACTTTTAAATGAAGTCCTTATGCTTTTAAATGTTTAGTTAAGAAGTAGTGATTGTTAGCAAATTGAGAAAAGTTGGTCACAACTGATTACCTGTTTAGGGACTGAAAGAAGTAATTGTCTCAATTTTGAAAACTCTGTAGTCATTAACATCATTAGTGGATTCCTGTCATCTTCCAAAGGAAACAGTGAAGCTGGTTCATAAGCTGGGAATCATAGGTGGACTTGGGCTTTTCCAAAAGCCAGGAAGTGGTAAAACACACATGTGGTTTGCTTTAGTTGGGAAATTAACTTGGATTCTCCACCAGTGAGGCTGATACAAATGAGAAATCACTAATGTATGTGCTCTGCTGTGACACTGTCAAAACAGATTATTTGAAGGCACCGAAGTGATGTGTTTTTGTCAGCTGTTTGCCTCCCTTCATGCAGCTACAGAAGCTGTTGTTTGTATAAACTGCCTTTCACATATTTCTCAGTTTTCAAAGTTACTAAAGAATATTGTTCATCATTTACACTCACTATTTGCTTGATAACTGCATTAATTCAGCTAAATTTTAATTTACAGAGCTGTGAACATTCTTTAAAACAAAACAACAAAAAAATTCCCCAAACCAAAACCCACCAGACCAAACTCTCAGAAATCCTGAAAATGGAATGTCAGGTGAGAATTTGTCTTGCAAGAGATGAATGAATAATCTCAGTGTAATACTCTGTGGTACTTGTGTTCCCCAGTGCATTGCAGTGTGCCTCTGATTGCTTTCCCTAGGACGTTCTGATAGCACAGCTTGTGATGAAAGGAATAAAAGGCTGCATGCCAACTGTTGGTCCTGCCCTTCTAACACAGCTTTCCCCCCTCAAAACTCAGCCATCCTGATTAAGATATTTCAGGTTCTGTTTTCCACGCCAGGCTGGGCAGAGGCAGCACCTTGTGTGTGTGTGTTCCCTGCTGTGAAAAGTCAGCTGGTGAGGAGGACTGGGCCAAACCCAGTGTGTGTGCAGTGGAAGGGATTATGGAGTGCTCACATGATAATTTGTGCTGTCAGAGCTCCAGTCTCTGGCAGGGGAAAAGGACAGTATATCTAACTGCTGCAAATAATTTCCAAAGGGATCAGGTACTCAACTGTTCCCATCATCATGAATTTGTAGTTCAGCTTCTTTCCCACCTCCTAGAGCTGCAAAGGAATTTTAGGGGTAGCCTAAAAATTTCCTAGGTCCATGAGACTTGTCATCACAGCTCTGTGTGTGCCCCTAGTGAGAAGCTGCTTTCTGGCTGCAAAAATGTGCCTGCACTGGTTTTTGACAGTCCAGTTGAACACTTAAGTGCTGTTCTCAGGGCTTTTCTCCACAGTTTTTGGTGTCTGGTATTACCAAAGACTTTGTAACTGTGGAGAATTTGCACCAATAGTCACAAGTGTAGAGTTCATTTCAGTAAAAGGGTAAAAAAAATAATTTGGGGTGACAGAATACAAACCATTGCATTGCCATGGGCATTGTGTGGTTTTGCCAATTAATTAAATGGTCTTTGGTTACATGAGTGTGCTGAGTACCCACCAGGCTGGTGTGGTTCCTTGTGGATTAGCCTTGGCTCAGTCTGTGAGAGGGGAACTGCTGCTAATGAAGAAGTGATTCCCCTTAAGGAGATGCAGATGTGCCGTGGAGTGTCTGTGAAGCAGCATGTTCTGTGTTGTTTGTTTGTGTAAAAATAGAGCATGGGCTCCTTTTGAAGCAGCAGAATAAGCTTAATCAGCTTCAGGAAACTAATGAACTGACACTACCAAAGGGGCAGAAATATTGATTCAATCACTAATAAGAAAAACCTAATAATGAAATGTAGCCTTCTATTAATGTGTAAATTAAAAGCAGATGCTGAAGATGAATGAATGCATGGATTAATATTGGGTTTTGTTGTCATAATTTATGTTGATGGGAAATGGAGGAAATGTACCCCTACAGAAATATTTTGTAGTGGTTGTTAACACCTTATACTCTTTCTAGGACTTGACTGTTTCATGCACTGTAGTATAAATGTGTAAGCTGTTAACAGCAGGATGAACATTCAGCGAGTTGAACAAGCACCTGATCCCATAACTGAATCATTGTTTAAATTCCCACTGCATTTCACAGGTTTAAACCCTGACAGGGATTCAGATTTACAGGGCAGGACATCACACAGAACTTGCAGTGCCCTGCCCCAACCAGTCCTTGCAGGCTCTGTGTATCCAGGGTGGCTGCACAGGGATTGTGCTGGGGAAGGCTGAGGTGGGAAAGAGGGTTGGGCACCAAATGGAGCGGAAAGAACCGTTCCCCTAAAGTTATCAATAATGAAAGGCTTCAGTGGCATGAGAAATTCCACCCTCTGCTTGCCCCAGGAAAGTCATTGTAGGAATAAGAAAACTATTTCAAGAACTCCAGGTTGTAGCAAGGCTGAGCCCTTTCCAAAGATTCATTGTTTCCTCATCGTTGCAGTTGACACTGGTGATCTTTCCAAAATCAAGTGCTTGTTTACTCTTAAGCAAATATACTGTGAGTATGAATAGTTTTACCTTTAAAGAGTGAGAAATACATGAAGTACTTGACTAGAAATGTAGGCTCATTTAAAAAAAAACCCCAAAAAACGAAATAGCTCCTACCTCTCCACCAAAAAACCCAACACTTGTTTGATTTAGAATGTTTCAATTTGATGTAAAAGTTATTTAAAGCCTCGAAGCACTGGATTTCACAAGCTGCTTTGTCAATGGGCTCTTAGATATGACAGTGGTTTAATTTTTTTTTTTCCAGTGCATAGCCACCTCTGTGGTGGGTGCCATTCTTAGAAGATTTGGCATGTGCATGATTTCAGCTGTTGAGTGTTACCTCTATTTAGTTGGCCAAATTAGCTAGTCATTTGAGAGTATGAATTCTATATTTCTATCTATTCTGTATTTGTCAGACCAGTTTCTGTGCTTTAAGAGTCACAAGCACACTCAAAGTGGTGAAACAGCTCTTTGTGCTGCTTTAATGACACTTATCTTTGTCCAGCTTAGACATTTTCCTTTCCTGTGGTTTCAGAGAATTGTTGTTTTGTGACCAGCTCAGCCTGCTCTGTCTTGCTTTTTAACTTGTTAAATTGGTGGGAGAAGAGTACAAAAATGAGAGTAGACAGCGAGTAAAATCTGATATTTAGTCCCACATTGTCATGAGGAACTAGGTAGAGACATGAAGGGTTGATGCTGCAATTTAGCTGTAGCTAATAAAATCATGATGTGCATGCAGGAATTCTGTGATTGCCAGACCCACATAGAAAAATATTTTGTTTTTTTGCCCTTCTTTCAGGCCTTTGCATCTAGGAAAGGAGGAGGTAGCATCTGCTTTTGATGGGATGATGCGTGTCAGTTACCTGATAACACCATTCTTCTCTTTTAGTTCTTCCTTTAAGCACAAAGTGTAATTATTGTGGTTTAGGCCAGGCAGCTTTTCTATATGACATTCCTGTCCTGGATCTGAGGGGATATTCTAATCCTGGCATTGGATTACAGCAGTATTCCTAGGTCTAGATAATTTTCTAGATAAATTTTTTGCCATCAATCCATCTTTCGCAGAGTAAACGTGCATGTTGGAGGGGACACAACCCCTGTGCATGTTATTTCGAGCTGACTGGAGAATATTTAGAGATAACAAAACTCCATCTCATTGTCATAGGGCAAGCATTTGTCTGATTTACTAATCCACAGGACATAAAACAGTGTCTAAGCTAGGATTTGTCAGACCAAAAGCATGTAGGAGCTGGATTTGCCACATGCAGATGATTCTCTTTAGCCTGACAGTTCTCCAGTCCGCATTTCCAGGCAGTTGGCTTCTCTCCCTCATTCCCTCCCTCATTCCAGGTATTGACTGACCCCCCCAGCCCTCGTGGCGTCTGCAGGAACATGTCTGGATTTGGTGTGGGGTGGCTGATCCCATCCCTTCCCCCGTGTCCCAGTGGGATCCCAGGGCTGGGTGTGTGTGCTGAAGCCTTGCTGTGCATGGAAAAACCAGCCTGGGAGTTGTTGGGGTGCAGAGAGGTGACCAGACACTCCCTGACATAATCCTGCAGAATATTGCTGTTCCTCCTCCTCCTTCCCTGCTGGACTCCCTGGTACAGCAACAGGTTTGACTTTTACTTTGAGGTATTTTATTCTTCCCTGAAGACTTTGTTTAACTTCTGTTACCCATGTCTCAGAGAGAATTTCTCAGTGTCTTTTTTCTCTTCAGGCCACTGTCTCTTGCAGTTGCCTTTCTGTAAATCTTGGTTTGTAATGCTGGCAGTGGAGCAAGGGGTGTTGGAATCCTGGTGGAGTGTGTCTGAGCCTGCTGTGCCTGGGCTGACACTTAATGCTGTTTCTGTTTAGTTTTAGTCAGGATAGGGTGAGGCAAAACTAATTCAGAGCAACTTTGTAATCCCTAAAGAAGAACCAAGAATGGGATTTAATGAACAGGCAACAGACAAGCCCTGAAATCCCAACAATACTTAACTGTTGATTGATTAACTTTGTTTCTAAAACATATAGCTGACATACTAATGCTGAGATAAAAGAAATGTTTGAAAAACCAATTTAGGACATATGATCTTTGTAATGCTGATTCATTGTAATCTGTCAGAATGTAAATTGTATACACTTAAATCCCAGATAATCCTGTAATTTGCAGCTCTTCATACTTCAGATGATTTGTTATATATTTCAGAAGCAATACAAAAATCATATTTGGGTTTAGTTGCATTGCTTTTATTAAGATAATATTTAGAGACTGCAATGAAGAATGGAACACCACATGTGTTCAGTAAAAGTATGGTTTGTGTTTAAAGGAAGTAAATTGGGAAAAGACCCCAAAGTTCTCAAGTAAGCCCTGAGTCAGCTGCTCTGAAGAGAAGGCTCTTGTTCCTTTCAGCTTCATACCTCGATCCTGTGTTTATCTTATGGATGAACAATCACGGTGTTATCTTTTTCGAGGTGCTCAATTTGAATTAAATGTAATCCTCTGTGACTTGGAGGAAGCAGCACTGAGTGTTCAACAGCAGCAGCACTTGGGCTGAGCCGCATTTGCAGTTTGCTCACATAGTGCTGGGACCAGTCCTCTCTAATGTTATTATTCCAGGAAATACCACGTTCAGGTATGCTAGGAGAGTCTGCCCTTGGTCATGATTACAGGCTTTTGTGGATGTGAAATGGCTTAGAATAACTTTGCCAATTTTTAACTAAATGTTTAAATATTTTCTTTTACATTACTTAATTTACTTTACCTTCGTGACTGCTCATACTGTGTGGATTCACTTAATAGGAAACCTGTCTCGTCTAATCAGGTGCTTTTTCAAGCTTTTTTTTTTTTTTTCTTTTGGAGTTTAGGAATTCCTCAGTTAACTGCTTTTGTGTGATTGCTGATGTCAGTAACAGGCTCAGTTCCTCCAGAATGAAACATCAATGCAATTACAGGCCAGAGGTGCAAATGCCCCTTGCCTTGGGAGAAACAGGTTCCATCCATCAATTATAGAGGCATTTAACCATTCCCAAGGTAATTTAAATGTTTTCAGCCAGTAAGGACGGCTAATTCTGAGCCTTCCAGCCCGAGGAGCCCTGGCACTGCTTCCCCCACATCTCCTCACATCTCTGCAGGTGGTCAGGCCATGGTGCTGACCCAGGCAGGCTCGGTCCCATGCCAAGATGTTTCTGAGCAGTTCCACTCCTTAGTTGGAAGCAGCTGCTCTTCAGTGTGCAGAAAACATTCAGACTTGAACCTGCAGTAATAGCAAAACGCTTTGTATGAATCCTTTCCAGTTAATGAAGCCAACCATAGAAATAGCTGTCAGATTTAGATATAGAAGTCCAGATATGATACAGCTGACATTACACAAAACAAGACCCAGGTTTTGATTGAAACAGTTGGGATGGTGGAACAAAAATCCTCACCATTTTTCTGTAAGGTGACAAATATCCCTTCAGTTCAGATATTTCTTTCAGAAATCAATTGCAGTAGCTTTTTAATAGCTCAAGTAAAAATAGTAATAGAGAAGTATCTGATAACACATAAACAAAAAGTTTCATTTTTGACTTTATCTGTGTGTACTTTGCAGAAAGTATTCCAAGTTGAGAACTAAAATCCCAGAACATTCCCCTAGTCTTGGTTTGGTTTAGAAGTTCCATTCCACAAGCTGACTGGAATTCCATCACACCTCTAACTTGTTATTTCTGAAGCTCTTAAATTTGACATTGAACTCTTTTGTACTGCTGTGCTGTGTCAAGATTACTTCCTTGGTCTCTTCTCTATTTCCAGTTCCACTGATATTGTTTGGAACTATCAAAGTAAAACCATTGAAAAGAGATTCTTTTATGTATTTCTTTGGTTGATGTCATGCCTGAATTGCTGCAGGTTTAACACTGGTGGTTTAACTGAGGCTCATGGATGGAGATATTGTTGACTTTCCTAGTTTATATTTAGTTGGATTGCCTTGTCTTTGCAGTGGCTGCCCTTTGGAAGTGAGCAAGCATCACTCAGTGTGCCAGAATTAATCAGGAAGCAGCATGGGATAGGCAGGAGGGGGCTGCCTTTGAGTGCCCCAGGATGTAAATGAGAATTCAGTGGGTTCTGCAGCTGGAAGAGGCAAGTGTGGCCACCAGCAAGCAGAGGGGCTGACAGATGTTTTCAAGTGAAGGCATTTGACTCTCAGCAGCACAGAGAACACCGTTTGCATCCGGGATCCCCCAGCTGCTGCAGGGATTTCAGCAAGCTCACCATAGAGCATCCACTGGGCCTTTTCATGCTGGGCTTGATTGTCTCTTTTGCTGTGCTTATCCCTGGGATAAAGGGAGGGAGTAGGGGATAGAGGAGTGCTTCACATGTGGTCCTGTTACAGTGAAATGCCTGAAGATTTCAACTCAGTTGGGCAAACACAGCAAAATAAATTGGATTTCTACCTGAGGAAAGGGTAATTTTGCTGCTCTTTTCAAGCACAGTGCTCAAAGTATCAGCCCAGCTGCTGTACCTTGCCAGATCACTTCCATTAGGTGATGAAAACAGTTATTAAATAAGAGAATAACATAAGCAGTGTGAATGTTGAGACTCTCCCATATAAATTTTGTCTGAAAGCAAAGTATTTGCTGAAGCCAGTGCATCTTCATTTATACTTCATTTAACCAGTGAAAATATCATACCAGCTGTTCCAGTACTTAACAGTAATTGTGAGAAGTGCCCAAGTATCTGCTTTGTTTGCTGCAAGTTGAAGAGTGTAGTGAGGTGATGAAATCCAGTTAGCATTGTTATACCCTGCACATTCAATGCTATTATGGAACCTGTGTAGGCAAGTCCCTTGGTTTGACATCTGAGTCTTCCCTTGGCAAGTGATGGTTCTGTCTGTTGTTGAGATAGTTGATGTGGGAATGTGGATAAAATGAACTAAATGCCTGAAGAATCACAAAGCTGTAATGTCTGGTTTGCAATCAGATATGGCTGTTGTGTGGACAGATCCTTTTTTATAAGATATGCATTAAGTACAGCATTTCTTTTGAAGAGCACTGACTTCAAAATGTGTGGTATTTCAAGTGTTTTTGTATACAAAGAAGCTGAAAGTCAAGAGAGAGCAGGACTTTCACTGGATCATGCAGTGGGTTATTCTGGCCAGAGCACTCAGATGCTTGACATGAGGCCTGGGAACTTTCCTCTGAGGAAGATGTGGTGTAACTCTTGATGGCCTGTGTGAGCTCTGCCACGTTCCTACTCAAGATAGAACTAATTTCAGAAAACCACCTTAAATTAGGCAAATGGTATGCTTATATAAAAGCTTGACACCACAACAGCAGCAGACAAAAGCGGCAGTTTTGCATCAGGTGGTGATGAAAGGTCACTTCCTAAGAAATGCCTTGATAACCCTAAACAGTCCAATATTTGGCTGGAATGTCTCCCACATGCTCTGAATTTATCTCATAAGGCTGCTGCTCTGGTACAGGGTCTCAGAGGAACAGATGAGATCTGGATGTGTAACCCCAGTGAGTCATGATTTCAGAGTTCTCAAAGTGCAGTAAAACCAGTCATCTTTCTTTGGAATTGGCTTAAAACAAGGTCTCCTTGCACTGAGCACATGGCCTTGAGCTTGGTAGCTGGAAAAAGCCCCTTTCCCTGCATTATAGCAGACTGAATGTCTCTTTTTCCCATCACATCTGAGGGGATGGAATGACACTGCCATCTACAATTCCTCTGGCCTGCTTGATGAGGAGTTGGTGTTTTAGCACTGGCAGATGGTAGAAAGTCAGGAGGCAGAACTGTGATTTTAAAGGGGAAATCGTTGATTGTTGGTCACTCAGGCTCTCTTTTGGCAGCTGAACACTGTAAAATGTCTGCATTTGCAGAAGGGATGATCAGTTAGTAGTGAGAGTAAAAAATAGGATGCCCTCATTTTCTTCCTTTTTGTTATACTTTCTAATGACTCAGGAGGCCAAGGGAAAACCTACCAGCTTGAAGTGCTTAACCAAACTCCACAAGGTCCATGGGTAGGTCTGAGGAGGAAAGACCTGTGATCTTAATCTGTGCACTTAATTGGTTAGGCTGGGGTAAGTTTAATGGGGAGAATGGTAATGTGTAGATGGCCCCGGATTTCATAAATCTCTTAAATATGATTTGATGCCTTTGTAATAACTAATAAAAACAACCTGATCTTGTCTTGGGAGATCTTTTCTGTAGTTGAGAGTCATTATGAAGATGTTGCAATGAAACATCTGGCGTTCATTTCACTCCCTAAAGGAGTAAAGATACAGAGGCCTTTGAACAAAGGTTAATTTGTTCTTTTTTGTGCAGTATTTGCGTGGTACTTGTCCTGCTGTTGTGCTGAAAATGAGTTCTCCACTCCCTGTGAGGTGATGCAGCAGGGACTGACACTGGGGTGTCACACCTCAGGTGTGTCACACCCATGTCCCCGTGCCAGGTCAGGAGTTAAGGAAGGGGAAGGAAGATGGTGTGGTGGACAGGACTGTGTTTTTCTACAGGAATTTTTTTGGTGGGATCCATTCCAAAGGAATGCATACAGCATAACACAGAGATGTGTCTGTTCTGCAGACCAGGATAACAGGATTGCAGAGGGGTTGGGACAGCCTGGTGCTGACCTGCAGATGTCAGAGAGGGATGCTTAGGATGTGACTGTTCTAGTGGGTATCTTGAGTGATTTCTCATCTGAAGAGTAGGAAAAACTTTAAGATTTTATTTCTTTTTAATTTTCTGGCATTTTACTACTTTTGAAACTGTGCATTGAATTTCAGCCTTAGGTGTACAATAAAATTGCAGCTGGGTATAATTAAAATTATCTGTGTTAGGATTTTAAGACTTCAGCTTCTTTTTTTTATTCTGTGTATGACTCTGATCAAGGATTTCCTATAAGCTTTTCTGGAAGCCTAATTTCTCATTTTACTACTTTGATCAGTTTAGCATTGATTTAATTTGTAATGACTGTTTCCTTTGTTGCTAGATTGCAAGATAAGTGTTGCCAAATTAACTTTATTTGTGTGTTAAATTGGAATTTTAGAGATGCTTTGCATTCCTTTGCAGGGAAGGTTTGTCACATGCCACTGTAAGTTGTTAACAGATAGCTTATTTTAAGAACTGATGGGCCTGTCCCTGCCCTGCCTGATTATCCCTGTGCCCCCTTAACTGCTGTGTATTGATTCCAATTAACATGACTGACATCCACCACTGAGGGTGAAGTTAATCAACCAGAGGATCTCCTGTTGTGAATTCATTTCCTCCTCTGAGCTTGTCCTGTGCAGTTGAGCATTTACAGAGACTGATGCAGACACTGCACAGAAACGTCCAGTCTGGGCAACAAGTCTGAGCCTTGAAGACTAAAATAGCTTTTTAAAAGCTGTGCTGGCCAAATAAAGTTGATATACTTTTGAAAGGTCAAGCAAACCACCTTTTCCTTCTATCTTGATTACTGATTGCTGGGAAAGATCATCAACCTTGGTCAAATTTCAGCAAATATGTTTTTCAGCCTAGCAGTGACTGAGATGAAACAATGGGAGGTTTTGTTAGTGGTGGTGGCATCCATTTTTATGTTTGTGCTTTGGATGGTGAAACATGAACAGTTTTTGGAACCTGGAAATTTTTAGGGCAGTAGAGAAATCAAGGTTCCTGAAGTAGAGACTTTCTGAAGTCGTTAAGATTTATGATGGATCAAATGTTTACATTTATAGAGTGAAGTTGTAGCTGAAAGGACTGAGTAGCCCCTTGAGCACAAACCAGGCAGCAGCACATGTTCACATTGTCTGCAACAGCCACCCCTTCTTCATCACTGCACCTGGCCCCTACCTGGAGTATGAAAATTACCCACTGTGGGCTGAAAGGTCTGTCTGGGTTGGCTTCAAGAGTTAAGAAACAAATAGAGAAGGAATGGGAGACCTGGAGTAATCATAGTGAATTGATAACTATCTGGTTTTCCTGTGCCAATTTAGCAATTTGTAGCTGTTAGAATGTGAGCTACCATCTGGCTTCACAGATCTCTATCTCCTACTAAATTACCAGGACTGGTCCAGTTCCTTCTGAAAGTTTGTAACTCTGACAAGCAGCAAATAAAGAGAAAACCCTGCTGAGCCCACAGATAAGGCTGATACTCCCCTCTGGAGGAAAAAATTGCTGGGTTTTAATTATTTCCTAGTTAAACACTTAGAAAGCTCAGCTCTTTGTATAAACTGCAGCTCTGCACTGTTTGTTTTTCTAACTGCATAGCTCCTGTGTACTCATGTAGGAATGATGCTTGCTGCTGTAGGATCCCATCTGTCCATGGCAATGCTGCTTTCAAGTGATTTTTTTACTCTTTACTGAAGCGTTTTGGTAAATCTTGACCATGAGGGAGAAAAATTCAGCAAGTACTAACTGCCCAGTTACCTTGGTGTGGTTTTATGCATTTTGGCTATGGCTGGTATGGTTTTATCTTCCCGTCACATCATGGCATCAATAGTAGCAACAAGCACAGAGATTTTACTTGGATTGTTTTTCTTCTTGACCAGACTTAGTGTGTGTAACAGGTATACGGTAAACTATTATGCAATTATACAAAGTTTTGTATAAATATTATTAGGAGCATATTACACAACCACCCACCCAGCTGAGTCTTGCTGACTAACTCCTCTGCTCTGTCTCCCAGTATTTCCAAAAAGTTGATACATATATTGAAAGATCTATTGCATCCAAGCACGTTTGTCTCCAATTCCACACAAAAACTTGCAGAAGGTGGGCTGTGGAATGATCTCCTGTGATTCAAGAGCTGGTTGATTTAAGATTAATTGTTTACTTGGGCTAAGTGTGATCGTGCATAAATTGTAAATTTTGTTATTTCCAGTTAAAAACTGAAGTTATATCGAAACAGTACATCATTTTTCTTGAAACATGATTTCTGCCTAACACTGAATGATTGTTACATCAGCATCTGTGAATTGAACACTGTGATGGGAGATAAAAGGTTTTTCTCTTCCTGAAAGTACAGCTCAACACCTGGATACTGAAATCCAGCCCTGCAGCAAATACGCCTGGTTACCCTCAGCCCCTGAGCAGTGAAGGTGTGGATCTTGGAGCATTCCAGCACTTTGTATGTTTAACTGGAAATTTTTATAGCCCCCCTGTTTATTTTAGTTCCCAGCTCATGCCGTGGTATGTCACAGCAGCAGGCACTGCCCTGTCTGCAGCAGCTTATCCAAGCAATGTGTTCCTCAGTAGTGGCAAACTGAGGATGGGGAGTGAGCCTCTATTTTCCCTTTCCCTGTTACTCCTGGAGCATGACTGCAGTTATTATGGCTAGCAAACTCTGATAACAGATGTTAAAATAAAGGCAGCCTGTATTGAAGCTTCCCAATTCAGAGCAGCTACGAGAGAACCAGGAGAAACAGGCTGGTGGTGTTTGGAGAAGGAGCTGATGTTTAGCACAAACTTCAGAGAAAATTTCTTTATAAATGGGTAGATGGTAACACACTGTCGTGTGCAGGTCTTTGTACACTGAATTGAGGGTTTATATTGCAATTAAACCCACCTTTTGTAAAAGCTCTGCAGTCTCCTGTCAGTGCTGCATTCCAGGAATTTCCCTTGTAACTGATTATTATGACATTGAATCACCAAACTAAACAGGTTTGTGCACACATCTCCAAATTACTAAGGCTAATTTTATCAAGCTAGAGCTGCCACTGTGAGTGTAAGCCTGCTCTATTTTAAAAACAGACTGTTGCACATTGTATTGTGTTGCAAACTTCATCTTAATAGTTACTGCCTGTGAGACAGCATAGAGTGAAGGGCCTGTCATGACAAACACTTGTGATTCTGTTTCAGAAATGCCACTGTTCCCTAAATGGAAGGAGAAAGATTTATTTTTTATGCTCACTGCTATTATTTTGGATGGCTGATTGTTTTTCTTCTCTGCTTGTTTTTGGCTTGCTATGGGCATAAGTAACAAATGATCTCACATTGTAACAGTAGGAAATGACCTGCTGTTCACCGGCTTAGATACTACAAGCACAACCCCCTGAACTGACAGGAGGAGTATTTTCTATTTTGATGAATGGGTTCAGATTTTATCTGGTTTCCCATGGTTACTGGGAAGCAATAGCACAGTTACCAAAGCACCAAGGGGGGGTCCTCTGCTATTTAAAAGTCCAAAAGCTCATAATAATCATAAAGATTTCTATCAGAGTATTTCACAAATAAGTCTCTCAAAATTCCATCTTCTAAGCAGATCCAAATACAGGTGGTGGGATGTTAAAGGATTGGGCATCCAGTTGATGGGCAATTCATCATTGAGTGCCTTAGTAGCAAGATATGCTTTCAAATGGACACAGAATACTGGAGAGGCATAAATCCTATTGAGTGATGTCTTTTAAAGCTGAGTCAGAGAATGTGGTAGATACTGTGAGGCAGTATGGTCTTATAAATTAAAATTGTGTTTCCTGGTCATCTAGGTTACATACAACCAGCATCCATAGGCCAAATGTCTGCATTAATCTTACATGGTGCAGTCAGAGGGGAGGAGGAGTGAGTAATCCTTTCCTTGTGTGTCTCCTTTATTTTTTCTTCCAGTTGGATATAATTGTTTAAATTTGGCTCCATTTATTTATTTATTTTTAATTTGGCCTGTTGTCAGGAGAACACGAGAAGTGGAGGGGTTGGAGGAAGAGAGGAGTGTGGCACTGAGGAGCAAATCTCTTCCACCTTCTGATTCTTTGGTTTTTCTAGGTGCTTTCAGAGAACTAGGATGGGAATCAGCTTCAATCTCTAATTATTCTCATTCCTGCATGAGTATCATGCAGAACCTGTGGCAAATGCAGGACAGGCTTCCTGCCTTGTGGGGCAGGAGTGATTTCTGCCTTCCAGCCCTACCTCTGTGTTTGGTGTTGGTCTTCTGGAACCGATGGGAACCCTTTGAAGAGTGTATTTTGATTAAAGCTGTTGGGTATGTGAAGTTTATTTTGTGTGCTTCAGGTTACCATTTTTGGCTTTGAAGGAGGACTAAATGAAATCCAGTTCTTTATATCAAAAGTTTAAAGAAATATCAGCACTTAAAAATAGATCTTAAAAATTTTAAAAAATATAAAATTATATACAATATAAATATATATAATTTTTATTATAATAGTTGGGCAAGTCAATTGTTAGTATTATCAATCCTGTCATTTTTCTCTCTATAATGGGCTTTGCAGCCATCTTATGACTACATTTAGATAAAAATGAGACCACAAATACATAAAATGTTTGTAAGCATTGCTTACTTGCAGCACAGTTGCAGCTACAGCAGGCAGGCACTGTGCTTGATAAAGACTCTTTTTAGATCATGTGTCTTTGATAACTTCTAACAGGGAGTCAACCCTTTGAAATAAATTGATCTTTTAAGCAATGATTTTAATAATGTAGCTAAGAACTTTTTTGTTATGTAGAGCAGTTCTTCCTGGTCTCAGCTTTGACGATTAAATTCATTTTTCATGAATTCACAGTGCTTCAGGCTCCTGTGAAACCTTGCTCAGCTTCTGAAGATTTTTTTTCTCAATGTGTGATGTGAATTGTGTAAAGCCTTTCCATAATCAGAAAGGTAATTTAGGCCTTTCCTGACCCCCTTTTCTTCCCCCCCTTCCTCTGAAGAGGGAAGTTTCAATAGAGTTGGAAATTCTCCAAAGGCTCTTACACAACTGGTACATTCTGCTTTAACATAATGCAATCTTTCCACACTTTCTGTTTTTACTTAATTAACGGGTGGATGGAAGGAGCGTTAGATTCAGTTTCACAGAAAGATTTTTATGCAACCACACAAGGCAGCATGAAAAATAGAGAAGGAACTTCACAGGAAATAGTATTTTTGAAAAGTCAGCTGCATTCTAGCAGAGTGGTTTTCTCCTGCTGCATGTTATACTGTATTGCTGGAAATGCTGTGATTTGGTGAGCTGGCTGTCTCTCATGGATTCATTGAAGGAGAATTTTTTTTTAATATTTTAATATATTTTTATATATTTATATTTATATTTTAAATAGGACATTCTCTGCTGTGGAGTGGGATTTGGGCTGCCCCAGCCTCCATTCCTGCATTTTGGTTGAGCTGCAGTGTTGCTGTACTGCAGCTTTGGGTCTGTGTTTGTGTAAGGAGGAAAACTTCCAGGTGGTGAAATGCAGAGCCTTTAGCACACAGGTGCAAATGGGGGAACTTTTCTGTAAATCATCCATGCAGAAATGGAGAGCTTAAAAACGATGTACAGCAATGCATGTCTGTGAAAGCAAGGGGAATGGCTGGAGATTAGAGGCAGTAGGAGTTTGTGAAGTTAGGAAGCATCAGGAAAGGGAATATTTGACAGCTTTAACAGATACTAGCGACAGAGAAGGAGTGAGGAGGAGGGAAAATCAAGACTGGATGGGTAAAATTTTAAGTTGCTTGTTTTTTAAAGGAGTAGGTAGTTCATGGAGCTTAATTGGGGAATAGGAGTATGTGTCTGATAGTCTGTGATCTGCATAGAGCAGACTGCAGGCAGCCATAAAATAAATACTATCTAGATCACCACTAACCTCTTTCCCTGCAAGCAGAAGTCTGTTAATTAAATAACTGGGTGTTGCTAGATGGAGTTCTTCTGTGTCTATAACAGATTCCTTCTGCAGACAACTGGAAAATGTAAACCAAAAATCCCAGATGGAAGACCTGAAGGGAAACTTCTCAGCACAATCTTGTTCTAGTGATTACACTGTGGTGTAGGAGTGCTTGTATGAGTGAATTTCAGTTTAAGGAAATCTTTGATTTCTGTGAAAGACATTCTGGTAGTGTGGAAGGGGAAATATGTTGAGCTGTAGACTACAGATTCACTTCAACAGAACTTCTCCTTAGTTTGTTCATCCAACTTTGCTTCAGCATCCAGATTCAGAATTGGAATTCGAGGGGGCTGTTGGTCCATCAGATGGTTTTGCTGCCATTTAGAGAGAGCCCAGCCTAGAGAAAAAGGCCAAGATATAAATGGAGCTCAGCAGCTTCCTGGCCCTGGGGAGGAGCCATGCCCTGCACCAGGACATGCCCTGCTGGGGAGCATCTGGCACAGAAGGGCCTGAGGGTCCTGGGGCATGAGATCACCAAAACCCAGCAACGTGCCCTTGGGACAGGGCTGCCCCAGGTGGAGCATCACCCATGGGTGGGGAGGGAGCCTGGGCTCTGCTGGGCAGGGTGGGACACTCCTGTGCAGGCTGTGCCCAGAGCTGGGGGCTCCAGTACCAGACACAATTGCTGGAGCGAGTCCAGCAGGAGGGGAGACTGTTGGAGCCTTGCAGTTCTGGGAGAGAGGATGAGCTGGTTTCTGCCTGAAAACTTAACTGGGACTTGTTTCTCCTGTGCTGCTTGCAGTAATTCAATAGGTCCATGCTGAGTACCCCTCACTGCCACCTGGCATGGTACCTGAGAGGGTTGGTGGTACCAGTTTGAAAAGGTTGGTTTATGGTCTGGTAGGGTAGATCCTGGCATAAAAGGAAACAGCTTCCTTGTGCTTTGCTGGGTTACTGCTGAGTTTTGCATGAGGGATGTGACTGTGGTGCCTGTTTCCAGGCTAAATGCCAGAGGATTTTAGTGTGAGAGGGTAAAAATGTAGGTATTTGGTTTTCATCTTTATTAAAACAGATTTTTACTCTTTCCTAAAGTTCAGAGAAACAACTTTTTCAACTATGAATTAAATATCAAAACAGAACTAACAGGTAAAAAGTCTCAATTCCCTTTTAATGTATTTTTCTATAAGATAATTACTCAAGTTGGGCAGAGCCATCACACTTTTCACTTTTTATCCCTTAATAAGAGATAACATATTGAGATCATAAAGTTTTGTGGGGTCTTTAGAGATTTTTAATCCAGCACCTTTCTGTAAAGCTCTGTGCATCCCTTGAGACCTCTTTCTTGGCAGAGGGAGGAGCAGGGGAGGTTCTTTTCCAACTGGACCACAGATGAAGAAATCCCTGGGAGCTCAGTCCCAGTCATTCTCTGCACTAAACATCCATCTCCTGTCTCAGTGTGCAGGAAATGACAGTGCCAAGGCAGAGGAGGCTTGCATGGACAGAAAGTGTGTCTGCACAAACACAGACTCTGGCAGCGTCACCAGAATCAGACAAAGTATTTTTCTTTTCTTGCAGTTGAATTTATTTTGAAACTTGTAAATATTTCAGCCATTCATCATCCATATAGATAGTAAAATGAAGCATTACTGAGCTTGGCTGTATTGTTTTGCGACAGAAGGCTAACATTCTTATTTAGATTAACTACTGTTTTATTAAACCAATATACAGAGATGGCGGAGGTATACACAAGCTAAAAGAAATACTCCTTTTGTTGAACCAAGCTGACAGGCCATGATTACAGATCATCTATTTTTGTGATGCAAACTGGAAATTAATATAAACAGTGTGGACCAAACCAGGCTTATGTTTTGCTTGTTTTTGATAGGAGCTGTGTGGTAGAGCTGTCTCTGTAAATCAGCTCCAAGATTTTATTCAGTGTTGTCCTGTGAAAACAGTCCAAGTTAGTATTCATTTCTAAGAGTAACATTTTGCTCTTTGGAATTTTAGCTTTGAGATAGGGAATACCACAGCAGCTTGCATTAATTGTTGAGTGTGATGAAATGTACACTGTGTATAAAATCCAGTGTTCCCTAAATATCAGATCAGATAACAGACACAACTCCAAATATGTAAAGAGTGGGCAAACTTTGATGACAGTATGATAAATCCTGTGGTAGTTACAGCTAAAACAGGCTGCTAATATGCATCTGAGCTCAGGAGATATTAAACTATATATAGAGTCTGCTATTCCTAACAGATTGTTGTTGAGATACCTGACACTTTTTTTTTATGTTACATGCATTCAGAAGAGCTGAGCTTTACATAATTTCTGGTTAGTGTTAGTTATGTGAAAACATATTAAAATGAGTGGCCTAGTTAGGAAACTCTGTCACATACGCAGAAAGGCAGGTTGGAATATTTCTGCCAAAAAAAGGCAGAAATTTTCTCAAAACCAGGCGTTGGGTTCTGTACATTTCTTTTGAATCTGGCAGAGTTTCAAACTCAGAGAGAGGTGACCTGTCACAGTGGCCATCACTGGAATAAGAGGACCTGAGTGTGTTCCATTTTTGTCACTGTCCCCTGTCTGTCCAGGCACTGGGAGGGTGAGCAGAGGGACCAGGCTCCTGGCAGCTGAACACCAGCCACAGGAGAAATCAATTTTATCAGCCTTTGGCTAAAAGCTGCCCAGTGCAAACAACCCTCAACATTCCTCAGACAAACTCCCAACAGATGTGTGAGCACGGGTATGCTGAGATGCTTCAGAGGCTCAGCTAAGCTTAAAGGCAAAGAGAAAAGATGATCTGGGGTGGGGATTCTCTGATTTTATGCTCTGGATTCCAGTGTGAGGATAAGCCTGGCTGGGGTGAGGGGGCAGGACGTGTGCACTGTTGATGACTGATGGTGTGCTTGCTCTTCAGGAGGTGCACAGGGCTTTTGGCTGCACAGGTCCAGCTGCTTCAGGCCAAGAGAGCTGCAGAAGAATGTATTATATGGGCAAACTAGTTCCCTCTAGCAACCTTCTGGGATATTGTGCAATCATTTCTGCTGAAGGTTTTAGCTTGCTTTGCAAAAACAAAATGCAGCTGGGAATAGCACTGTCATCTTCAAAATATTGTGTGGTGCCCCTTATCAGCTTCATCCATAATTTCCAGCATTTCACAAACCATGGCCAGTAAATCTGAAGATTATTTTTAATATTGTCCCTAGGATAGTGTATTTGGACTGTGCTTACAGCCCAAGCATTGCTTTGAGCTTTCAGCACCTGAAATGTGTCTAAGTTGACCTTGCTGTTCTCTTTGGGTATTCAGTTGCCTGTCTTTGATAGGTGATGTAATAGGTCATATGCTGTTCAAGTATTTCTAGGTCTTTATGTCTATTTATTACCTTCTACACATTTGCTTGCTGGTTCTGTTCTCTTTGCCAGGGGCTGTTAATCACAGTAGTTTATATTTAACCTTTAGCACAGAGACAGGAAAGTTCCATATTTTTCTTACTTGCAGGACAATACCTGAGGCAAGTGCTCCTGGCCACTCGAGGAGACACATCACTGAGGCAGATGGGTTTTGCTTTTCCTCCTGGGTGTCTCTGCCTGATAGAAATGGATAGAAATTGATTACAATGTCAGTGGACCATTGTAATTTATTTCTTGTTTGTTTTGTACACATTTGGGGATGTATGGATTGTCCAGCTCCTTACCAAGGCTTTACTCAGATTAACCAACTGTTCCACTACTCCTTTGCTGTCTCCCATCTTCTGCTCTATAGCATGGCATAATAAAGTCATTTAACTCTTGAGAACCATCTGACCTCTGATCACAAAATTGAGTATTCCTAATGATTCAGCTGGGACCCCAATTTGCTGTAGAACATTTTCACTGTTAGTGTGGTTAAAGATTTATTTTCAGAGAAAGGCATCTGCAAATAATGTGGCGTGATTGTGGAGCCAACGACCAGCAGCCTGCTCTGCTAAACGGCTCCAGTCCTTTGCTAGGATCTTACAGGAGATTTATTTGATTTTACACACCACAATAACAGTAGTAAGTGCCAGAGGATGGAAGTCACAGAAGATTTTTTTGCAGGCAGCTGTAGGGATGCAGCAGGCTGGCACTCTGTGCTGGTTCCTGGCACTGCCCTGTCTCTGTCCCTCTCCTGCCCTGTGCCAAGGGCTCATCCAGGAGGGGCTTCAGCTTTCCCAGAGAACCCCTCTGGCACCCAGGGGTGGGTACAGCCACACTCAGATCAGCTGCTGGGCTTCTGGGTCTGCTGGTGATGTCTTGGGAAGGCTGACCTGAAACAGACTGGACAGAGCTGGAGAATAAAGTAGGGATTTATTCAAAGGCCTTTAGGATACACCTTGGGCAGCACAACAGCCTGGCCAGGGCTACACCCAGGTTAGACCCAAAATGGTCACAAAATGGACAAACGATTATCAGGTCTCATACTTTAATGATTTTTGGTCCATTTGCATATTGGGGTTTAATTGTCCAATTACAGCTTCAGGTTGTGAGGTCCCATCCTTCTTGCTCCTGCCTTCAGCCACCCTTGTTTGTGCTTTTGGGCCTGAAAGTTGTCCTTGGTCTCCAGCAGGGAAAGGATTTTTGTCTCCCTACCCTGTGAAGAGAGCTCACTAACACTTAATATGAGACTCAGAACTGCACCCCTAGGCCACACAGAATCTGAAATAGATGAAAGCTCAAACTGAAGGCATCACTGGAAGGTGGTGCTGGGGATCTGGGAGGCAAAGGGGAGCTGCCTGCAGGATCCAGGGTGTCCCTTCACCACCCACCTGATAAACACACCCCTCTGTAGAAACAACTTATGGTGCTCCTGGGAGTGTCTGCTCAGAGGGGAAGATTCTGACAGCTCTTGGATGGATGACCCTGAAGGTCCTGAACTTCTCTGGTGTCTGTGACTGATGATATTTTTGGGAGGATGCTGTTCTTGACGCCACGGGGGTTTGGGTGTGAGCAGTACACACTCAGTGCAGACATCAAATCCTGCTTGGATTTGGTTAGCTCTGGTTGTTACAGAAACAGCTCATGTTGTGTTTCATGTTGCAGTGGGTATAACTTTGCTTCATCATCCTCTCAGTATGATCTCAGAGAACAGAAAAATAATCAGTGACAAGACTGTTTGGACTAAAATGTCCATCTTGGGCCTTTCTGTCTTGTGTGAACAGGTCCTTTAACAATTGAGAGCTGCAATTTTTGCTCTTTCTGAGTGCTCTTTAACTGTGCTTCAAATGGTAGGGAAAAAAAATTCTGTATTCTTCAGTAATAAACTGAATTTACTATGAATGACAAAAATTGTGTGCAATTAAAGGAACCTGAATTTAGGGAAATAACCAAGAAAAACCTGCTCATGCCAAAATATCCCATGATGGTTCAAGAAAATGAAACATAACCAAGGGTTGAGTTATAACCTATTATATCTTTAATTCCTGCTTAAAAGAGAAAATCCCATTTGAATAAAAAGAACACATCTCTATTGAGAAATCAAATGCTCTAGATTTACATTTTCTTCATGAAATCAGGAGTGAAGTCATTGCACTGCATTCTCTTTTGCTTGACTGACATTTGATTTCACACTTTTTAGTTGACTCGAGTTGTACTTTCCATTAAAAAAGGAGATTTGTTTTCCCTTGCATAATTAAAAACTACTGCTTCCCTTGCATCTTCAGCCAAGGGTTGATTGGTTTATTTTTTTTTCATTTTTAATTTCTTTTTTTTTTTTTTAATGGTACAGACTCTTCAGACAAGATTTTTAATTTTTTAAGGGGGTTTTCTTACTTTCGTAGGCTCTAAAGTTGCCCTGAACTGCGCGGAATTTTTGAGAGCAGTTGAGACTGCCATCTTTAAATCACTGGAGCACAAAGAGAGAAGAAGCAGATGTTATAAAGCACTTTGATCACTGTTATGCCAAGAAATTTGGTAGTGGTGACCTAGGCAAGGTCTCACAAAGGCCCTGGACGTAGCTTAGAAATAGTCTGAAGTTCTGTCTGGCACTTGGAGCATCAGAATCTGGGAAACAACTGCTTTTTAAGCTGGGAAAGCCCACCCAGTTCTTTCTAGCTTTTATATTTCCTCCTCACTAGGGAAACATTTTCAGTTGTGCCTTGTGTGGTGGAGATTTTTCACCTGCTTGCTTTAACTCAGCACTGCCAGAGCTGGGGCAGGACAGTGCACAGCCCAATTTTCTGCAGCAGAGGGCTTTGTTTTTTTGGTGGTTTGTGCTTTTTTGGTTTTTATTTCAAAGAGCCAAGCTCTCTGGTGCTGCACATCAGAGCTGAGTGTGTTATTTCTGAAGGTGCAGCAGGCACTCAGGCTGTAACAGCCTGCACTTGATGTTTGGCTGGCAGAGGCCAGGAGTGAAAGCACTAAATCCTGCCCTAAGAACTGCTAATGCCTGTTGACATAAATGAGTATTGAGGGTTCTCAGCAGCACTGAACCTACACTGCCACTGCCAGAGGCCAACTTTAAACAACTCGATTTTATTCCTACTTATGTCCCCAGCCTGGAATTCAGATACAAGCTATTGTTATTATTTCATAAATCGTATTTTAAAAGGGAGGCTTCCTTGCTTCTGATTTATTTCATCTTCCCATCTGCTGTCTTCACAGGGGCTTCAGCAAACTGTTCTCATAAATGATTTCAGATGATTTCAGGATATTTTATTGTCATTTTCTCTGGTGAACCAGGAACATAATATTCTTAGTCTCTGTGGAGAAATTCTAGGCAGAGCAAATAATTCATCTCTCTGCAGAATAATTTCATTATTGTTTCTATTGCAGAAAGTTACAATTGCCCTATTTTTAGAAATTACATAAACTAAATATGAAGAGGTTTTCTTAGGAGCACAAAAAAAGGAATGGATTTTAAACCCAGTATTCACACACTAGGAGAAGGGTTGTATCTGTTTTCTTTTCTAAAATTAGATGCTGTGAAATATGGTGAGAATTAAGTGAGTGCAGAGTTTCTGCTGCTGTATCCTGTGTTTGGGTTGGGCAGTGATACTCCATCCCCCTGCACCATGCACTTGGAGAAAGCCAGAATGCATTGATACTGCTGTAAATACAATGAACTGATCTCCTTCAATGCCTCAATACTGGTAAAAATCGACAGCAGAAGGGATTCTGTGGCATGAATCCTGTTTTCACCAAGCAGGTTCTTGTGGTCAGGCATTTTTGTAGAGCTCTTGTGCGGAAATGGAAGGATATAAAAATTAAATATTAACACTGGCATTTGGAGTGAGTGGCAAAGGGGTTGTGTGCCAGGAGTGTGTGGAGAAGCAGCTGAAATGTCTCTGTCCCTTGGAGGAGGTTGATCAGGGGTAAGAGATGCCCCAAGTACGATCAGCACGAAACCAGCTGTGAGCTGTGTGTGTTTACAGCAGGCAGCAGCTGAAACACACACCTGCTTGTTGGCTTTGGAGCTCTGCTTATTTTCATAGCTTGTGGCCATGGCAGAGGCTCCCTGCCAGAAAAAGTTAAATGTTGAATATCCAGGAATTCAGCTGAGCAACAAGCTCTGTCTTTGTATGGATGAGAATATTTGCATGGCACAGAAGTGCTCCCATTGGAAATGCTGATAAAATTTTAACCAAGGTTATACAGATTTCTCTTCTGATCCCTTCTTGGTATTGGGGTTTGAACAGAATGAGTAGGAAAAATATATGAAGGGAGAAATTCTTACTGTGAAATTGTTTTTGCTGATTTCCTTTATCCCAGTCCTATTATAATTGTATAGGCTATATGAATTGAATAATAATAGTATATATGCAACAATCTTAATTGCACACACATGTATAAATGAGGATTTATTTCAGAATTGAATAATTGTGATGGAACATTTGAAATGGAAAGTACAAATTTTTTATTTGATTAGTAAGGCCACGAGGCTGAAAAAAGTTAACTGCTGTGATATTGGAGGATATTTTAGGAAATTCTAAAAGTTTGTGTCAAGTAGGGTAGAAGGTGCTTTCATCTTAGCTGTAAGAAGAATGTGATTAATTAAAACGTATTGTGTATTTCCATTACTTGTAAAAGTGCCAGTGAACAGCCATTGATGCTTGGAAAAGCCTAACTGTTTTGTGTCCCAGAAAGCAATTGCCTGCTGCTTCTTCCTCCAAAGAGCACTTGTGAATGATGCATTAGAATATGTAATTTTATATGCTCTGGACTGAAAAATGCCAGAAGTAAGTGTTGAGTCTGAGTGAAGAGATGTAAATGACTGGAAGACGCTCAGAGTTTCTGATTTGGTTGCCTGGAAGCATAAAAGTGTAAAAAGATCTAGTTTTGTGTGGGGAATTTTCTCATCATTCAGGTAATGCTGTGGATTATTGCATCCTTCTAAATCCGTGGCAGGAGACTGGAAATGTGAGTGTTCAGAGCAAGGTAAAATTGCAAGAGGGTGAGCACCATGAGGTGATAGAGAAAAGGAATGTTTGGCAGGGCTGCTGCAGCTCCCAAAGCAGCCGGTGTTCGTGTGCTCCCTCCTTCTGTGGGCTTGGAAATTATTTCTTCTCCTCTTTCCCCTTGTAATTTTCCTTTAATCATTCCACAGAACTTCGGATAGATGTTCTGATTTTAAACCCTCTGCTGTTCAGGCCTTGAGTGTGAATGGCTGTTGAATTCATGTAACCCTGGTCACATGAATCCTCATGAATCCTCAGCCGGGCCACGATATTTCAGTTTTCTCTTATGCAATAACCTGTTTTCCAGTTTTCTCTCTTTGTCCATGTCTGCCCTTCCTTGAGCAGTGTGGGCACAGGAACTGGAAGCAGTGTTTTACAGAAAACCAGCCTTTTTTACAGCAGCACTTTTGCTCCTGTGCCATGTGGGGAATCCACACAGGAGCTGTGGTCGTCCTGCTGAGGCCAGGATGAGTTTACCTGGTTTCTGTGGCGGGATGCAGACACACAAACAACCACACTTTGGTTGAAACAACCTTAAATCCAAATTGCACAACTTATCCTCGAGAGTCTGTAAACAGCAATTTCTCTCTGAGGCAGCCTAACATTGCAGGCCCCAGCTGGATCCAAGCCACTGTATCCTCAGTCATGTTACCAACTTACGATTGATAGATTGTGTGTTAATTTTGTCTTTAAGAAAACAAGTTGGGGTTTTTTTGGAAGCAAAGTAGAGTATTATCCAGTATCCATTATTTCAGGGGAAGGAGTGGCTTTCTGAAGCTGAATCCAGCCTGGCCATGGGGCTGGCAGGGCTGTGGGGCAGCAGCAGGATGCTGTGTTGGGTGGAATGTGTGGAGGGCAGGATTGCTGTGTCTGTGCCCACCAGAGCTGTGTGCCACCAGCAGGAGATCCAGCAGCACCTGCACAGGGCATCTGCAGCACCAAACAGCTCCAGGAGAAGCAAAGGGAGCAGCAGCTTCCCAACAGTCAGTCTCTCCCAGGGCGAGGCAGCTGAGCCAGGATCCCACCATGCGTCACTTTGGAGATGTTCCCCAGCCGGATGCTTTTTGAAAGCTTTACATATTCTCTTCACAGTCACAAATAATATCTTGAGTTCAGCATTCGTTCAGGTTCATGTAGCTTCATAAAGATGTTTTGTTTTTGAGGTACTCAATAGGGCGAGAGGGAGATTTGCAGACAGAAAAGATGGGGGTGGTTTTTTTTAGGGGAGGAACTTTTTAATGTTTTTAGCCTTGGGCTATGAAGTGCTGGAAGTGCTACAGAATTCTTTTTATTTTTACTTATTTTTATCTGTGCGCCAGGCACTCGTCCATGCTCTCTGCCCTGCCAAAAAGGCTTCAGCATTAATGTGACAGACCACCCTGCCCGTGGGTGAGGTGTGTAATTCTTTCTTGGAGCAGAGATCTCGAGCAGAGGCTGCTTGTTATGTCGAAGTGCATGTGGTTTTCTCACACGAGTTACTTGGCAGTCCAGGGAAAATATTAAACTCCACTTAACTTGGAAAGACCAGGAGGTCTTAAATGCATAGTAAAATATGTCTGCATTTCATTTTTTCTGCTCCATCTCTTATGGAAAGTCTTGGCAATGGTGAAGAGAGATCGTCCCTCACTCTGAAGTACATCCCCATATTTCAGTGTTCTAACCTGTCTGGGTCAGGAATGGCTGCTGGCATTTGTGTAAGATTTTTTTTTTTTCCCCATAGTTGCCTGTTGAATTTATAAGTAGAAATTAAAATTACTGGTATGAAGGAGGAACTAAGCTCCCAAATCCAATGTTTGGTCTTGGGAACTCTTGGGAAAATCTGTTCTCCATTTTTGCAGGTGGCCCTTGGGCCTGCTTGTGCCACACAATTTTCAAAAATATGTTTTTCACATTAGAAGTGTGATTTTTTTCAGCATAAGTATTCGTATTTGTTATTATGAGAGGGTAATTTTTTCATTTAGTAGCTTTCATTAAAGATCATAAATTAAAGTTTTTAAAGCCTCTTGCCCATTAAAACAAACAAACAACTTTCAGACTTTAAAACATATTTAATTATTGGAAATCATTAGAAATTTTCTCCTCTAAGGATTTTATTTCTTTAATCAAAATTCCTACTGACAATAATGGAAATTTTTCTTCTTATGTGGATAGCCATTTAAACAAATGCTGAATATTTACCTTTTTACTTTCTACTTCTATAATAATATTGATATTAGAACACAGTTTGGAAAAGTGTTCAACTTACAAGGTTGTTTTAGTCAGAATTGTGGCATTGTGCTCTCAACACTTGTGAGAAAGTGAGGACTGTTGTCATTTCCATTCTGCCCATTCCCTTGCTGCAGGAGGGAGCTGGGCTTTGGGCCTGCGTGCATGGCAAGGGATGGGAATTGGGAAAGGGATGGGATGGGGATGGCTGTGTGAGGGGTGGGGCAGCTGCCAGGGTGGTGAGAGAAATTCCCTGCCTTTAGACATGACAAAACACAAAAGCAAAGGAGGGTCCAGGGGAGCAGGGGTCAGGCAGGTCTGGCTCTTCAGCACTGGGCAGCTTTCCAGGAGTTCACAGCTTCAACCCAAAATCCCAGCGTGTTCTTGCTCCGGCTGCACTGGGAGCCTGTTTGTTGTTCAGCGAGTTTTCTGTGCTGCCTCTCTCCCAGTGTGCCTGGAAGGCAGAATTAGTGTGGAGCTCCAGATGTTTAGAACAAAACTGTGATTTGGGCTCCCTGCAAAACAAACAAGCCCCTCTCGGAGTCACTGCCTGTCAGTAAAGCTTCTCAGCAACCTCTTGAAATCAAATCCATCATGCCTTGATTAGTTCTCTGTGTGTTACACTTGTTTGGAAAGTTCTCCTCTTGCCAGCCTGGTGTGTTGCAAGATTTCCCCCTGTCAGACCCAGAGAAGGCTCTGACACTGCTCAGGGTGCTCGGTGTTCCCAGAGCCAGTGCACAGCCACAGGGCACCCACCTCTGCCACGCCTGTGCCACACTGGATGGAGCAGAGAGCTCAGGACCAAAATGCCTTTGGATTCCAAGAGCAGGGAGCTGAATTTTGAACTTCAAGGAGAATAATAGGAAACACAGCTGCAGAATCTCCTAGCACTTCGTGTACAAGCACTCATTTTAAAAATGAAAAATTACCATTTCATCAAACTGACAAAAAATTGGCTTGTCAAGCACTGAAAAAATAAAATGTGTTTTCCCTTTATTTCTCATTCCTTTTAGTTCTTCATGATACAGTTCAGCTTTCAGCTTTTCTGTGTAAAAAAACAACCACTCCTAGAATCTTTATGAAAATGAAAGCCACCAATTTCATGTGAATTCACAACTCCTTAAACTGAGGTTTTTAGCCATTAACCACCAAGGCTTGATATGGAGTGTTTGTCTGTACCCAGCAGGTCTCAGAGGAGAGAGCCTGTGGGTTCTCTTCCTACTCTGGATGAATCAACCTGGTTCATTAGAACTGTTAAAAAGCAAACAGCTCCAGCATGCGCTGTGAAGCCAACACTACAGAGCAGTGGAGTTGAAATGAGTAAATAGCAAGTAATTGAGCTTTGATGTACCTAGATATGCCTCTAGGAATTTCCAACTGGCTCTGAATTCCCTGTTTAATCCACTGTATGTGTTTGAAATTATGCAACAACCTAAATATTTGGGTGTTGTATTTTAACCATTGTGTTTTCACTGGGTTTTGGAATATGTGCTTTCATATGGAGCATTTGAGCATAAAGTGCAGTCGTGTTCTTGACGTGTTGATTGGAAAATGTATTTGTAATCTGCCACAGAAATAATGATGTGTCCAGATGTGGATATCAAGTACCATTGAACTACTGCTGCATTGTACAAACTCCAGACACCAGGGCTGCTGCAGAAATGGGGAAGCATGTCTGTGAATGAGTTATTCCCCTCCCACTGCCTGCTCAGACTCTGCACCCAGTGCTCATGTCCTGCCTCATCCTCATCCTCATCCTCTGTGGCACTGCCATGACATGGTGCCTATGGAGCAGTCCCCAGGACCATCTCCAGGATTCCCACAGCTGGAGATGTGCAGGACAGGAGGCTGGACCATGGGTGTGATCTTTGATCATGGTTCATTACCTGTGCACCTCAATTCACATCCTGGCTCAGCTCTTAATTTCCAGTCTTCCCCACGTACTCAGCTATGGAGGATACACAGGTGGAAAAATCCTTAATACAGTACATCCCATTTTGGGGAAATTTAGTAGATCCTGTTTGAGTGACTTTAGGGTTTTTTAGAGGGAGCAGGTTATTCTCTAGTTGTTAAAGATTTCTGGAACAAGTTTGTCTTGTATAGAGGCACAGTCCCAGCAATGGGGGGAGGGTGTGAGCCTCAGTGGGTCTCCATGGCCCTCGCCAGCCATGGGCTGCTGGGATGTCCTTGCCTTGATGCAAACCTGGGAAAGTCAGTTCTGATCTGTTGCCATCAAAATGAATTCATAAGGACTTGTTTGCTGCCTTCTCTGTGTTAATACTGATGGGATTTTTTTACAAGCATTTCCCAAAACTAGGGCGTTGTATAACTCTGGGTGGTCTAACACTGAGGCATGGGATTTTTAACTCTTCCTGGCTTTCCTGCAGTTGAAAATGGTGCTGTTTGATTTTGGTGCTGTTTGCTTTAAAGCAGCTTGCCTTGGGTTTGGCGAAGGTGCTGGATCTGTTATGGTGTACACTGCTAAACACAGCTACAGAATTCCAGCCAGCAGCCCTGTTTGCAGAGGTGGGGATTTTGTTGGAGTAGAATTTTATTAAATTTACAGAATAAATTTAATTAAAAGCTAGTAATTTCTAACATCTTATTTACAGTGTGTACAGATTTAATGCATTGATAGCTTTTAATTTGCACTTGGCAATTTGTTGAAGTAATTTACTTTGTAATTATTTCATGATTGCTAACACTTTGGTGCCATGCCACTCTGTTAAAATTCCGTTGTTAGCTTTGTGACTCTCTCTGATCTTTGTACCACTCTGTGTATGATAGTTTTTCATACCCTCTTCTAATCTTTGACTTTGTTCTAACTTAGACTTTATTCTGGCTTCCTTTGCCTACTTTTTGTCTCTTCCTGATCCATCTGTGTGTGGCCAGCCTAAGAGAAAAAATTCAAGTAAAGATGTAGTTTTGGACCAGTCTATGGTCTGTTTAGACGGACAGCATTTCTGTGCTGTTTTTTACATAAGCAGTATGTATTATTAGCAGTATTATTTCCTATGCCACAGGTACTTTCAAGGGCACAGGGCTGTCCCCAGAGTGCTGCAGTCTATAGGATTAACAGAGGTAGAAAGGAGGTTTGTGTAGAAATTCACTTGAGTGATCAAGGTACACATTATATCTGTGTTATGTCACCTGTTCCCTGTGACAAAAAAATATTCTTCATTCCTTAATAGTAAGTTCACCTCACCTTAATTCCATGTGGATGTTTAGGTTCAGTTCTGGGCTCCCTTACACAGCAGCAGCTTCTGCCTCAAAGGCCAGCAGGTGCTGGAGGAGGCTGCTGTGTGTGCCTGGGGAGGAGCAGGGGCCAGGCTTGCAGGTGTGCTCTGGGAGAAATGGAGCCTGCATGGAAAGGGAAGCCAGGCCAGATGGAAGTGCTGTTAAATATCCCGAGTAGCCCAAGCCTCCAAAGCTCTGTTTTCTTTGTAAAGCTTTCCTGCTATTCCTTCAGCCTGGGGAATGTATCCCCAGTGTTGTCTAGTGCAGTCACCAGTAACAGAGGATTGCTTGCAGCCAGAGCCAGGCATGGCCTGTGGGGCTGTTCTGCTCCTTGGCAGTGACAGGCTTGTACCAGACTTTGATGATGGTGTGTCTTCCTGCTTAGAGAAATGGCAGTGTCATTTGGGTAACCCTGGGCCTTCCTTCTCAGTGCTGCTGACCTCAGATAGCACTCCTGCCCCAGACCCGGGCTGGACTTGTTTATCTCTCAGCTCACAGGGTGCCTTTTACTACTGTGTCTGCTGCTTGACTTGAAAAGAAAACTTGAAGTGGTGTTGCTTGCTTTTCCTCTGGCTCACACTTCAGTCTCAGCCTTGTTATTCTTAAACATACTTCAGAAAACTGCTAGAAGGCTTGTACAAATCTGCACTGGTTTGTGGGCTTATCTCGGATGTATACTTTAGTTTGAAGTATGTGAGATTTCTTCTTGCCCGCTCTCCGCTGGATTTAAAAGTTACAGCTTGGAAAGTGACTGTTGGTAATGGCAATTTATAACATCCTGTGTCCTGGAGCATAATTTATGATGAAAAAAACAGAGCATTTAGCAAGTTTAAAGCCTCCCTGTCTGTTGCTCTCTTTTAGGCATTGTGGGATAATCCAGCATATGCTTAGTTAGTCACTGCTTCAAATGGAGATGTATTCCAACTTTGGTACTTAATGTCTTTTGCAGACAGCTTAGATAATGTTGCCTTGTGAGGTGCAGTGTGTTCTTACATTTGCCGCAGAAATGTAAGAAGAATCAAATCAAACAGTGGCTGCAGAAGAGGAGGGAGATTCCTGATGGTCATTTTGTTTTTGCTGTGGAGCACAGATTGTTGTTTGCCTGCTTGGAGCCACGTGCAGGGATCAGACTGGATGTCTCCTGTCACTGTGGGGTGATGGGGTGGCTGTGAAGTCTGGGCCTCTCTCATTACACCACAGAGAGCCCTGCTCTCTTCTGCTCTGATAGGACAGTGTTTGGGATGGGTTTGCTGTGCTGTGTGGGGTGGTGCCTGTGGGGACCTGCCTCCTGCTGTCCTGTCACTTCTTGTCCCTGCACCATGAGGAGCCTGGAGGTCAGGCACTGGCATCCTGACCTTGTGTTCCTTGTTTCTGCTCAGCCCTGGGCGTGCTCTGTGTCCCTCCCTGCTGACACCAGGTTGTGCTTTGCCAGCACCTTTGCAGAGGTTGAGGGTCAGCCCCTGTGGGTTGCTGAGGGGGGACAGGGAACTGGTTTTGCAGAAGTTGTTCCTTGGATGCAGTCTGGGAGGAGAGCAGATGTGTTTGCACCTCCTTAGTGATCACTGCTGTGCAGGACTGACCTCACCATCAGCCCAGTTTACACCACTGGATTCTCTTTCTGTGGATTATTGCTTTCCTTCAAGTATCATGATAACACATTAAACACAGAGTTTCTGTTGCAGTGATTTATGCTCAGATAAATTACTCATTGATACACAGGGGTTTGGTGTCTCAGTTTCTGAGGCTGGTTATTATTCCCCATGCATTAAATTACTGTGTCCTCTGAAATGGAAGCAGCTGAAATTCAGTGTTTTATTATTTCTTGCACCGTTTTGACAAACTTACCAATGTGGTTCGAAGTCTGAAGCTGTTATTTAAATAATACAGATGTGTTTGTTCAACTTTACATATAATAGTCCTGGTTTCTTTCAAGTTCACGACCAGCTTTGCCTGGTTTAAATATTTTGTTTTCCAGATGCAGAGAGACTGAAAGGGTGGGGTTTGCTCTACCTTGCAAGGTCACAGGACAGGGTGAGGCAGCAGGAATAGAAGCCTTGCCAAGGCTGGCAGAGCAGCACCCTGTACCAGAATCCCCACGGTTTAAAAAATTCTAGAAGCCACTTGGGTTTTCCTCAGTGTCTGTGCTTGCTCATGCACCCAGAAACTTGATAGTGAGAGAAACAGAAGTTCAATAAATAGTATAGCTAGGAAGAGTACATAAATTCTCCTTTCTTCCCCCCTTTTGAAGTGGAGAAATCCTTTTATTCAGTTTGGATAGTTTTGGTAACAGAGCTAGGATTGAGCTGAGGTCTGGATTATAAAGATGCTCTGATATATTGGATGCTTCCAAGTGACTCCTAATTATGTGAATTAAGTCTATTGTGTTTATTAGAATTGTCAATATATTTAGCTTTTCCTCCAGTATAAGCATTTTAACATCTGCACTTCTGTATAATGATTTCAAGATTTTTCTTCTTGCCCATGTTTTACTGGACTTTTTGTTAGCTTGATTTATTATCTTCCTAATCTTATTTCAAAATTCATGTGGCATGTAGCTTCCTTGGCAAGTTAAATGTCAGGTAAATGGCATTGCTGTGTTAATTTAAATTTAATCAATAGATAATGTGTTGCAGCAGGAACACAGAAGAGCTCAGCAGGTCTCTGACTGGAGATGTGAATTTTTTTTCTTAAAGAATTCTGGGGTGCTGTGTAAGAAATGGACACTTAATATTTGGCTGTGAGGTGCTGTCATATGAAATCTCTGATGTCAGTGATCCTCTTTCAGTTAATTTAGTTAGAGTGCATGTCTTTTATTATATCCTAGTATTTTCTATTCTGATTTTTTTTGCCATGGGTATTGTCAATATTGTAAATAAATCTACCTTTGAGCACAACCCAGCTTGTTATTTGCTTTGGGGAAAGGAATTGTGCCTGTTAACTTGACCGAAAGCTGTGAGTATGGCTTTTGTAGTCATGAATGAGAAATGCTCAAAAACCAAAGGACAGAACAGTTGTTTAATTTGTTTTGAGGGTAAAACTGCGGCAGTGCCATGGTTTTTATTTGAGGATAGCTATTGGCCTCTGCAGAGAATAAAGGACTTGATACATGGCAGCATGTGGATGGATCCCTGATACCTGCCAGAGGAGATGCACGTAGGCCAGGATTTGGGTCTGCTGCTGCACTGTCAGATTACTTGCTGCCTGTTTTTGATGTAGCTACTGGTTCCTTTTTAATAGCAATTGAAGGGTATGGTAGGATAGCTGTGAGTGTTTGCACTTCTATGATTTCAAGTGCCACTCTGAGAAAAAAATGTGAGCGGAGTGACATGTTTTCATTGATAAAGTAAAGAAATAAAAAATGATAATGTGCACAGCCCAACCCGTCCTGAGCACAGCACATAGCAGGTGATCCTGCAAATGTGAATTAAACCAAAAGGAAGCTCTTCTGTCCTAAATTTTGCTCTACAACAAACATGTTATGAGAACATTGTCAGTGAAAGGTAACTGTGTGTTGCTTTCATCTCCATGAGTTGTTTGGATGTGTGGGAAGGAAGCATGGCTGAGATCACCTCTGAAGTTTTCTGTCTCAAGGTGCAGATTTAGATTAAATGAAGCAAATTGGCTGGTGAACTCAAGAATCACAAGCTCACAGAGCTGGTATTTCTTCATTTCAAAGGTTAAAAGAAAATCAGAGAAGCTGTAGCAGAAGTTTTGAGATTTAATTGGATGAGTAACTCTATCAAAGACTTGGACCTGGGCAGAGCCACTGTAATAGGAGCAGGCTAAATACAGATGCTGGTACATTCTGGAAGGTTTGCTATTGAAGTTAGAGGTGTTTCTGCACGGAAGAGTGCTAATATAAAGTCAAAATAACAAAGGATGGAAATATGGTAGTTAAGTACATTCCAAGAGAATCTGTTAAGCTTCTTAGTATTTTTCCTTCTGCTTGTTCTGCCATAAATTTGGCAGCTTTATATTTCTTACCACAGAATTGCCTGTTGGTGTTAAGAAAACCAAATTCCTTCTTTGCTGGTCACCAGCAACATCCCTTGTAGCAAAAGGCTCAGACCTGGCTAGCTTTCCACCCTGAGTCATGTATTTAGTAAACATTTAATTCAATTTGGGTATTCACCTAGGGAGGAGATTAAATGAGAGAGGTCAAGCAGCTGCTGAGTGTTGAGTAATTCTATACTTTGGACATGTTGAGATTTTAATAAACATCAAGGTAAATGGTTTGAAATTGGAGCTGGGATTTGAGGCTCCAGAAAGAAAGGGTTCATCTTTCAGTTTTAATTATGAAACCAAAGAGACCTCTATCCTCGAGTCCTGCAAGCTGTAGGGAGGTATAATAAGCTATGTTCAGCTTTGATTCTGTATGTGAGAATATCCTTCAGCTACAGATTAAAAAAAAAAAAAAATCTAAAAATATTTTTAAATTGTTTTGGAGGCTACCTGCCGAATTCTATAAAGAGCCTGCAGTGTAGTACATGTTCAGGATTTGTACACTGATTGTGTTTCCAAGTTAAAAAAAAAAAAGAGCAAACAAGACTTGGGTGCTGTGTCTGTGATATCCTTAAGCCTAATTATGTGTGTGTATCATTCTTAAATTCAGCCTTTTATTTACATTCATGTGAATAAATACTGATTTGGATGAATATTTCCATCTTTGTTTTGCATCATTCACTTTTCTTGGGTTGAGGAATGTGGTTTGGCATTCTGGTGTCAGTTCTGGATGCTGCTGCAAAGGTCATTGTCACTCTGCTGCCTCTCAGGTGTGACAATTTGTTTGCTGTGACAGGAGGTGGAACCCCTGGATGTGTGTGGTGCAGAAGCTGTTTGTCTTCAGCAGCAGAGCATCCTCAGAAGTGAGGGTGCAATCCATCACCCACTTAGCTTGTGAAACAAGACTTTGTTGCCCTGAGTTTGGGAGTTTTTAAACAAGTTCCCCCCTCCCACACTGCCCCTACACTGGGAAGGAGCTGAGCTCCCTGTAAACACCTACAGAGCCCTTCACTTTTGCTCCTCCACATCTGCCCCTTCAATTACTCCTTGTTGTGTTTCCTGATGAGCACAAGGTGCTGAAGCCTTTCCTGTCACACTGACCTGTGCTGGTCCTGTTCTCACAGAAATCCCTCAAATGTCTTCCTCCTGTGCCTTTGGTCTGCCTTGCTTTCCACTTGTGATATATTACCCTTTGCCATCTGAAGATCATCTTCTTCTCTTTTTATCTTTAGCTGCTTGGAGTCCCGGTGTGTAATTTGCAATTTTTAAGCTACACTGACGATGGATAGCTTTGCACCTCAGATCCAAGAGATCAGAATGGTGCTGTAATAAAAACTGATTGGAAAATAATTTATTTTCGTTTTCTTCCACACAGTGAGATTTATGGGAGCTTCCCAGGTGTAACAACATCTGCCCCATGTGACCTTCAGCTGGAAGTGAATCTCCTTTGGTTCACAGTTCAACCTTGAAGCTATGTTTTATTCAGCTCCTGAATATTTAGGATAACTTATTCCACCATTGGGGGAAAAAAAAAATGCATTTGAAGTTCCCCCTGCTACACATTTCTTCTGCTTGTAGATTCACTGTGTAGGTGATGTGCAAGTAAGAAAAATCATAGAGATTTGTCCCTACTTTGAGTTACATAGAAAATACAGGCAGAAAAGTTGTTAGCTTGGTTAAATCTTCATGTATTTTGGTTTGTTAATAAAACCATTATGGCATCTCAAGACTAGCTCTTTCAAAGAATAAACTAATCAAAACACACTTACCCAGACTTAGAAAATCTGTTTAGAGTGCTGACTTTGAAGTATTAACCTTAATTATCATTCAAGGTATGCAGTAATCAGCAAGTGATTTGAACTGTGTTTTGCTGAACTGATCCTGTTAAAATCCTGCTGTGGGGGTGATTTGTGTGGGTAAGGTTTTAGTGAGCATTGTCCCACTGGTCAGACCAGAGGGCTTTGGAGTGTCAGGACACACGAGCTCTGTTTACACCTCCTGGGGCTCTGCTGGCACCCACAGACACGATACTGAAGGTGTTCCACACACACAAATAGGAGCTGCAAGTTTCATTGGTTTAGCTTGGTTTGGGTTTTGATTTCCATCTATGTAGTTGTTTTTTTGTTTTGGTGTTTTTTTTTCCCTCCACAAATAGTTGCATCCTGGTTTTGTAAACAAGTTTTTTGGTTTTTGTTTGTTTGTTTGTTTGTTTTTTAATTCTAGCTTCACAGGGTCTTCTAGCAAGAAGTTTTATTCTATTATGTGTTTTATCGAAAAATAATTCTTTTTTTGTTTAGATGCACTGGTGATTTTACTTGATGTATTCTAATTCTCTACCTGTGAGAAGCAGTAAAAAATAGTTCTTGTTTTTTGCTTAATATTTCATGCTATCTCAATGTATCCACTGTCCAGCCTTCCCAAGCTGGAAGTCCACAGCTGGCTCAGTTCTTGTTCAGAGAGCATTCCATATTTCTTGAGCTTTCTTGTCATTATCTTGGATTTGGAGTCGTCAGCTTTGACAAAGGCACTTTCCACTTTATCATAGTCCCTGTGTGTGAGGAGGCTTCCTGCTGCCCTGAGCAATCAACTTTTTATAACATTAAAAAAAATCGGAATTATCCACCAACCTCGCTGTCTCATCTCCTCCCTTCGTTCCACCCTGATCAGCACCAGTGCCTGTTTCCCCAGCAGTGGGAAGCTGCCCATTTATCCCCAGCTTCTGTGCCTCAATTTTTAATTTTGTTAATGCACACAGAGACCCTTTCCTTTTATCCCGTGACTGCTTAGTCTTTGCGAGTGTCTTTGGTGAAGGACTTTGCCAAAAGCTTTTCAGAAATTAAAACACACTGTACCAGCAAGGTCACCTTGAGTAATAGACTTAATGGCTACTTCAGATTCGTTTTTTTATTTTGTGGTAAGATTGAATTTAATAGACATCATGCCAGCAGGTTTTCACTGTATTAGGTCAATATATGTCTTAATCCTGATTGATGTTAATCCCAATTAAATACCAAGATTTCAGGAGCCCATTTCCTTTTCTTATTTGAATTGCTTCTGGAATATTGTCTTTGCCTGTGTCACCTTCTGCTTGTTTCCTGCTGAAGTCACTCAGCTCTGTAGTTGTCAATGCAGAAATGTTGTGCTGGTTTTAGAGAGCTAAAAGCAGCTGGGTAGAGTAACATGCCAAGCTTACCCCGAGGTAGTGAAAAACAACAAAAAAGCCAAGGTATTTGTCATTCTGAGTTACAGCTGCTCTTTGAGTGAGCCTATTGCAGGTGATCTTTCTGTGATTTTTATCAGTGTTGTAAAGCCTCTTCCCCCTGCCTTTTCATTTCTGACTTTCCTCTGGCTCCCACCTGATTTAAGGGAAAGCTTCAGAGCAGGAACTTACTGAACTCTAGTGTAATTATTTCCACATTTCTCCCGTGGCCTTAAGTCTCAGGGGCATATCTGTTGCATCTTTATCATCTTTTTTGCCCCTCCACTACTACTCTATGGCAGTTTTCTTGCTTTTGAAATCTATCAAAACAGATACAGTAGTACTTTTTATCCTTTTAGCAAGTTTTTCCTCAGAATCCAAAACCTGCCTGGATTGGATCTCATTGGTTTTTATTTATTATTGGAAAGCTGGTATTTCTCTTCTCTGAGATCCTTAAATGCCTTTAATCAGTCCTTATGCTACTTAAAACACACTTTTTTTTCTTTTTTTAAATTTATGATATCTAAAACTATATAGGATCTAAAATTACTTTCCATCACAAAATGTAACTGATCTATAGTAGGACAATTTCTACTGCCAGCACACATATGAACATGCTTTTTTGATTTTGATGTGGTTGCTTGTGATTTTGCTCTTCTTAAATTAGTGATTGACTGGCACTTGCCTCCAGTCTCCTCTTCTGCTTCTTCATTTTGACTCTACATTAAATTAGGATGCTGCAAAATTGCTACCTGGAGTGTCCTTTGGTCAACCAAATTGTTTCAGTGGTTGGAAATTTCAGGACCTATCCATTTAGAATCAATGGCATGGTGTGTAATTATTTAGATAATTTCATGTCATTTCACTAAACAGAATTATCTTAATATCCCTGTGTGATCCAGCAGTGTACTTAAATAATACTTTGCTGGGCTCTATCAGTACAACCCATGGAGATTTGAGGATCGTGTTATTCTGCTGCTGACTTTTATACTAAGAGAAGATATTTTAAAGCAAATTCAGATCAGGTGCCACTGCTTTGTTGAGTGCATCTTGCAGATACTTTGAGCTTAAAAATAACCTGCAGAAAGGAGTTTTCAGCTGCCTGTACCTTTCTCTTGTGTGGCTGATGTCAGTTTTGCTGAACTCTTTGCTAAAAGAATACTCAGGTTTCGTTATGGCTCTTGTTTAAAAAGTTACCTGTTGCTCTCTTGGCTTCCAGCTGCAGCTCTTCTCATTCTAGTGTGAGGTTATTACCTGCTGACCTTTGCTAAGGTCGGATTGCTTTGAGCTTTACATCTCCTGTGCTGGAGGTTCTGTTTGTGTAATCCACAGGTAAAATTTCATTGCTGTGTCAACATTTATTTTCAGCTGGGCACAAAGTGGTTGCTTGCCTATCAAACAGCTGAAGTCAGCAGCTGATTTTCATAAGCAGTGGAGTTACAATTGCCCTTTTTGCTTACTGACCTCAGTGTGTTCTCCCATCTGAAATTCAAACCAAGCTTCAAGCAGCATTAAAAAACAGGTTTTGCTTTATTGTATATTCCTGTTTTTTAGACCAGTAAGTAAAAGCCCTGACATGGGAGCTGTGGAGGAGCACCAGGCATTTCCCCTGGAGCTCAGGTGGGCTTTGGCTGTCAGGGGATGTGAAGCTGCTGTGTTGTTTTTACTGGAGCCACCTCCTGCCCAGACCACACGAGATGGTCTTAACACACATCTCTGTATTTTCCTTACAGAGGGGAAAGGTGTTTTCTGCTTCCTACAGGAGTACAGATTTCTCTGTGTGGTCCCCTGGTGTGCAAATGGCAAATATCTGCTGTGATTGCTAAAACAGTTCTATCAAGATTATTAATTGCGTAATTAGAATGTATAAATAAGGCTTGGCACATGACTTTGATTCTGGTGCTGAAATTTTAACATATGATGATGTGCTCTGGTAGCACGCTGGAGTAAAAGCAGTAATTGAACCATCAGACCACAGTTTCCTACTAACATATATTCCTTATAATTATATTTTTCCATGGCTTAAGAGAAAATTCACAAGGGGACAGTCTGACTCTTTGCAAGGCTTGCTGCCTCATAAATCAGTGTCAGCATTTTGACTCAGGGGCTTGTCAGCCCCCCGAGCTTGTTGTCTCTTAGCGGGTGTCCATGGCACAGGAAAAGATGAACCAAAAATAGTCCAGCAAGTTCTGCTTTTTCCAGAAACAACAAGAAATAAAGACATCCTAGGGACCTTGTGACTTTGAGGTTTCTTTGTGTTTCTGGTTCCCTCACCAGTCTTGCACAGTAGAACACTGAGCTTTGTGTAGCATCCCCAGATTCCAGGTTTCCTAAATTATAAATGTCCTGGTTTTGAGTCCATGTGATCAAGAAGGCATCAAATGGAGAGGAGAAGTCAGTTCCTCCTGGCTTGCATGAGGTGTAGGGCTGCTGCTGCTTGGCTCTTCAGCATGAGCTCTGCCAGGAGAGGCAGAACTGGGATGCCAAAGGAATTAATTAGGGCAGCTTGTGTGGGCGTGGGTGAGGAAAGGGATCTCATTAAGAAGGGAAGAGAGAGGAAAGAACAGAGTTTGCCCTCCGTGGGAAGGGGTGAGCCCTGATGAGCAGCATGCACCGGGCTGGGGAACAGGAGTGGTCATGGGGCTGCTCTAAAGCCCCCAGGAGCCCTCACAAGGCTGGGCCCAATGAGCAAACAAAGGGACACTGGACAGTCAAAGCAGAAACCCCAAACCAAAGTAGCAAATTAAAAAAGTCTGGGATAGAGAAGGGGAAAAAAGGAGGGAGAAAAACATCAACCAAAAAAAAACCACAACCCAAACCAAACTACAAAAAAATACAAACCAAAACCCCCAAAAAATCCCAAAATGCCAAAAATCCCCAAAACAAACAAACAAAAACCCACCAAAAATCAAACAACAAAACTAAAAAACACTAAAACCAGCCAACCAACCAACCAAAAAACACACGCAAAAAGCCCCCCCAGAAAACAACAAAAAAGCCCCAGAACATCAGCGAAGAATATATAACCTGTAAAAAAATCCCAACCATTTTTAACATTGCAGCACAAATATCTAATGGTAAGTATTGGATCTTATTCTTGTCAAGGAGAATATTTCATTGTCTAGTCAGTAATTAAGAACCCCTTTCACTGCAAGGCTCCTAGACTGCTAATAGTAAATAATTAATGCTAAAGGAGTGTTATTTCTCTAAGTGGTGAGTGTTTGTTGCCTCCTTCTTCCACTTAGGAGAGTAGGTGAGCAGTTTGCATCTCACATCAGCATCAGCTTTAAAGATTCATATTCTTTTGGATTAAAAATCAGTTTAGAAGTTTTCAGTATGTAAAATGTCATTGAGAGAGATGGGGAAAAGAAAATGCTGTGAGGAAATAGAAATCCTGAGAGGAATCCATATTAGCAAGAGCAGCTCTGACTTTACTTGATGCAAAATGAGAATATCTGTGTGACTTATCAATTTATCCTGTAAATTACTCTTCATTTTCTGGATGATTCAGCATTTGATACGTTAATATTAGAAGGGTTTTTTTTTATTCTGCTTTGTCAAATCAACCGAAAAAGTATGGTGAATGAAGTCTCCTTTTCTGTGGCTTTTTATTTATTAAATATTTGGGTTGCAGCCCTTTGTTTTGGCTATTTGCACCTGTGCCTTCAGGGAAATGTTTTTCTAAATATCCTTCCACAGCCACAGCCAGGTGAGTCTGGATGGTTTAATGGATGCCCCTATAGAACACATCCAGGCAATGGTAGTGCATTACTTCATGAGCAATGCACTTTTTTCCTTATGCAGTTTTTAAGTTATCTCAAAGCCTTTCTGCTGAGGGGAAAAAGGAGATTATTTTTAGATTTTTGAAATGCATAAGCTCTGGCAAACAAATTAACCTTTCAGTCTTAGACAAGGATATGCACTATGAAGTTTCTAGAAAGGAGTACATCTACTGCCTTAAAGGGCTTCAGAACTGGGTGTCTGAAATGGCAGTGATGGCAAGAAACAGCTCTGCTCTTAGACCATTATACCAGTTAAATTCCAGAATATTCCCTGTGAATTAATGGGCAGGTGGTGACTTACGGAGCTGCTTTTGTGTGCAGTGGCTCACAGGCAGCAGAGCACCTCGGGCCAGCTGTGGTTTGGCTGCCCAGCTCCATCCCTGGGGTGTGGAAATGTCTGTCCAGCCCCATCCTTGGGGTGAGGAAATGTCTGTCCAGCCCCATCCTTGGGGTGAGGAAATGTCTG
>JBBMKD010000034.1:3755488-3796762 GCA_037834095.1 Argya squamiceps
CAGGGCGTGGAAATGTCTGTCCAGCCCCATGCCCAGGGTGGGGAAATGTCTGTCCAGCCCCCTGCCCAGGGTGTAGAAATGTCTGTCCAGCCCCATCCCTGGGGTGTGGAAATGTCTGTCCAGCCCCATCCCTGGGGTGTGGAAATGTCTGTCCGGCCCCATCCTTGGGGTGTGGAAATGTCTGTCCAGCCCCATCCCTGGGGTGTGGAAATGTCTGTCCAGCCCCATCCTTGGGGTGTGGAAATGTCTGTCCAGCCCCATCCTTGGGGTGTGGAAATGTCTGTCCAGCCCCATGCCCAGGGTGTGGAAATGTCTTTCCAGCCCCATGCCCAGGGTGAGGAAATGTCTGTCCAGCCCCATCCTTGTGCCCACACTCAGCCCCTGCAGACAGAGCAGTGTGTGCAGCAGTGCCCCAAGGCAGTTCCATCAGCTGTTTGCTCTTCTTTCTTAATGTTTGAGAATGTAAGTATTATTCCCTGTGCTGTGCCCTTTATATTTTCTGCATAATTGTTTTCTACCTCCTTTGGTCTGTAGCACATCTGAGCCACGTGGACTGTGCTGGTAACTCTGGACAAGGCTTCCATGTTGTGCCTTTGCCCATGGCCACACAAACCCCTGGCAGCCTCTTTATACTTCTAGACAAGGCAGTTTTAGTGCCCTTTCCCCCTTTTTCTGAGGTGTGAAGGGTGAAAGTTTATAGATGATGGTAGGTTGGTTTTTGCCCATCCTATAAATGCCATGTAGTGGTCTCTGTACAGTGTTAAGTCTTTCCAGTAATCAGATGCAAACACATTTGGAAAAAGGGAATCTCGCTTTCATTTGTTTGCAATTCCTTCGAAAACAGTGATCATGATGAAGACATAGTGCTCTTCAGATGTCCTAGTGAAAAATGGTTATTATTAAATTTGAAACCTCAGTGTCACTAGCAAAAATAAAAGATTTCAATGTGAGTGTAGAGAGAGAAAAATCATATTGCATTTCCTCTTCCTTTATTTTCCTGCTTCCAATAGGTCCTTTGCCTTTTTCAAGAGATCAGTGACTCACTGAGCATATGGCAACAAATCTGTGGAGCTGGTAATCCCTGTTAAAGCAGAGGCCATTTCCAAAAGTTAGGTTCCCTGATTTATGAGGAAGGGTGTTGTGTTCTCCCTTTCTCCCGATGCTCACATCAAACTCTCTCTGTACAAGGAGGTTTTGTTTCATCTGGAACATTTGGAGCCTGTCTTCTCCCAGAGCTGGAGCAGCACGTGTAACATGAATTGACTCTGGCAGCACACAACTGGCTGGGAGCTGAGCAGTGTGCTCATGGACCAGACAGTTGTTGCAGTGCAAATGTGTTATCCCTCACCCACAGCAGCCTAAGGTCAGGAACTGGCTGAAGCTGTTCTTCCACGTGCTCCTCTGTCCAACATGGGTGTTCCTGTTTCTGAGCAGGTTGCTCAGTTTGGTGGTGGGAAAGGCCAGCAGCCTCTCCTCCTCAGGTAAAAGAGAAACAAGAATCTGGGTGTGATTTCCTTTGGAAGTCAGCCCTCCCAAACTGGCCTTGATAAAGCAAAGATGAGCAGTGAGTGTGCTGTATATCCCCAGCAATCACACTGCCACAGCAGTGAGTGCACCTTGCTCAGCAGCTCCACTACAGGGTCCCAGATGAGGCAGAGGTGCCTTCCAGCTGCCAGGGTGGTTTTTCATGGCAGTATCATCTTCAGTATCTTTGTGGCAGTATCTTTTTAATTATCTCCTGTGCAGCCTGTTCTTGAGGCCTTCAGCTGGCAAAGGCTGTTTGTGTGAAATGTAGATTGTGTTTGCTTCTGGAGTTTGGAATTATAACAGCAAAACACTGGATGAGGTATTTGAATTTAAGTATTATTAGCAACAATTGGTTCCTCTGAATCAATGTGTTTTGAAGGCTTTCTTTCTCTCTTTTTTTCCTTCTCTCTCTCTTTTCTTTCTTTTATGAATACTTATTGTAGCTTTTTAATAATAAAGCCATAGGTGTCAAGCTGCCCGAGGTGGCTGGTACCCTGATAATCATTGTAATGAGCCATTAGAACTGCAGAATCCCATGTTAACCTCATAGGTTGGTTTGTAGTTGAAACAGTCTTGTAGTTCAGTGTGAAGTTGTAACTATGTCTGGGTAAAAACAAAGTGTCTGTGACCCTGAGTGACAAAAGCAGAGCTGCTGATGTGACCAGTCCCACAACAGAGGCAGATGACACCATGTTATCAGAGTCCCTTACCTTGATTTCAAAAAGAATCACCCTTAGCTTGCCAGGAATGCAGCAGAGAGAACTCACCTCCCATTCTTGGCCCCAGAAGGAAGGAGGAAAGGACAGAACCCAGGCAGGTGCTCACAGGTGCTGAGGGGCTGTATCCCTGTGGTCCCAAACCCATCCTGCTGCCAGTTCTGGCTGTGGGACGGGGTCAGCTCCATGAGCTTCAGCCACAACTCTCTCTGCACCAGAGCAGAAAAGGATAACTGCTGCTAAAAGCCATTCAGTGATATTCTAATCTCACTGAAGTAACATTCATAAAATTCTTGTCTCTAGAATCAAAGCATTGCCTGTGAATAAAGCTTTCATTTGGAAGAGGAGGCTTTAAAGCTCTAATGGATGTAAGAAGCTTGAAAACTTAAAATTGCCCAGGCTGAAAAGTTTGGTGAATAAGGTGGTTAAAAATCAATAATAGGACCTTTTCTTAGAGTTCTAACTAATAATTTTTCAGTTCTGTGTTTGATGCTGTTGAACAATTAGCTGACTATCATTATCTTTCATAAACAATACACAAAGCCAAGTCTCCATTTGTGGGACTCTGGAGATTCTTAGACCACAACTGTTCCCAGGATGGGGTTGGAAGAGTATCTAGGAGAAGTGTTTTGCTAAGCATGAATGTGCAATTACCATAACATTTAAACGTAATTTTAATGTATTATTGAAATTTATTTTGTACTTTATTTTTTTTGTGCATCATTTGTAAGGCTTTATCTAAAATATTGATTTCTTGGCTGGCTGTGCTAATTTTGGTTTTATTTTTCATGTGTGGGATAAAGAGTCAAAGTGACTTAATCCTCAAAAGCTGTGAGGAATGTTGGATCTGGCACTGAGAAAATAGTTGGTTTGCAGTGGGAATGGTATGGAAACCAAATATTTCTAATGCTTCCTAAAAGGAGAAAAATGAGCAGCTGATGCTGAGGCCTTGCAGCTTTCAAACTTCTATCACAAATAACTCACTAAAGTGCTTATGTTTTTGGTCAGCCCTCTCTGCAATGGCCTTAGGTTGGAATGACAGATCACCTGTGTAGTTCACTTTTCCACAGAGAAAACTCAGAGTGGCAGAGAGTGGAAGCCCTGGTAAAATTTGGCTGTGTGTGGGCTCCCATCCACGATTTGTGAGTGGCTTTATAACAGCACCAGCCGTGTCTGGGTATAGCCCCACTTTGTGTTCTGGATTGACAGTGCTGCTCCTCATGAACTCTCCTGCATTTCTGTCAAATGAAGCAGTGCAAAAGCCCTGCCAGCACCCACAGCACCAGCACACACAGGTTCTGCCTCAGAAAACTCGGATTTTTAAAGTCCCTCTGTGGAGATGGCCTTTAAAGCTGCGATTGGGAGAATTTGCTATGCTTCCCATTAACTTGCTATAAACTGTTCTTAGTCACTTACTGAGCTCCTTCAGGCAAGCATCACGAGTTGTGTGAATGAAGTTTTACATGAGATTGGACTGCTTTGCTCCCAAGTTTTAACACAGTTGAGATAGGATTTGGTTTGGCTTAAACATATGTTTAACATTTGTGGGAAATCTAATTGATGGTTACTGTTTTTATGGCAGATATCTCAGCCTATTTTAGACCAAAATGTAAAACTAGTTTGTAGACATCCTTTCTAATCTCACTTTTGTGCTCCTACAGCATTATATGGATTATGATCAGGGCACTTCCTGAAACTGGAATACTTAAATGTTGTATGGAAAGAGATCGATCTTTGCTGTTCTTGCATTATTGATCACGTTTCTGCACCAGTGACTGCATGACATATTAAATATTTTTGTCCCATAGTTTTATATGATGTTTGTATTCCCACTAGAAGAGTAATGAAAATATCTTTAAATGTCTGGAAGCAAATAATAATGTTACCCTAGCTAAGTGTTCCTATGCTATAACTGCAAAAGCTAAAAATATGAGCTAGGAGGCTTAATACCACTGGGAAAAACACAAATAGTTTTGGTTTTTTCCTCAGTATTGTCAGTTACTAAGTAAAAAATTGCATTTTCTCTAGACATGGCTTCAGTGAAAGGTTATTATAGGCCATAATTAGAGGTCTTATTGGTGACAGCCTTAATACCAAGGCTATGCTCAGAGCAGCATGTTATAGGTATTGTGTGAAAGAAACAAATGAGAAAAAGGAAACTTTTCAGTGCACAAAGGAGTCAGTCCTTATGATGTTTTGTTAAAGCCAGGAGTGGGTAGGTAGAGGCTGGTATTGTTTTTTTGAGTGAGAAATCTCCCCAGGCACGTGGTGTGATGACTGCAGTGGAGGCACCTTCCAGGGGGATGGCAGGGCTGGGGCTGGCTGGGTATTGGCTATTTACTGTTTGCAAACTTGGCATATTCCTGCAATATTAACTCCTCACATTTACTCCTGTTGTATCTGGCACGAGGCCTCAGGGGCTCCCCTGTTGGTGTTGCTCAACTCCAGCAACACCTTTGTTGTTCCTTGGATTAAGTTGACAGACCATTGCCAGGCCCAAAGCCAGACCCAGCGATTTTCTCAGCAGCAAAACATGAGAGTAGGAAAAGAATCCAGGCAGCTTTTCAGTTTTCCTTGCTGTCTCTGTAGTCACTGTATGTTAATGTGCAAATTGGTGAGCACTGAACACACAGCAGTGGTGTAGGTCCCCATGGAATGGAAATCAAACAAATGATCTCTCCTAACATTTCCTAAATCTTTGCAAGTGGCACAAAGATTACACTCCTGCTTTGGAATGGTGAAATGGTTTCAAGATGATCTGTGGAAAATACTGGATTATGATTTGGGCATTTAATAATTTCTGTAGAAAAAATATAGATGTTATTATTTTTCCATGTTCTTTGCCTAAAAGGCAGCTAAGGTTTCTGGCACTTCCTTTGATGCAATTCATACAACTCAGGGAATTAAATTGCCAAAGAAAGGAGGAATGAATGCACTAAATGGCACACATGGTTCTCATGTACCTCGTGGCTGTTTGGCAGTGGTGCGTTTTCCTGTGCTTCAGGGTGCTAAGGTTTTTGTACATATTGACTTGTCAGATGAGTTGCTGATTGATTTGCACCTGAATCTCTGGCTGCTGTCAGGGTGTCTGCAGAGAAATGGTGTCACCCCTGTTACATGGATGGCTGGGAAAAATATGACTTGCAGAGAAGGGAAAACATGCCAGGCTGGTTTATACAGGAGAGGAAATGCTTCCAAAACTCACAGTCCTCATTCACAGCAGTAAAATATTTCTGTGTTGTCATTTTACTTTCTGATTTTGGGCAGTGAAACTCAAGTATTAGTAGTGTTATTTTGGAAATAGAATAATTTGGCAATTCTGGGTACCAAAACCTGCAGGAATATGTCATTCAAATCATGTTGTCAGTCAAAATCCAGCCAGCTGGATTGAGTTGACTGAGGTCAACTTCTCTGTGTAAAAGGAAGTTTGGTTTCTTGGGTTTTGGGGTTTTTTTTTCAGTATGACAAGTTATCTGTTGAGTCAGCTTGTAACTAATTTATAACAATTTTTTGATAACCTTCTTCTGAAGTTAAATATAAAATTAAACAAATTCTTTTCAGTTAATTCTCATCAGTGCTAATTGCTTTAAATATCTCAAGCATTGTCAAGCTAAATATTGTTCCCTTGAACTTAAAATCTTCTTTATTTGCCTAAACCTTTTGTCACCAAAATTTTGGGTTTCTTCTTCCAGAATCTTTCAACTCCACCTCTGTTTCTGTATTTCATGTTCTTCCTGGACAGGATTTTCAGATGCAACTGGTGGAACAGGAGGCATTAAAAATAATGTAAACTTGGCTACCAAATAATTAATATTCTTTGCCAGTCCTACCATTTTCTGTGCAAGGCATTTGATATGTTCTCTATGAAATATTGCTCTGCTTGCTGACTTGGTGAATCTCCTCCTTTAGCCATCACTTTGAGTGGATGTCCATCCTCCCATTTAAATGTGGCAGGAGGATACTGCTGGGGCACGTGGGAGCCCTGTTTGTACCTGAGGGTCTGAGCTGGGCTGAGGTGTCACACAGTTTGTATCATGTCTGTGAACTTGGACTTGTTCTGCTGGGTCTGTACCCATAGTCACAGTGTGGTGACACAGAATTCTGATCAAGCCAGAATTAATTTTTGAGTCCTGTTTTTTACCTGAATCTCCTCTCAGTATTTTGTTAGCTCTGCTGGGGTGTTATTAAGAGCCACATCTCACCATTCCAAGGTGGACACTGTTTCTTCCCTTTGCAGAGGTGTCCTGAGATGAAAACTTCCCTTCAGCAGGAGCCTGGATGCAATGGAAGTTTTTTCTGGTTTAGTTCTGGTATTATCTCTGAGTGCCACGTCTATGCTTTGATTATTGTGTGGTCCTTTAGGCTTTCTGCAAGGGTTCTTGCTTTTGGTAAAGGAATATTTCACTGCTTTTGAGGATTCCTGTGAGTTCTTTTGCAGGTGTGGGTTTTGCTGGGTTTATTTACCCTCACCTAGTTGTGTTTTTGCACTTCATCTGTTGGACTGTGTAGTCCTCCCTGTGCCATTTGGACCTTCTGATGGTTTTTGTAAAATGTTTTTATTCCTTGGGTGGTCATTAACCAAAGCAGTGGCTTTCTCTTGGTCCGTCTAAAGTTCTTTCTGATATTTTCTCGAATCTTCAGGGCAGTGTCTTCAAATAGTTTCTGTGCTACCTACTATGGACTTTGTGTGTCGACTGCCTCTTTGAACTCCTTTTTGAGAATTCAAGGTGCTCTTTTCCTTATATTCCTGCAGTTTCTGCTTCTGAAGTTGCACAAAAGATGCACTAAGGCACATTTTTGCTGTTCCTGCAAGGCCATTGCATGTGAGGCTGCTGTGGTCAGTGGTGCAGAGCAGCTCTGATGCTGACACTTGCCCAGGTGCCTCACTCTGCTCAGGGGGAACTGTTGGTCCTCTGTTTGAGGGTTCCCTGCCTGGCTGTGTAGAGCTGCTGCTGATCACACCGATGCCTCAGGATTTTAGCCTTTATATTTTTCAAGTTCTGTACTGCTTTAGGGTAGAACTCTCAACTCCATATAGAGTTTAAGTCAACTGTCTTCACATGTTGGTCAGACAAAACAATTCCTCTAGGCCTGAAATTCAAGGACACCCTACAGCCTCAGGCCCCAAAAAAGATAATCAAAAGCGAATTTGGGGGGATAAAATTGGGGGTAAATTACTTAATTACATGAAGCTGTTAATTGGAGGATAAACCCCTGATATGTAAATGGACCAAACTTAAAATTGTCTGAAAAACTTTTAACCATTGTCCACCTTGGGTGTAGCCCCTCAGAGGCTTTTGACTGCCCAAGATGTATCTATAGAAGGCCTTTAATAAATACCCACTTTTATTCTCTTAACCTTGTCTACCCTCTGTTCCAGGTGGCCACTTCCAGGCATCAAGAGCCTTGGATGTGGCTCTGCCCTGCCTCCTGATGTGATGTTTTCCAGTTTCTGTGGAAGGCTCCCATTACTGTTGTGTTTTTTCATCCTTTGCAACATTTCTGCTTTCTTCCTGTATCTACTTAAATGCTTCTATTTCTGGGCTTGCTGTTGCTACCAATGGCACAGCAATGCCAGAAATAATTTAAAAATATCATTTACAAATATCCAGAAGAAGCCCTGTCTGCCTTGAACCTCTGGTGCAATCTCTGGTTACATTTCAAGGAGCTTTCAAAAGATTTAAATTTAAGTAAGAAATGGTGTCTGCTAGCTAAAGCCAGATTTCAGGACACACTCCTCCATTCTCCCTAACACAGGAAACAGAATTATCTGGTAACTCTTGTCTACGTACTGATTGCTGCTGTGCTTCCCCAGTCTCCCTCTGCTTTTTTTGCAAGTCCACGTGTGCCAAACTCTGACAGGAGCTGTCACTGCTCCTCAGTCAGCATCACCCAGCCCCAGCAGTGCCAGGGAGAGTTTCCTGTAACAGGACCCTGAGCAGGGCTGGGGGGGCTCAGCCTCCTGCCCCTGCCCTCGTGAGCTGGGGCTGATGTGCCAGCAGCTGGGGATGGGCCACAAAATGAGAGACAGTCCAAATCTGTGAGGAAGTTAATAAAAAAGTGATACAGGAGAAGTGAGGATGGGGAGGGAGGTGAGTGGAGGAGGAGGAGGAGGAGAATTCCCCCAGCTGTGGTGCAGTTCTCTGGAGCTGGTGTGTGTGCAGGATGACTGGGCAGGCTGGCACATTATTTAATTTAAAATAAACTGCTGTTCCCCCTGCCTGGTGGAGGAAATGCTGCTTGTGTCGTGCTGTGGATGAAATTTGATTTGATTTCTGTGGAAGCCCAGAAATTGCCCTGCCATCTCCTCTGGTGTGGGAGGCAGGGTGAGATTCTGCTCATCTCTAAGAGAAAAGAGCCTGAGAACACAAAATGAGCTGGAATAGAGGCAGACTGACCAGAATAAGGACAGGGCTATACCAAAGGCTTGGTTTTCTTTAAAACAACATTTAGTCATTTAGTTTTTAAATGTGAGTCAGTTTTTAAATGCTACAATTTCTGGAAAAAAGGTTGAATTGATTCTGGATTGTTGATGCATCCAGCCATGGCCAGTCCTGGGTGCTCACAGGTATCTGCTGCTCTGCCCTGTGGCCCTGGGAGGAGTAGTAGAAAGGAAGAGTAGTAATTCTAACAGAAATTTTACTTTTCTTTGCTGTTTGCAACTCCTTCTGAACTTGGGAAAATTTCGGGAGGGACAGACTAGGAAACCTGTGTTTCTGAACATGGATTTTCTTTTATGGACAGATGAAGGAACTGAAAAATGTAATTTGCAATTAAAACCAGAACATACTTACGCTTCCAGGTCCTGATGAGTTCAGCCTTGTATTTAAATTAAAAACATTTCCTTAAAAAGAAGAAAATGATCAAAAATTTTATTTTCCTATGAAACATAATTACTTTTAACTGATTTTAGGGGGTGACAAAGAGCCCTGTAACACTTAAGCTCCCTGTGACACTGAATCCTCCATGCCTGCACACCTGACATGGGAATGGGGGGGAGCAGCAGCCACAGATTGCTTTGCCAATTAATAAAATCCATGTCACGAATTGCAAGTACAAGATGAAAGTTTAGCAAAGGGGGGAAAAAAAACAACCCACAAGCAAGAAAAGAAATTGAGAGATGAGGCTCATGCTGGAGATGTCTGTTCATCTCATTATTTTTATAATATGAAACTGGTTTATACTTGTGAAATTTCTTTGCATCAAATTTATTGCAAAAATTTTCCTCTACCCCACTCCTATGCTCTGAGTATATAATGTATTTCTTTGTAACATGTTTTTTCATGCATTTTGTTCGTTAGGTAACTTCATAATGCTTTTAATGTAGTTTGTTTGATGTGTTGAGGAAAAACAAGATGGAAAAATGCGAAAGAAGGGTTGGCATTTTAATCTTCTTTTGCTACTGAATGCACTTTGCTCTTAGTGTGCTTTTATTAAGAAAAGCTTCAAAAAGTTACTAGCAACACAAATTTCCTGGAAGCTTCTCTACTTCGTTTAGGGTCCTTATTCTCATTGTTTTAAAAAGAATTAATATAGGAATTACGTGTAAACATCAGCAACTTTTGTTCCACCTATCCTGAGCTTTGGGTTTTTTTTTTTTTTTCACATACATCTGTCATGGTCCTTTCTTTTCCTTCAGTGTAAGAACTTTTTCTGAAAGTATATCAGCAATTTTGGAAAGAAGAGTTATTTCTAAGGTAGCAATTACCTCCTTGGGGGTTTTTTTTACTGTCTTTTGGAAATGAGGAGTAAATTGTTGATCAGGGCATTCAGGAGCTGTTTCCTGGATGGAAAGGCATTGGTGAAGGAAAAATGAAGGAAAATTAGATCTGGACACTTCCTTTTTTCTTTGAGCTGCATATAGCATTTCTGTGGAAAACATTTGTGTTTTCATTTTATTTGTATGTCTAACTGGTTTAAGTGTGGAGAAATATTTAATTAGGGATTAATGAAAGACCCTTTTATATGACAAATGGACATGCCTTTGAGCTAATTTCTTCTGTTTAAAGCTCCACGTTTCTGAACTTTCAATCAAAACTTTGAAAGAAGTTAAATAAGTGAATACATTTCTTTATGAAAGGGTGTATATCTAAGCCATACACATCTCTGCATTCTTTCCATTCTTTAGAATAGAGACCCAACAAGGAAAAGGTCTTGTCAAGCCTCTAAAGGGGGGAAATGATGCTTTCAGTTTTAGCTTTCATGATTTTCAGACTTTGTGCTGCCTTGGATTCTGAGCCTCGTATTAAGTGCCAGTCAGCTCTTCACAGAGTAGGGAGAAAAAACAAATCCTTTTCCTGCTGAGGACCAAGGACAACTTTCAGGCCCAAAGGCACAAACAGGGGTGGCTGAAGGGAGGAACAAGGATGGAACCTCACAACCTGGAGCTATAATTGGACAATTAAACCCCAATATGCAAATGGATCAAAACTTATAAAAATGTGAGACCTTGTGGCCAGTCAGTCATTTTGTGACCATTCTTAGTCCACCTTGGGTGTAGCCCTGGTCAGGCCCTGTCCTGCCCAAGGTGTATCCTAAAGGCCTTTCAGTAAATCCCTACTTTATCCTCCAGCTCTGTCCAGTCTCTGTTTCAGGTCAGCCTTCCCAAGGCATCAGTTTCAGTAGGGTTTCACCAGCGTTTCGGTGAATTTGTGCTACATTTGGCTTCTCTCCAACTCCTTGGAGCCACCTCTTACTGTTGAGGTGATTCTGTTATTTTGTGAAGTTATTTCTGTAAATCCAGTTCCCAGTTTAGCAGTCAAACTGGAGTTTTGCTCCTCACTGGCCATGTTTACCGCAAACAGCCATTTGGGGGGCTCAAAATTCCAGTTCTGCCCCTGCCCCTCTTTGAACCAAGGAGGAGAATGCAGGACTCAAAGCAACAGCTGTGAGGAACTGGGCTTGGATTTCAGTTTGCCAACCTTTCCTTGAGATGACAAAAGCAATTGGCAAGAGCTGTGTCATCCACAGCTGTTTTCCCCCTCAAATCTCTCTCCTTGTCATTGAGGAGAGGGATTTGGAGTCCCAGTGAATCCTGGATCACTGAGGAGGAATTTCAAAGGAATTTTTTAATAGGTGAGAGAGCATTCCAGAGCATGTGAGCTGTGATTGTCCATGTGCACGAGTACCATTCACAGCCTTGCTCTTCATAGGCCTCTGGAGGAACCTGAGGGAGCCTCAGCAAGTTCATTGGTTTAATTCACTCCACAGAAACATTTATTTTCCCTGCCCCCTTTTCTCTTTCCTTTTGGTTGGTAGGGAAACCCAGGGATCTGACAGTGAACTTTTGGTCTCAATAAAGCAGTTATACCGAGTTTGGGTGGAATTTCTCTGAACTCCACTAAGAGGGAGAAAATGTGGAAAATGCTTCCTCCAAGGAAAATATGAACAAAATGTTGTGCTTCATTAAACTCCTTCCTACTTGCCTGCAAGTGAGAACCTTACAGTTATTCAGCTGAATGGTGCATGGCCCTGAGGGGGCAGAGCCAACAGAAAAAGAGATGGCTTCAGTCCAAAGAGCAAAATGCATGTTTTCAGGGAAATCAGGAAATTTTGCTTCAGGCACATCCCTACTTGCACAGTGAGTTTGTTATACCGGGATTTTATGTTGCTGTTTACTTTGGTTTTAAATAAGAAATGAGAGCTGCCTTTGGTGTCACAGAGTGTCTGGAGGGTGCTCCACAGAGCAGACCATCTGTCCTCCTGGATACCCACTGAAAATGTTCCCTGTCTATGAACATACCCTGCATGATTCTGCTGAGGAGATACACAGGATTGTCTTGAAGAAAAACAAAAAATCCCCACCCCAATAACCAAGACCAACCTTTTCCTTATCTGGGGAAAGCCTTCTTCTTGAGACTACTCTGTATTTGTTTTATATAAAGTTCTCAACTGTTTCAGAAATAAAGCCGACCACCTACAGATGAATGTGTTTAATTCCCAGAGACACGTGCAGAAAAACTCCTGCAGATATCACCACACAGGGATTTTGCATGAAAAGTTAGAAACAGAAAGCCACTGGCTGCTGAGAGGACATGGAAAAAGAAATCCTGGTGCCACATGGATCCATTCTGTGTTGTGGGAAAAGCGTTGACTTAACTCCAAATGGTGAGGAGAAAAAGCCATGAGTGCTCCAGGAGCAGCCAAAGGAAGGGGCTTCTACAAATCACAGGCAGGGAGGCAGGGAAATGTGAGCAGCACAGGGGGAAAAGCTGATCTGCTGCAGTGGGCTCATGGCTGGCAGGAATTTCAGCCCCCATGACCTGCCAGTGGGGTGAAGGGAAAACTTGGCCAACTTGTAGATACTCCATACAGTGAATGGTGGGATTTGTGTGTTCTCTCTTCACCAGGAGACATCTGGTAGATGCTGTTCCACTACACAGCTTCCTTAGAAGCAAAGACAAAAAGTCATCCTTGTTTTTTCATGGCTCCTTTGTCTGCAGATCCTGTCAATGGAAGCATCTTTGTGCAGGGTCTGCAGTCAGGTCATTGGATCACTCTTAGTCCTGTGCAGATGGGAGTTCTTAGTTTATTTTAAGCTTTTGTTTTCCTAGATGAAAATGATTGTTCGGCAAGTTGAACTCAGTGTTTTAGAATGACTTTTCTTGAGCACATTACAGCACCCACATCCTACTGAATCACACTGTGTAGGCTCTTGGCAGCAGCCACTTCACATCTGTTTTACAATTTTTGAATCTCTCTTAATATAATAAAGATAATGTTTATGAGCCTTTAAAACTGTGGTGTTGGAAAGGGTCGGCTGACTGCTGAAAAGCTGGTGTGATGATGAAAATGAAATAACAAGAATAGACATGGTCTGTATTATAAAAACATGTCTGACATGAAAACAATGGCTTCTTCTAATCCTTTAAGGCTGTGACTATGGGTTGTCCTGTAGATGCTGCCATCAACTTCATTTAACTTTGGCTTGAAAAGGGAAAGACTATATAAATACAATAAAGTTGATCTTTGGTGGGATAAGTTGTGGTGCCATGCTGCTATCAAAGGGAAAGGGGACCCCAGAGTGTTGCTGTAGGGCAGCTTCTCAACACTGCAGCTGCTGGGAGCCCGTCCAGACTCTGCTGAGTTAGCTCTTCATCAGGTACAGGAGATGAAGACACTCAGACATTCAGTGTCAGATAATTTCAATACTGGTTTTTGATGTGATCACTAACATTTGTGGGTGAAGTATTATGAATTAACAAAGGTCCTCTCTGCTGATGTGCATGGAAGAAATGCTAACTGGGTAATGCAAACCAGATAGGGATAATTAGCTTGCAGCTAGACTTCATTAAAACATATGTGAAGGAGTCATTTAGCTTAGTAAACAAAACCAGTTGTTGGTTCAATAAGTATTTCAGCAGTCCTTCTTAACAACAAAATTTTCTTCCCTTCTGTGTTACATTTTCAAAAAAAATTGGAAAAATTTAATTGTATTGATTGTCCCCTATTGATGGACCTGTTTACTGTATTTCATTTGTCAGCTGCTGCAGTCAGTCAGTAACACTCACTTTCCAGTGAACTGATTAAAGAACCTATTCCTGTACAAAAGGAAAAACTTCTGCTAAAAGTCTGTCTCTGCCAAAATAAATTCTTTGTATTGATGAGACGTGTTTTCTAAAAAGAGGGAAATTTTGTGTTCTTATTGGGAAGAAACAGTCAGTAAAGAATATTTAAATTTGGACGAACTTGGTTGGCTGTGTGTGCAGCCATTGCCAGTGGGTATCAAAGAATGGACCTGGAGTACAAAACCCCAGGGTTCTTTAAAAAAACCCCAAAACTTGTGGAACCAGAGCTAAACATGTTTTCTATCAGGTGTTTTCCACATTGCAGAATCCATGTAGTTTTCTCAAGGATCCCTCAATGGCATTTAGAGTGAGCACTGGCTATAGCACACACTTGGCTATTGCTGTGAAGTTCAGAACTTTTTGTCTCAGTTGCTCTCAGTCAGCAGGCTGCCAAAGCAACCAAAGGTTGGATCTCAAAGTGGGATCAGGGGCAATTCTTTACCTTCCTGTCTTCAAGAATGTCTGAAGACATTTACTTGTGCAGAATAATCTCATTAAATGTTTTTCTCTGCACTAGCTGAAGATTTCATTCTCATCCAGTGTAAGTAGACTGGCAGATGTGTTGGAAGGGTTTTCTCTGAGAGAAGTGGAGCTGTTTTCACAAACAATTTTTATTCTTTTCTTGCATTTTTATATCTGTCTCACTGTCTGAAAAAAGGTGTGACATTCAATGCTTGGGTTTTACAAAACTGAGTCAGGAAAGCTGTGGTTTGCCAGAATGGTTTCTTTCAAGAATATATTTTTAAAATTACATGGTTTTTTTCCTGAAGGAAAAATAAAATGTGGTGGTGCATTAAAAATAAAAAAAAAGGGTCATTTGAATCATGAGAGTCATTCTGACAGTGATTTCATGTTCTGGGGCATTGCTGCTGGTGCAGCATTTGGCTCAGTGTTGCTCTGGGTTGGCTCTGTGTGTAGCCATTGCCAATGTATTTATATATTTATATTTTCAAGGAATGGATCTGGGATACAAAACCCCAGGGCTCTTTTGAAAAAAAAAAAAACAAAACAAAACCTACAACTTGTAGAACCAGACCTGGATGTGTTTTCTCTCAGGTGTTTTCCACAAATATGGACCACACTTGGATGACTTCTTACCCTTTTGAGAAGATGCAGTGCTATGATTATTGCATATGTAATGATCATAGGGCACTGTAATTATTATGGGCTACAAGGGGTCAAGGTTTGGGTATAAATATAATGCAATTGGAAAAGTTACTTGTTTATAGTAAAGTATCATGAGAAGCATCTCAGATGTATTTAAGGTAAGCAAAACTGAATCTCTGAGGTTAGCCTGCACCTCAGAGTCATCATTTTTCTTTGGGATTGCCCCAGTTGTTTGGTAAATTCAATGTTCTTTCATGTTATTGGCTGAATTGGGAAGTTGAGAAACGTGAAACTAGAAAGATGTTGATGTTCTTGACATAATAGATGATATAACTCCAAGGCTGAGGCCAGCTTGGATAGCAAGTCTGCTCATGTAATTAAAATTGGTTGGACTTGCAGGCAGTTCCTTGGTTGTTTCACAGGTCAGCATCAAATACCAGGTTCTGTTTTGTAACTTCTTACTTATGGGAGCATAAACACCTCACTATCACCATTTCAAGAATTTTTGGAGCAAAAGTGTCTGTTTAAATCTTTCTTCACACCTGCTCCAGTGTGAGCACCTGACTCAGGTGTCTTCAGATCCTAGCAGAGAGGTAGCAGTGGAGGGTTCTGAAATCCAGAATGAGCAGAACTAAATAAATAATCACCAGCTTCTGATTCTGATGGAAAAGACACCATCTGTCCTTTCTTTGCAGAATATTGCAATTATCAGGAGCGAGCTTGATTATCCTTCCAGAGGGGCTCCAGCAGGGAGAGATCTGGAGCTCTGAAATGATAAATGTTCCTAATTAAACAGGTGGCCCCCAACAATTGACATCCCTGCTGATCAGAGGGTGCATTGCCCATGTTGTGTCCCAGACCACCAGGTGCTAGGGAAAGGAGGTAAAACCAACAGAAATGTATCATTTTTTGCTTTCAGTGGTGGCAATAACCTCACTAAATAAATATTGAGAGAAACCAGACACCAGTACTTTTCTGTGTGAAGACCTAAAATTTCATTGCTTCAGCTCAGAATTAATAAATAATTCTCAGTCAGTTAAGAAAAATAATTCCTTCATGTGGCAGTGGTCCAGGTCTCTCTGAAGATCTATATTTCAGGCACTGATGAGAAATTTCCATTGTTCATGAACATTGCTCATTCTCAGGCTCAAGGCACGGAAGATCTTCAGGACATGGCAAATGGTGGTGGCAGAGCCGAGGTGTGCCCCTTGGAGAGTCTCTTGGCTGTGGGAGGTCTGTGGGGCAGGGCAGCACAGCTGATGGGGACTGGCAGCAGTGAACCCAGGAACTGGCTGCTTTCAGGGGTTTTTATATATTTGTCATCTCTACTCAGTGTGTCCTGCAGAGCTGGGCTGCCCCAGCTCCTCGTGCAAATATCCCAGTAAGGAATGAATGAATGAATGCTGGTGCAAGCATTTGGCTCTTCTTGGAAGAGCAATGAGATGGATGGAGAGTTATGGATTATACATGCTGGCATTAAAAAGGAAAATGATTTCTTGAGACCTGAAAGAAAGTGTGTTTCCTGAAAGTGTGCTGACCCATAAACTGCTTGATTTGTAATTGCCTGCTGATGCTCTCTGAAATTTCAGTGAGACAAGAGTGACAACAAGAATTAGAACAGACTAATTGGCATTATTTTTCTATAGTGTTACTAATGTATGTTAGTTGTTTATTGTAAGATGTGTTTCATTTATGGAATTGATTGTTTGTCTTTAAATAATTTCTCTATGGGTAAAATGTGTCAGAATTAATATCACTATCAGAACACTTGTTTGATATATCCAGTTAAACCAAACACTTACTACAGGACTACTTGTAAATTATAGTAGTGGCAGAAAAATCAATTAGACGCTTGTTGCAAAAATCATTACATTGATTGCATTTTATTTTTTCTTTCTTTTGCTTAATGCAGAATGGGAATGACAAGAAAATCAACCCACCACTCTAATAGTTTTTTGTAGGACTAGCAATTATACTTGTTACTGAATTTATGATCTCATTCCCAATTTCATTATTTTACATTTCAGTACACACAGCCAAATGTGATAGCTGTGAGGATTGTGAGTTTATGGTCGTGGATTTCTCATATGTTGCTGTATTCAAATTATTTTAATTATTCATTCTGAAATTGTGAGTGTTTCCAAGTTTTTGGAGCTATTAAGAGGGAAAAATAAAGCTGCTTCATAATTCAGTCAAATAATATCAGATATTTTAGCATCTCAAAAGAGTTTGAAAGAAAACTGAATTGCAGTGTAATCATACTTACTATATATAAATATATATGTGATATTTACAAAATAAAATTAGAAATAAATATATATAATATGATGTCAATAATCACATACTCCTGATTTTCACAGATTCATAGGGTGATTTCTTCTCTTTCCTCCTTCTTGGTCTTAGTGCAGAATTGTGTGTGTTTCTGAATGAAAAAGATCTGGAATTCACCAGGGAATTCTGCCATTCCTGATGGCACTGAAATTTCTTGGCAACACGATGGATATTTCTTTTTTTCACATGCTCAGGGATGGCTGGAGATAACAGATCTGGGGTTTCTACTCTCTGTTTAACCATATGAAGAGGTTAAGTAGACCCAAATTAGTGCTAATTGAGCTCTTATTGCAACACCAACTGTTCTCCAGCCCAAATTGCTTCAGGTCGGGTGCCTGAAGACTCACACGAGCTGCTTTTCTTCTCCTCTGCAGAAGACAGGTAACAGTAAAGCTCTGTGAGTAGCACAGCATAATAAATACTGTTAGATGGGATGTGAAAAATCAGCTTCTGAATTTTGCTACAAAACCAGAATAATCTTCAGGATGCTTTGGGGCTCTGAAGCTGCATCTCAATGTCTGGATATAAGCTGGAGCCTGTTTTCCATGAAGGCAGGAGAGCTGTGGACCCCAGAGTGTCCGGATTGTGCAGTCTCCATCCTCAGAGGGATTGAAGACCACACAGGATAAAGTCATGAGCAACCACATCTGGCCCTGTTTTACACCAGGGACAATGCAGGCTTCTCTTCCCTCCTGGACTGCCCTGTGGCTGGAGGGCCCTGGGTGATGAGTAGGAGGAGACACAAACCAAATTTCTGCTGGTTTTGGATGCAGCTGTGAACAAGATACTGCTCTGAAAACCCAGACATTTTTTTCTGGCATAAGTATTTTACTGATCCAAAATAATTTTTCCCAGATATTGCTTTTAATTTAGTGTTATTTCTGTCCCTGTGAATACACTTAGTTGAAAGTCATGCAATTAAACTGAGTCATCCACATTAGTCACTCCATTTTTATCGTATGAAGAGATTTCCTTACATTTTCCTTTGCTGGCTTTGTTGTGACCCTCCTGAAGTGACACATTTTCATTCGGAGAGAAACAGAAAATGGCCAGTGAATCTGGGTTTGTAATGTGCTGGGATTTCAATTAATTTCTGAACTAATTAATTTCTGAACTCAGAAATTGATTTCTGAAGCAATCCTTCTCAGGCAGGATTACTGTCTTGCCTTCTCAGTGCATTTGGCTTTCCTTATGAAATACAGCTTTTTAATCCAAACCTAGCAGGATGATAACTTTTTTTTGGGGTAGGCTTCCAATCAGTCTTTCACTTTTTCCATGAGCTGTGTCCATCTGTTTTGGGAGATGTTGCTCAAGGAGTGAGTGCAGTGCCCGATGGTTATCTGCTCTGACTGACAGTCAGGGTGAGGAATGCACAGGCCCAGCATTAGCAGGAGCATTGCACTGGAATTACAGCACTGGAATGGCATCTCTGACCCTGTGCAGGCTGTGAACCTCACACCACACTCCTCGTGTCACTCAGAGCACAGCAGCCTCCTGGAATTCCAGCAGGTACCTCATTCTGTGATTAATTGTGCAGGGAGGCAAATAACTGAAGACTTTCTTTGTTTGTACACTCATCATTTCCAGTGGGATTAAATGGAGAGATGTGAGGATTTGTGATATTCAGGCCACATTCCTGTGTTAATGAGTCACCTTGAATGTTTTTGCAGTAATTGCACTTATACAGTATTTTGTGGTTCAGTATGTTGCAGTCTGGTCCAACAGGCAGTAAAATCAAGTTTTGCCATAGGAAAGGGTAGAATTGGTGATTCAAAATGAAGTTTCAATGGACTCATGGTTGGGTTTGGTTGGTGGGGATTTGTTTTGTTTTCTTTTGCTCATTTTTGCTCGGGGTGACGGTGACAGTTGTACAGAAAATCCCATTTGAGTTTTAATGGTGTTCACATGGCTCCAGGAGCTGGGTGTTACTCCAGCTGTGAGGTTCAGTGGTAGCTGCTGCTATCAGCATCACCTTTGAAAGCAGCCAGCCCCAGGATGGAGACCTTTCAGCTTGGTTATACTGAAGCATTCCATAGTTCACATGTTAATATTTCTGGCCACCTCTGAACCGTGGTGCAATGCTCATTGGAGAATACAGTTTAATAGAGCATAAAAGTATCAGTGATCATGCACTGTTTATCCTGTACAAGTGAATGATCGTTCAGTGTTTAATACATAGTGTTGTACATCTGAATTTTTGTTTAAATAGCATCAGTGTTTGTTCTCCTGCCCTGGTAATTGGAGAATCCTTGCATTAAATGAACAGTTTCAGCAAATGTTTATAATTCAATGGAAGATTAATTTCATTTGCTTACATTTAATGGAAATGATGATTTTTTTCATAGGTTCTGCCATGAGATAGGACTGGGGGACTTGGTTCTGGGAGGTGCAGAGTGAGTCAGGCAAGCATGTGGACTGTTGTCTTCATTTGTGTTTTCCTTTTATCTAATTTTTGTAGATTATGTTAGTAATCCTCTTTAAACTGGCAGAAAGAAGTATTTCATACATTTTTCCTAGCTGGGCAAACTATGTAGTGCTGTTGGATACATCTGGACAGGGACAGACCCTTCCCATAGCGTGCTTTCCCCAGAAATCCCTGGTGTGTAGCTTGCTTTAAATTTGTGTTAATGTCATCTTATTTACATTAACAGTGGATGTATTCAATTCCTTTAGTTCTCTGGATGAGTTTCCATGGATGGAGCCATGAATTTCTTGGGACAGAGCCCGTGTGGCCTGCCCAGTGAGCAGGAGGTTTATCAGAGGCAGTGAGAGCTGAGCTCAGAGGATCTGGGTGCAGTAGCTCAGCTGATCACCCAGGAGCTCTCTCAGTGTGTGAGAGCCTTTGCTGAGCGTGCCCATAAATATTTCTGTGCAGATGTCAGTGTCTCCTGTGTGTCACGTCGGGAGCAAGGCACAGATGTCTGGTGGATCAGTTTCCTTTGCAGCCCCTCTGACTCCTTCACCAGATGACTCTTTGAGCCTGAGCACACAGACCAGGGGGAAGCCACTTGCTGAGTGCCTTACATCAATAGAAACAAATGTATTTTTGGTTACTTACAAACGTGTGATTGCTTGAAGAATGAATTTCCAAGGACAGAGAAGTTGGGATATAAGTATAATGGGTTATGCAGGCTTCTGGCTGGAGACTTTCAAGGTTTGTTCAATGTGTGTCTTGTTTGCATTCAAGTGCAATGAGAAGAGTACAGAGCGGTTTTTTTGCTGGGCTGGGGTGTTAAGAGTTCACTGAAAATGAATCTGAGGAACACTTTGTTACTGCGATAACATCAATCTATTCAAGATCTCTTTAAATATTAAAAAATAAGTTCTGGATTAAAACAGAACCAAAGGTATACAGAAAATAGAGCAGGATTCTTTTCTTGGATGTCTTTTATCCTGAATTTGTTCCACAGTAATTGCTTTAGAAATTAATTTCGGTAATAAATATTTGCATGTTGTACGTGGTGAAAATACAATGAGCTGAAATGGTAGGGTGTAAGTTGAGCAAGTAACCATCTGAGAATTATTCAATCTGAGGAGAAAACAGTCTACACAAGGGTACTTTTGTGGCTAGGACTGGTTGTTTTAACCATCAGTGATATGAAGAGTTGCCAAATGTGTTGTTTGTGATTCCCATGCCTTCTCCACGCTGAGTCTAAAGAGAAACAGAAAACCCCCAAAGTAAATAAGAGCTGGGTTTGCACAGGAACAGTTGTGCAGCTCAGCCCTGTGCATCATCAGCCAGGCAGCACAGAGCCAAGAACAGCATTTTGCAGCAGATGCTGTGAAAATCAATTCTTTTAAGTGGAGATAGCTATTTAAACATCTTATTATAGAACGGGGTAATTGCAATAGAACATCAGATAAAATAATAAAAAATAATTCTCTGTTAATTATGTTGCCCTCAATCTAATAACGAACTGACAGCACACTCTGTTGGTGAGACCAAGCTCTCTGCAATTTTCCCATGCATAAAGATGGTACATCACAGCTCTCGTGCATGAAAGCATGCAAAGTGCTGAGCCTAAGCACCTGATAGGAATGTTCTTATAATTTACTGTCAGAGGAAGAAAACACAAGCAGTCTAACAGAGGGAATCAAGCAGTAGGAGTATTGTATGTTGTACCTGTGATCTTTGTGGGATATTTGTCCTCCTAGGTGATCTTAGAGCCCATATAGAAACATTTCCAACTGCAGCACTCAGAAATAACTTGTTATTTTGGCTATGTCACAATGTGGCTCTTCCATGCAATTAAACATTTAATTTAATTATAAAATTAAATTTCATGCAGTGAAGGGAATGAAAGGGAGGATGAGGGAAAGTACCTTTTTCTGTTGGAATTTATTGGGAATCCCTGTCTTTGCAAATAATTTCATGGAGTCTAAAGTCAGACTAAACAGTGTATTAGAAATGTATCACTGTCTGGAAGATTGCTTCTGCCTTGGTAAACAGAGCTGGGATAGAGTTGCTCTTTGTTTGATGTGCCTGCTAACCTCACACAGTACATTTAATTCTTCCCAGAACGTACCAGTGCGAGCAGGGCTCTTTTGAAGGTTCCCCTCAATGCCTGTACCCAAATTACAGAGCAGTTAGCAGGCACAGCACACATGAATACACAGGCAGAGGCACCACAGGCCTGCTGCTGCTGCTCTCTGCACCAGGAGAAACATTTATCCTGCTTTTCTCCTCTGCCCAGCACTCCAGAGCACAGCCTGCTTTTATTAGTGGGTGTCAGTCCTTGGCCTCCTCCTCCCTTCCCGCCTTGTTTTTCTGGGAGGTTCATGCACCATCAGACAGAGCCCTGATGGGAATGAGACCAGAAGCTGGATTTTGGGGAGCTCTGGGGGGTAGTGCTGTAAAGGGAGGGGAAAGGAACAGAAGAAAAGGGGTTTTAATACTGTTAGGGAAGAGAATCCTGGGTAGCAGTTTGGTGGAGAGTTAAAAGATCAGACAATAAATTTACTTAACAGAGACTAATCTACTGGGACTGAACTTCATATCCTGTTTTGGGATAATATATTTCCTTATGTGCTCTGGAATGAATCTGTCATCTCAAGTCTAATAATGAGAGGCAGAGGATTTTTAATCTCTGACCCCCTTCCATATAATTTAATAAAGGCTGGTTTCTTTATTTTATTTGGAAGCTAACCTATTAAACTTCTTCTTAACTGCTCCTCTGAAAAACACAATTCAGAGTTCTGCGTTTTCAGGTTTTTAAAAATGAAATTGGGGTTTTCTTTAATGGAGAACAACGATGTACTTGCAAAATATTTGTTACGGGCCTCGATTCAGAGCAGGGTTGTTTGTCTCTCAGCATCTCTGTTGAAATGCAGGGATGGGAAGCAGAGCCAGGCACACTGTTTGCACATTCTTGGCTCTGCATCCTCACCAGATTCCATCTGGGGCAGACAAAGATGGGAGACCTAAAGCTGGCCTGGGACTTTCTGTAGCAGTGAATGATGGCTGTGTGGGAAACTGAGCTTCAAATGTGGTAACCACATGCATAAATAGCTACAAAATCACAATGCTCCCCCTCCAACAGGCTGCTCCTGGCCTGGCAGCGGCTGCCACTGCTGTGGAGGTGCCACACCACTGACCTGACACCGGGGCTTTGCCAAGCCCCTTGCTCCTCTGCAATTTGTTGGGAAAAGCTCTCCTCACCCTCGGGCAGCCCCCAAACATGCTGAGATTATAAATCACTCCGGGGGCCTGTTGAAAGCTGCTGCTCCCAAGGAATGTGGTGGCAGGTCACGCTGAGATCTCTCTCCTTGCTCTGCCTGATTAAGGGAGAGTCAGTAAAATATAGCAAAGGGCAAGGCTGCCTTCCCACTGCAAATTTAGAAATTGAATACAAAAGAAAAAAAAAACGCTCTCCTTAAAGGTTTGTCTGCAATTGAAGTCACTTAAATTAGGGGCTGGTGTCTCCTCAGGGCTCCTGTGTCAAGGATGCCCCTGGCAGCAGTCCCTGCTCACCACAGCCATGTGAGACTCAAGGCACTTCTGAGATCTGGCTTCCTACATAAGCCTGTTTACCATGGACTTTCTAGAAAAAGCCTTTTCATGTAACTTACTTCAGCTTCTGAGTTTTTACTGTTTCTTTTTTTCCCTATTACAAACATGACAGGGAGGGATTTCAGATTTGCCTCAGAGAATTCTACAGGCTGAATTAGAAGGGGTCGTGCATGCCATGCAAAAAAATTATTAGATTTCTGTCTAAAATAAAAGTGTAGTCTTGACAGTGATTAAGAACTTACTTTCACACTTTCCAGAAATTCCAGTCTGAGCAGGCAACTCTTGAAACTCAGTGCTGAAGTTGATAATTTCCTTTTAAACTTGCAGGTCGCCATGTCCCGTGTTCAGTTCATGTTCTGAACACTTTGGTTTTGCAAATGCTGCTGAGCTGTGGGGGCTCAACCACCCACAATTCCTATTCAGCCCTCTCCAAAAAGGGGCTTCAGAAAACATAGATACAGCTAATACAGCATGTTCTTCTGAGAGTTTGGATTCCTGGTATTAACACAAAGGACAACCCTTTGCTTTTGAGCACTGAAACTCAGAATTTAGCATGTTCAGATGCTGGAGTCCAGGTGCTTGGTGAGGAGAATGATGGGTTTCAACATCTGAAGTGGAGCTGTGCTGCTTGGTCCTTCCCACTCAGTCCTAGTGCTGGGGACATGTGAACAAATGGGGCTCTTCTGAGACTTTCTAGGTGACTTTTTTGTGGTTAAATTAGTAAATTTGAACAATCTTGAATTTAAAAGTAGGATCAATTTAGGGATGGCAGTCCTCGAGGGATCGTGATTAAAATGGGAATATTTTGTTATAATCTTTGGTTTCCATAGTAACAGCAAGTTATAGACTCATCAGATTCTTGGTCTGCTTATATCCCACTGTTACCTTGTTGTTGAACAGCTTTCCTCTTCAGAGCAAAACCCAATAACTCTTATTTTCCACTAGCTGTAGCAGGTCCAGTAATTAGAACAGTAAATTTTGTCCAGTAAATAGGGTATGCACTTAGCTGTGCTAATGTGGTTTTACAGCTGAAGAAAAATGGTGGCAGTGGCAGCTTTAGTAGTGATATGAGTACTTTTGTATAATTTAAACAGCAGTTATGGAAAAAAAATAATAATTTAGCTTCATCTTGATAAATTACATATTATGGACGCCTCTTTGTCTTCAGAGACACTTATTAAAATGTTTTATATACAAGGGACATTTGCTCTTTCATTTTGCTTATAAGTGGAAGAAAAAGCAGATAGATGAAAATTGACTATTCATGAGTGGTAATGGGGACGAAAGTGCAGGTTGAAAGACAAATGGTGTTTTTTTTCCTTGGGAAAGGTGATTTTCTGTAGCACAGAGACAAGAACCCAGGACTAGAACATCTGGAATGTTTGTCTTATCCCCATTAATCTTGAAAATCTATCTTGTGACTTCTGTGGATTTATATTGTCCCTCCTTTTTAGCACTCTGAGCCATTAGATTGTCCACTTCATTATACACATTGGTACATCACACTCCATAAATCCAGACAGTAACTCCTATTCTCCTGAATGTGGCTGTTATTTCTGTGTTTGCTGTCTGTGTGCATTCATATCCTGTTTTTTTTCCCCACTTTTTTTTAAGGTTCCAAACTTAGCTTGTTTGCTTAGTAACAAAGACCTGAATCCACATCAGTGACCTCAGTGGGGGGGGTCTGATGCTTCATTCAAAGCAGGCAGAATTTCAAATCATGTTTATGAAGAATTCTCTGAACTGCTGCTGAATGGAAAGCTTCTCACACACTCCCTTTCTTTAAAAAAAAAGAAAAAAAGAAGAAAAAAAAAAGATTAAAGAAAGGGAGAACAAATATCCCCAGTGGAATGGGAAGCACAGCACCCTGTTTCACCTCTGTGGGGTGTCTCTCCAGGTCAGGTCCAAGAGGATTTTAACTGGGCTCCTGGGGCAGGTGCTCATAGGGTTTGTGCTTGTTCTACGAGTAAATAAATTATTTCAGTCTCCAGGACTCTCTCCAGGGCCTTTCAACAGCACTATAAATTCTTATTATCCAGACAAAAATCAAAACTTATTTCTAGTAGAAAAAGCAGGTCTTTTTTTTCCTTTTTGTTTTTTTTTTCCCTTCCTTCTCAGATTCTTTTAAGACAAAAGAAGCCAGGCAAAATTGCCCAAAATATTAAGACCTTCAAGCAGACTTTTTTCAGCTTCCCAGCTTGGTCTTCTGCAATTAACTGGGTAACACATGTGGGGTTTTTTATTAAGAGGGAAAAAAAATTGTGAGTGACCCAGCATTCCTGGTGCACCCTACAAATATTATGGAGGGCTGAAAAAATGTCGTTTTCAGTGTATTTTAATAATCTAGAATGTCTTCTTAGCATCCAGTTTACTTGAGTGATTCTGCATGAGGAGAGGAGAGAAAAGTGCTTTCTGGTTTTCCCCTGCCTGGGGAGGAGGAGAAGCCAGGGCAGGCTGATGGCTGCCTGGTGCTACATGTCACTGTCTGTCATCAGAGACATCTGACAGATGTCACTGGTGCCAGTTTTTCTCTGTAAGACACACTTTTGGACTGTGCCATTCTGAATTTTTAAGCTACTGAAACTGTTTAAATTGCAATAAATCATTCTCCAGGCTGGCCAAAAAGAAGAGTTCATGGGCTAAACTGTGAGTACTGGAATGATAAAATATTTTGCATATCTTTATGAGCATTTTCTTCCAAAGTGTATATTTGCTGTATTCTGGGTGTGTTACAAATGAAGAGGTTTTAACATTTTGATCTCCAGGTCTAAAGGTGGAAATAAAGTCTGAGCAAGATCATTACTCTAGAGCTGGGCTTCTTTGGAAGTTCCTTCAGTTTTATCAGGGTGTAATGAGTAGAACATGATGTGAAACCACATTAAATTCTATTCAAATGATAGAATAATGTTTTTTGGATCTTTTCAATAAATAATGAAGACAATTACCTCTGTTAACAATGATGGCTGAATGCAAAAACCTCTTCAAACCTTGAGGTACCTGCCTTGAGCTCCTTGCAAGCTGAAGAGCTCTCTGGACACCTGGGATAGCAGAAGGAACTGTGAAATTTGAAGATAGAGAGAGACAGACCTGGTTGTTGCTGATATTCTTGGCCATCCTGAGGGTCTTAATTTTCTTGAATGAATTTTTCTTTGATTTAAATTATTCTTGTTAAAAATGTGTTCTGCATTTATAGTAATAATGAGAAACAGTGCAGAATGCAAATACCAATTCGGGAAGGGAAGGAAAAAGATGAAGCAATAGCAACAGTGCAAGGCAGGCAGACAATAAACACTCTCCTGGTGCAAAAAAATGTGATTTATGGAAAGGAGATAAGTAAACACAAATGGCATATAACTTAGTGTAGTTGCTGTAGGTATTGCATTATTTCTGCAGTGAATATATAGTGAAGAGTGAACCTGTGCTCTCAGAGAACTTCGTGAGAAATATTTCAGCTGTAACTCTGTATTTCAGTCACTGCTATGGAAAAAAAAAGCTTTTATTTGCTTTAATGTGGGAACAACATTCATTTGTTTTATACCTTCACAGCTACAGGAGTGAATAAACTTCCCTGAAATAACACAGCTGAAAACCTTGATATTAAGTTTCCCATTGTGGTTCACCTTCAGGTGTATAAAATATAAATTATAACCAAAGTAGTTACTTTCAGCAAGTTTGGAGGATGTGATATCTGTGCATTATAGGGAAAGGTGTAATGTGTCTATCTCTGTCACCCTGACTTCTCCAGGCAGCTTTATACAGCCACACTTGATCTATCAGAAACTATAGTTGCTGCAAAAAGTTATGAAAACATCGGCTAATATTTTACAGACTTGAGATTATTTTTCCAAGGATTTTACCTTTCATTTATCCCAGAGCCTTTCTTCAACAAACTGGGTGGCGAAGAATATCATATTACACTTGAATGATGGCACACTGGGCCCAGCTTTTCCCCAAATGTGTGCTGGATGGATTGGAAGTGTGTGGCCACTGGCTCATAAAGGAGCCTGGTCCCCTCTCCAGGTGCTGATGTCCCAGGGGGTGCTGAGGCTGAGCTCCTGTCCTTGCCCCAAGGAAGAGGGTGGCAATTATCTTGTAGAAAACAAATGACCCAGTGCTGGAAGTTGTGTTGGGATGGTTTGATGAAGGCATTTCTGCAGCTCCATCTGAATCAAACATCCCTCATGAGCTTTGGTGGGGTAAATGGTGTCTTATGGGTGGAAGTTGGGAAAAGGTAAGGGGAGAGCAAGGTGTTAGTGCTAATAGGGTTTTACAGCTGAAGAAAAATGGTGGCAGTGGCAACTTTAGAACTGATGAGAGTACTTTTGTGTAATTTAAACAGCAGTTATGGAAAAAAAATAATAGTTTGGCTTCATCTTACATTGGCTTCATTACATATTATGGATGCCTCTATAGTACTTTCTGGATTCAGAGAAACTTATTAAAATGTTTTATATAAAAAGGACACTTATTAAAATGTTTTATATATCTACCAGATATATGCATCTTATATACTTATTTACAAGGGGTTTTTCTCCTTGGCACAGCAAGGCAATTCATTATCAGTGAAATTCCATACACTGTCAGTATTTTGGGTGGTGTAGATAGGTAAACATTGTGTTTTGTTCAGAGTGAGATTTCTAATAGAAAATTGTATATTTGCTATGAATCACAGATAGTTATACAGTAATTTTGCATATTGAAACTTCTAGTTACAGAAGCATCCCCAAAATGTATTAGGATCTTACGTTTCACTCCTGTCAATAGTCAAGACTTGTTTGACAAGTTGGAGTATTTTTAACTGCTATAACAAAAGGTTCATGTAGAGTACTTTTATTAACCACAACCAAAACACAGAATCCTTAATCTGAGAGTTAGAAAAAGAGATGTTCATTTTGCACATGAATTCTTAGACTAACATCTGCGTGAAGAACAGATATTAATTCAAATTACACAGTGCCTGAAGACAAGTACTAAAGAATTATAAATCTGATTATTTGTTGTGATAAACTAATTTTAAAGGAGAGGTTTTAATTTTTGACCATGGAGTCATTCACAGCCTCCAACCAGAATGATATATGGATTCAATTTTTAGTATTTGAAGCCCTTGAGGAAATAATTTTAACATTTAACTGTGTCAGTGTCAAAGCTATTATTTGTGGAGTGTAATTGGCTTTATTTTTTCCATTTGATAAACTGGACATATAGAATAAAATATATTGAAAAATATATTTCTTGTCAGGGCAATCCCACTTTTTTGCAGTGGGACCTCCTGTTGTTGAGTCATGGTAGATCATGAGCTCTGAAGTTGCCAATTTAATACTGTGAATATTGGTTTGCATTTTGATTTCTTAACCTCAGGAGATAGAATACTCATTAGAAAACTTAGGCAAGAGTAAGAACTTCAAAATACTTTGGTTTCTGGCTTTTGGGTTTTGTTGTGTTTAATCCCCAGCCCGGGTGCCAGCAGTGGCTGTGAGTGACGGGTCCAGAGTTCAGCCCACAGAGCTGTGAGATTTGACCCCTGTCCTGAGCAGCCTGCAGAGCTGTCCTTTCATATTAGAGTTTCCTTCCACTTCATCATGGGACAGGAGCCCCAGCATTTGGCTGGCAAGAGAGAGGGGCAGTGCTGGAGAAACTCAGGGCTGTTCTCCCTGAAAGCAGCTGCAGGAGGCCCAGGAATGGAACTGCTTTAACCTGCTTGTGCTCAGCAGCATCTGAAAGTGAGGAGCAGTGGTGGCAGCACCGGGACTGTCCCCGCGGTGCCACCGTGGGCACAGCTCAGCGTGTCCTGCTCCATGAGCACACCCCCTGGGGCCATGCAGACTGGTTTGAGAGGACACCAGTTCCTGCACTGGGCGCTCAAAGAGCTGCAAAAGCTGAGGAGTGGGCCCAGCTGTGGCTCCTGGTGGGCTGAGGCACTGATCAGCAGAGGGCACCAGATCAACACAGCTGCACCTGCTGGGATGGGCGCAGGTTGGCCGGGATGCAGGCGGGGATGCAGGCAGGGATGCAGGCGGGGATGGGCGCAGGTTGGCCGGGATGCAGGCGGGGATGCAGCCGGGGATGCAGGCAGGGATGCAGCCGGGGATGCAGCCAGGGATGCAGCTGGGGATGCAGCGAGCCTTTCATCTCCAGCACACACCCTCAGTGTCCCTGCTTTCCTGGAAAGCTTTGGCATCATAAATGTTATTTCCGTCTTAGACTGTGCTGTTAAAAAGAAAATTTCATGTGAGCGAGCTGCTCCAGTATTGCCGTTTCCAAAGGCTGTGGGATGCCAAGCTACAGAGTCACAGATGCTGGCAGCTCACATGATCTGTTCTGTCATTTCTGAGAGATTAAGGTTATTCAGTCATGACTTAACACTTGAAAAACAAGAAAAAATAGTTTTGTTTAATTTTTTTCTTTTTTTTTTGAGCAAAGCTCCAAACAGCCCAACATGAGATGACTTTGGAGAGGCAGAATGGCAGTAATTTCATTGCCAGAGTTCCTGCATGCTGAGAAGGGTACCAGAAAATGAATGAATTAAGCTTTTCTCAAAGCCCTATCAGCTTCTAGATTGATTTTTTTAAGAGTTACAAAGAAATTTAGTTTATCAAGGTTAACACCTGAAAGAACAAGAAAAAACACACCAAGTACTTATGTAGTGAAGGGCTCACAGGAAAGTGCCACCCCGGCAGTGCCCCAGTCCTTCCTTCCCTATCTCAATAGAGCAAAATATTGTCAGCTCCTGCTCACTTTTCCTAAAGGCCACACCAGTGTTTAATTAACATAAATCTCTGTTTTAGTGGCTAAAATGTTTGGGCTTTTTGTGGAAGAAGAAAGGAAAGGCAGAGTAGGTGAAGCTGCAGACATCAACTGTATTTTTCAAGCTATACAAGTTCTCTTTAATGTTTTCACCAGAGTGCATCTCCCCACATAATTTCTCCATCTTTTTATAGCTGTGCTAATGATGTTCTCATTTCTTCTGTAATCTGTTGCAGTCCTACACATTAGATTCAGTGATGACTTTGCAGAAAACACAGATTATGGTGTTGGCAGGAATTCCCTTCCCTGGAGGTACGAGACATTTGAGTTAGGTGAGGAGGGCAGAGTTTGCAGTTTTTCCTGGCAGTGGTTCAGTGCAGTTCTGTATTTATTGTGACTCAAAAAAAGCCTTTTATTTAGTCTGTGCATGAAATGCCTCTTGCCTTCCTTTTGGAATTACTGAAAGTTGAGAGCATTTTGTATCCTCAGAGATTGTACATTTTTTACTAGTGAATGTCAGTGTGGCAGAAAATTTTGATTAATACCTCTGGCAGAGGGAATACAAGGCTTGGGAGAGTTGCAGTTTACTTGGGGAGAGCAGAATTAGGGTATCAGTTGCTGCTCTGGCTACTGCTGCAGCACTAGAGCGATCTACATTTAATTTACTTTTTCTGAGAATGAGATGTAAAGGAAGAAATAATTTTCTAGGCCAGAAGCATTCTCACAGATGTGAGTATGTTATTGTGATATGTTGTCATGGAAATGTTTTAAGGGACCAAAATTTGTTAATAATACATAATATAGTAGATAATGCATTAGTTTAATCAATGAGTTATACAGGTCAATGAACTGAAGCTGATGTTAGAGGGATCTGAAAAGAAAATTAATAATTTAAACTGCACTGTATGTTTTCATAAAGCTGAATATAGGCAGAAGAAGAGATGGATAGAAGGAAATAGAGACACAGATTATTTGTGTAATTCATCCACCTGTTCCTTCCAGTAGATAAGAAAATCTGTTTTCAGTCCTAGATCAGCCTTCTTTAAACAGGTTAGCTTCTGCTCTGCCTCTTTGTCTTCTCAAAATATTTTCAGATGTTTAATGTCTCAAGAATTAAAAATCCCGCTGTAAACTAGATGTTTTTAATAACTCATGTGCTTGGTTGTGAAATGCTCTCATGCTCTCAGCACCGGAGCTGAGAAACCAATCCTAAAGCAATTTTATTTGTTCTTTCCTCACCGATTTGGAGTGAAACAAGTCAGTGACTGAAATCCATACACTGCTTGGGGCACCGGTACCTGATCTCCCCCACCTTCATTATATAATATTTAAAAATGACTCTGCCTGTCCTACAGCAGCCAGGCCACTCAAGTCTTGCCTGGTGAAATGAAACAGTGATTGAAGTGACTGGGGGATCACAATCTCCACAATATCCTTCAGGGTCTCTCCTCAGCCATCAGCAGGGACACAGGGAGCAGGTCAGGTGTTAAGTGTTACTCTTCAAAAGATTCTGGGGAGTAGCTAGAGAGTGTGAAATCTTGCAGACTTTTTTTATTAACTACTTGTTTAGGAAAGCATGGAGGTATGTTCTGCTGTAGCCTGAACACCACCTCTGAATACCAGAAATGAAATAAAATTCCCTATTTCCTGCCTTCCCAAAGGAACTGCATTACCTATAAACCTTCTTTACCTTTGGGCTGTGATTAACAATTCTCCATAAGAAAGGATTTTGGATATTCCAAAAAGGAAAAGCAAAACAGTGATATATGTGCTTCTAGTATCAATGTGAGAAGAGTAAACAAGGAAAAATATTTCCGTTTCTGTGATTTCCCATTTGACTTCTTTGTTTTCCACTGAACTAGTAATAGATGGGATGAGAAAATACTCAAACTGTGATTTTCAGTGGAGAATAACAGTAACAGTCAGATTTGTATATATTTCCAGTACATTTTTTTTTTTTTTTTTGCTAACCCACGTCCTTGTTTATGTGCCAGCAGTGAACATTCATGTACAAATCAGTTGTTTTTCCATAAATATCTGAGTATCCATGCTGTGTGTTTCCTACAGCATTTTTCACCACCACCACTCTGGGATAGAATTGCCTGTCCCTGATTGTGAGTTTTGTGTCCTCCTGAGATTTTACATGTGGGGGAACAGGGAAGGAAAGGTCAGGTCAGTGAGTGAGGTGCAGGGAAAAGATGGGCTGCATTCAAACAGAGTCTCCTCAGGCAGTTCAGCTCAGCTCACTGGCCATCCTAAGTTTGGTTTAGTCAATCTGGCATCTTCTCTTTCTCTGTCAGAGTATTAAGATCTTTACGGACTTGCACTCTCAAACCAGGAAATTCCTCAGTGTTAAAGATATGGTTCAAAATGGATGTGTGTGTGCTATTTTTTCTATTTGGTTTGTTTAAAAATGCCAAAAATTGGTATTTACTGAGTGCCCAGCATTTAGGTAGTTGAGATGAGATTAATCATATCTCTCTGTTCTGAATTCCAGTGATTTATTAGAAAGAAATTACATTGACAACCCTTGAGTTTGTGTGGACAGTCTAAGATCCATTCCTGCTTTTGGTTTCCTAATAAACAGTGAAATATCAACCATTGGTTTTGTTCCAAGGGGCAGAGCATGTGAGTAGTGAAAAAAATCTTTGTTAAAGGCAAACTTATTAGGTTCTGCCAAGAAGCTTGTGCAAATGGCATTAATTATGAAGAGCATGATCTGTGTCATAGAGCATTTATGAAATTGAAACGAATAGACAAGACAGAATCAAAATCAGCACCAATGTTTTAGACCTATTGGACAGGTTAGGTGGTCTTCAACAGTGGAAGAATACTCTGTTATTCTTTGTTCTAATATTTCGATCCCACAGACAACAAAAAACCCCACATAAACAAAATCCAAACCAGCACAGAATGACAAGGAGAGGGCCCAGTCTTTGCCATAACCAGGTGCCAGAAAATGGAAGAGGCTTGAGTGTCTTTTAACCCTGAGCTCACATTCTAAATTTAGATTCTAGAAACTGTACAGGTGCCACTTTGCAGGAGTTTGTTTTGTAAGTGGAAAATCAAGTAGTTCTGCTGAATGTTTTCCTGTCATTTGTGGTTTGTGTGCATTTGGATGATGTTAAAATATCCCATGTGAACTGATAGGCCGTGGTATCAGAACATCCCTGCTTGGAATCACATGTCGACAGACAAGCAGATCACTTTCTCCATGTGCTTTTGGAGAGGTTTAAGGAATTTGAAAGTTAGTGGAAACAGCATCTGTCAGCTATTATTGTAGTGTTGTTCTTCCTTGTTTAGCAAGCTGTCAATAACTAAATTGACAGAAAATCAGGCAAATGTATTTTCGTCTACAGTCCTTGACAAGTGGAGGAGGCCCATTTGTGTCTTTTCTTGGCAGTGACATTGTAGGTTCATGTACAAAATCTACACAAGTTATCACTTCACTGAAAGACACTGAGTTAAGCCAATCGAAAATACTTGCTTTCTGTTATAACAACTATTTAATAATTCTACTGTAAATAAGAACCAGTTGGAAAATAGAATGTAGTAGCAAGATATTTCGACTATCTCTGAAGTGAGCTAAATGTTCCTTCTAGCAGTTAAGGCTTTACAGATGTCAGCTGAGGAGAACAAACATCTTCATAATTTATTTATCACAAGTGAAAGCTGATTCTTCTACTTGCTCATCTAGATATTACTTTCATTTTTCTGTCTCTGTCATGTCCATTCCAAAGCAACAATAATCTGAGATTCTAAAATAACTTCTTTTTTTCGTGGATGCTTTTGAAGATTCCTTCTTAGTCAAGAGAATCTAATAAGACATTGTCCATCTGTAAAGCTTTTCTGGGAAATGCTCTTTTTTTTTTAATTTTCATAGAATTTTATTTATGTTAAAGTCACCATAAGAACAATGGAATTTTTTACTGTCTCCTTCAGAGATTTCAAACCACCAGTTTTAGAAGTAGATGTGTGCAAGAATTGTATTCAGCCCTATTGAAGAAGAGGAGCTTGGCCCTCATCTTTTGGATTGACTGTTTTACTGCCTCTTCAAAAACTTTTTTCACCATACGTGACCAAACAGTATTTTTGAATTCTGGGATTTTCAGAATGAGTGGAGGTGTCAGGCTAACTGCAAGAAGGCTTGTAGGAAAGATCTGTATAATATCAAAGAAGTGAGGGGAGCACAAATTTCAAACTGTTCCATGCTCCCTTGTTCCCTTCTAAAATTCTGAGTTGATATTGCAAGGAAATTTTTCTTTGGACTGTAATGTTTACTTGGGGAAGATGGTGTTAAAGAAAAAAACCCCTTTATTTAGCTTTGACATTCTTAGGATCATTTAGCTGCTAGATTGGGCTGTGCAGTGTTTGAAAAGTGGCAGAAATTGCAAGATAAGATCAACTGCTCACCTGGGGAGACTTAGAAAAGTTTCATATTTGAAGCACATGTTCCAAATGCTAGTCAGGAATGGATAGCATTAAATTCTTACATCTGGCGCAGAGCTGCTTGCTTTTATGTTGGTTTCTTTTCTTGTTTTATTGTTTAAAAGGATAATAAAAACTCACAATAATATCTCATAATCAGTATAGCATATCTCCAGGCACCTTTTGAATGGTGGCTTTGCCAAGAAGAACATACGTCGTGGTTTATTTTGCTTACAGAAATGCTGAGGGTTTTCATCTGGATCCCTTTGGAAATAAATTTTTGATTTGTACCAGTGCAGAAAAAGGAAGAGGAAAATATTCTGCACTGGCTGAATGGATGGTAATTCATTCTGGCTGTGTGGCAAGCAGAATTAATTATCCAAGCAACGTTACACCTTTAGCATGGCTTCAGCTGTTGCATGTTGCCACAGATGCTTCAAAGCCAAGGCTCCTGCCAGTTTCCTTTGGGTTTGGTATGGCTCTATGGTTAGTAAGTGGATATGAATAAACTCAAAATCCACCTAAAAATGAACAATAATTCCACCTTGTAGATTTTTAGTGGGTTTTAAAGCAAATTTTAGCTGTACTTCAGACATACTGATCTTCACTGCTTGTTTTTAGGATTGCAGAAAATGGAGTAAGAGCAAGGAAAAGACTTGAACAGAGAATGTTTGTGTTTTCATGAGAGCTTCCTCTTTGGAATTATTTCCAAATACTCCACTTTGTTTCAGTTAATTCCTTTTTATTCTCAAATCTGATTAAATTCTGTGTTGATGGCAGTGGACTGTTCATTTGATGTGTTTGTTGCTGGCAGATGTGTGTTAGCTGGACCATGTGTGCCCTCTTTGTCCACTCCTCCCTGGATATTGGGCCACTGTAGGAGACTTCAGCTCAGACTGGTTTTACCTTTCTGTTTCTGTGACTCCTGCTCTAGATTTTTTTTTACCAGTTAAAATTCCTCTATAGTTTTCAAAAGTAGCTGTTTCCTTAGGACACTGAGGTAATCAATATCCATGAATCTCCTAAAAATCCTAGTCACAATGCTTCCAGCTGGCAATTCCAGGGTATTTTCTTCCCTCCAGTTATATTAAGACCTCTGAGGTTAGTCCTTCCTAGAGGCAGTCTTTAATCCTCCCCTTAGTCTAATGGGCTGCTTTTAGCTCTCTCTAAAGAAGTTCTTTCTTGAAGGTGTCAGCCAGAATTCTATCCCAGGAATGTCTAGATGGTGGTTCCAGGAGGAGGAAAGCCATGCTTTGACAGTGATGTTTGGTTGGTCACACTGTGTGACCACTGTCCTGACATCCTTTCCTGGAGCCAGAAACTGGGTGGTGATTCCATGACTTGTGCATCCCCTTGTCCTGCATCTCTTTAGGCCCTGTCACTCTGTGGCCCATCTAAGTGAATCTGTGGCTGTCTTTTTTCCAGATTTATAGTTCCATCAGCTTGACTTTGCTTTGATGTTTGGGCCCAACCACCTAGAATAGCACACTGCTCATTTTTCTTAATGTATGAGGAACTTCTCCATATTACTGAGGTAGTTTTTTACTCTTTTCTTATAGATGAACTATCTGGGAACATTCTGGGAATAGGCTGCAGTTCCAAACAGAGTTGTGATTACTAAGCAGTTGGGTTTTTGCCATCAGCAAATGATCATTCACTTACTAATGCAGCAAACCATTTTAAGAGAATTTGTCTTGTCTTTTGTTACTGTTGGTTATAGTCATTTGTCTGATTCAGTCTCTTAACTCCTCGCAAATTGTTCCCATCAAATTAAATTTTTAATCTATGACAATGCTAAATGCAGTTAATTGTTTATGGAATGTTCTATAGCATAGTGATAGAGACAACTTTGATCAATCAGGTGGCTCTAAAGCATACCGATCTAATACTGCAGCACTATATTTCAAAAATCATTCCTGTTGCTTTGGAAAGTGTTAGTTGTGGTTAAAGATGTCAGCAAATTTAAGAGGAGGACAGAAAATAGCCATTTAAAAATCTTGGTTTAATATAGAATTTAATGCTGAAAAGTGTGCAATTGGAATTTTATTTTCCTTCTGTTACACCCACTGATGACTGTCATGAGAGCAATAGGCCAGACATGGGATTAAAATTGTGCTAGTTAAGTAATTGACTAACTACTATTCTGCAGTTCTACTCTTTCTTTAGACTGCTGGCTTGAACTATAAACTTGAGAATTCTTACACCTCTAAGACGTTTTACTAAACAAATATTAATTTAATATTAAGGCTTACAGAATGGAAACTATTGCCTATACAGTACTCACAGTATTAAAAGGACCAAATGCAATAGGAAAGGCAATCTTTCATAGAAACACATAAATTGAATCCTTAAAGAAATATTTTTCTTCTGATTCTTTTTCTGTAGGCAGACAGTTTCATCAGGCATGCTCCCAACAGATAATGTGAATGTCAAGGTGTAAACATGTCTTGAAACAACCGTTTAATTTGCCATGGGAAGTTATTATGGTGACTGTAAATAATGTGACTTCCTCATGCTAAGTAAACCCGAAATGAAATCTAGACAAGCCATTAAGGAAATGAAGCATTGGTTTAATTCCATTGCATTCCAGCATTATGGAAAGACACATCTTGGAACTGGGATTGATTGGAACATTTTAGACTGAATATGCTGACATTGAAATCTGATTATTTTCTGTAGATGCTCAGATATATCAATTTATGCTGAGCATGATCCCATGAGGGATGTTTGCATCTCAACCAGCCTTTCCCAGACCCTGACCCTGCATTTTCCTCTGGTGTTATGGATCAGAAGCTCATGATTGTGGAGCCTTTTTCCGTGTCTGAACTGTTCTGGGTTTTTTTAACCAGAACAATTATATCTCCCCAGGATAGCAGGACAAACACATTTGGTCTGCTTTGCCTTTGATACAGGTCTCTCTCTACCAGTGCCTGGAGTCCTTGTGTTTCATGAGGGTAGGTCAGACTTTCCAAGGGCTCATGTCACCCACCCTTCTCTTGTATGTGCAGGACCTCCAGGAGATTTCACTCAGCATAAGGATTCCAATGTAATGTTTTAGCTGTGATTGTGTTTCCTTGTGTGAATTCCTCACCTAAATTTTAATTGTGCTGGGTGAAATGAATAAATAACAAATGCGATCATGTTTAGAACTTTAGGTCGAGATTTTTCAAAACAACTCTGCTTTCATTTAAACTATGTCAGGAAAACAACTTCGAGATTTTTTTTGTGTCTTTTAATTATTGACTTGTGCCTCAGTCATTTTCCTTAAAATTTGTAATTTATGATCAGTGAAGATTTTGTGAAAATGCAGAACCCCATTTTTATTTCACATCATACATTTGTCTTCTCAACTTGATCAGTAACAAGCAAACTGAAGGGTTTTTATCGTGATATTGGAGGAGTTCAAAGTTTAGCCCGTGTGTCTTAAGCATCACATATGGGAAGGAAAATCTTAGGTACCTGGTAAGTTACTTTTGTTTGAAATATTTTCAGGTGAGATTTTCTAAGGGCGTGGTCATCCACTAGAAAACAAAATCATTAATGAAGTCAAAAAACTCCTATGCCTTGGGGTTATTGGGGTTTTGTCTCTGACCAGCAAAAAGGGAACACTTATGCCAGACAGAACCGAGCTCCCTGCAATACCTCCACATTGCTAAAATTGCTAAAATTACTGGGCAATTTTGATAAGTAGTTATTATAGAAAAAAGGGGGGTTTCAAATGCTTTACTGATCAATGGCTAACCAGGGCTATGCTATAAAGAGATTTTAAATAGAAATGGAGCAGATCTTCTGTCTCTGTGCATTAGGAACTGATATCAGGTGGCTCAGGAAGAGCATCCAGGGTCACTTTTTGCTGTTCTGGCTGAAGCTCTGGATGCCTCCTGTGTCACAGCTATGATTCCTGCAGTTTGGGTTTACATCCACAAGCTGGACTTCCTTTTTAATTCTGTGAAACATTCTGCTAAAAGGAGAAATGTTGTGTGTGCTGTTTATCTTTCTTATTTATTTAGGAACTAAACCAATATTTTGATCTTTCTCATTAAGATAAAATTCTCAAAACTGCCTCATAAAACTCAGCTGGTGTTTTTATTTTCCTACCAGGGAAATAAATGGAATTTATTAGTTTCCAGGGTGTATATTTGACTCAATTTTCAATGACTACTCAAAGTAGAAAGCCCTGAGTTACACCTTATTTGTAAGGTATGAGCAACCAAAGCAAGGGTTAAACAGAGTCCTAAAAAATCCTCAGGTCCTGTTAAACCACATGCCAAGTTTCTAAAGTGAAAGGCATGAAAACAGGTCATAAATCACTGTGTGTGCAGAAGATGAAGCCTCCAGTATTTATTATTTATGCACCATTTTGATTTGCCCACGAGGAAGCTCCTTGTTGGGATAAGTGCTGTAACTATAGTGATAACACACCTGGAGCTGCAGCTTCCAGCGTGGGCACAGCCAGGAGAGCACCACAGCATCCTCTTGCTGGCCTTCCAGATAGGAAGGGGAGCATTTGTCTCACAGTAATTTCTTTTTTTATGGGAAACTACACGTAAACCACAGAAGAAGAGAAAAAAAAAATGAAGGTAAAGAGGAGTTATTAAAATACTTCAAGGAAATATGTACTATTCTTTTTCTTACGTATTCTTTAACTGAAAACAGGAGCAAAGAGTTTGGGGGTTTTTTGTTTGGTGTGTTTTTTTTTTTGTTGTTTGGGGTTTTTTTTGTTTTGTTTTGGTTTTTTTTTTTTTTTTTTTTTTTTTTTTTTTTTTTTTTTTGTTATGACCCAAGCTTTTGGAAGAAAAAAAGATTTTAAATTTCTTTTCCAAAGGCAGCTTTTCAAATGTATGTATATAAAAACATGCTGGGGTTATTTTGTATGTGTGCATTTGGATCTAAGTGTCTTTATAGCTCTGGCTAGAGCCAAACACTTGAAGGCAGAAGTGAGATTCCCCCTGTGTCTCTCTGGACTCACACATGCTTCCCTGCTCCTCCAAATCCTTTGAGAAGAGCCTGCCAGATGCATTCAAATGTGTAAAAAATGCAGATTTGATACATATCTCAGGGGTTTCTGAGTGATCTGATGTAGCCCTGGTTCCACGCCTGAGATGTTTTGGTTTTCTGAAATTCTTTCCCCAGGGAATTTTCGGTAAACAGGAGAAATGTTTTTGTAACTGTACTATGTTATTGATTCCTTTCCCTAGGAGGGACTTCTTGATGTCCCTCTGGTCTGACCAATGTGAGTGAAGAGGTTTGCCTTTTTTTCACCAATCCAACTGGTCTGTGTAAAACAGTGTAAAAGGGAGACACATCCCAAAAATGAAGGAGTCATTTTCAGCCTTCTGAAGCTCGGAGTTGGTGTCGTTGTGGTGTAAAACAGCATCAATCTGAGGATGTTTTAAAGGTTTTCATGAGATCACCTGTTTGATTTTGACTTGTTGCAGATATCAGCTCTTTCACTGCAGTCTGCTGGCTCTGCAGCTCAGCTCCCTGTGCTGCCTGGTTCTGTCAGTCCCCTCTCGTGCCGAGTCCTTGTGGCTGTGAAAAAAGATATTCCTCTTCAGGGGATAACAGTCACCGAGGAAAAGCCCATTATTTTGTGACAGGCAGACTGTGTGGCTGCAGAGCTTGTTCAGCACTCAGGGAAGAGGGGCTGAGTTCTCAGCACACCTGGACCTTCTGTGGAAGGACATATGGGGAGATGAGATGGAATGGCACTTTTAAAAATTAGAGTTACTGTTCTGAGCTTGGCTCTGTGATTTTTCTGTGTTTGACTTGCATTTTGTCTAAAAGTTTTTAATTATCAAGTGAGTTTTTATTTAGAGTGACACGTTCTGATACATCATATGACAGTTTAACACTATAATCAGTTGTAGTTCAATCTCAAGGAAAACTTTCATGTATCTTTCCTTTTTCTTTGCTGAAGAAAGGTTTGAAATATCAGTGTGTAATATTAAGTCTTGCTTTACTTTCCCTCAATGGTGCTTATTCCTCTTTTCTCTCTATAAGAAGTTGCTCTGTTCTCTGGGGACAGCACCAGAACCAGTAGTCTGAATTCTTGGGTTTTATCCCATGTCTATTCTTTACTGCATTTCTCCTCAATAACTCACTTGTTCTGTCTATGTTTCTGTTCATCTCATACAGTGGGAATAACAATATTGTGGCTTCCTTGGAAATAAAGTAGGAATTTCTTCCTGAAAATCAATAACTAAAATCTCTGCTAAGGTGCAGTCCCTGTTTTCTCACTCTAAATAAGATGTCTTAAGAATATTTTCTCAACTTGGACAAGATGCCTGTGGAAGTATCAAGTATCTTTTCAAAATAGTAAATAAATGTTGCCTGAAGTGAAGGTATTTTGCAAACTGCAGAGACAAAAAAAAATTAAAAGTTTTATGACAAGTGTGTGGTTTCTCTTTGCAGGAAAAGATAGAATTTTATTCTCTGACCACAATAATGGAAGTACTTTTCAAAGATAATTTTTGCCCACAGATACTTCCCTCCACCTCATATTCCCTAAATCTGCATCTCACAGACACTGGTGGCTTTTTCTGAGTAAGCTTTTCCAAAAACTGAGACGTAGCAAGCCCTTGGTGCAGAAAGGTTGGTGTCAGAGATTCATTCTCTGCCATTTCGAGTGTGTCTCCATGTCTATCTCTGCCAGGCCCTCCTGGCAGCAGAGATGGGTGTGGGGCAGAGATGGATTTGGGGGCAGAGATGGATTTGGGGGCAGAGATGGGTGTGGGAGCAAAGATGGATTTGGGGCAGCAAAGATGGGTGTGGGGGCAGAGATGGGTGTGGGGGCAGAGATGGATGTGGGGCAGAGATGGATTTGGGGGCAGAGATGGATGTG
>JBBMKD010000034.1:3796865-3900324 GCA_037834095.1 Argya squamiceps
GGGGTCAGAGATGGATTTGGGGGCAGAGATGGGTGTGGGGCAGAAATGGATGTGGGGCAGAGATGGATTTGGGGGCAGAGATGGATTTGGGGGCAGAGATGGATTTGGGGGCAGAGATGGGTGTGTGATGGAGGAGCTGCAGTGTGGGAGCAGCAGAGGACAGGATGAATGGCTCCTGAGGGTGAGCAGCCTGCACAAGACAAAGGAGAGGAGCACTGCAGCTCCCAGGGAAGAGGCAGCATTTCTCAGGGTGATTAAGTGCTTCCATGGAGCTGCAGCAGCTACAATAGCACTTACATCTGGCAACTTCACTTTTATGGAATGCTTTTCCCAGATTTTTCAGTGTTTCAGTGAACATGTGTATGTTTATATTGGAGAAAGGAGTTTGCTTTAATGTCATCCCTTCTGAGACACACTCGGTAATAAACAACTCCAGATCACACCTTACATTTTTTATCAGGAGTGAACTCAAAATGTTAAGCTGAATTTCAGACTCAAGCTATTCATCATTTGAGAATACACCTGGGTTTTTGATAAAATACGTGTATCTCAATGCAGGGTTAGTATGTGAAATTCAGGCACCCCAATTTTATCTAAACATGGGATTAGTGTGTGAAATTCAGGCACCTCCTGTTTGTTATTTTCTCAATTTCAGGTTGTGATGTCTTTTGATTTCTGTCACTGAAGCAATTAGAGCTGAATGAATTTTCATGCATACAGGTTGGGGAATGAGTGGAATTGGTGCCATGTGTTTCCCATTGTGGGAACCTTTATGATATCATCGTCAGAGAACATGCTCAATATGCCTTCCAGACTTGGCCTGCTATTTAGGTTGTGATTGCTTTGGACTGTGTCAGGACAATATTCATATTCCCCTTGGTGCATGAATATTAAAATATTTAAAGCGTTTAGCTGATAAGAGGAAAGATTCCCCCCCCAAAAACCAGAACTTTTATATTCTTGATGAAAATATGTGCAGTATCTCATTTAACGTCTAGGCCTCATTTTGCCGTGGGCACTCTCAGAAGCTCCCTATTCAATGGGGCACTAATTCTCACCTATCCATCCTTAGGTACTCTCAGAAAAACACATTTTTTGGTCCCAGTTGCTAGAAATAGTCCTCCTTCTGTCAGCATATGGGTAACAGCTGTCATTACCACCAGCTAGTTATATTGTCTGCTGTCCCAGTCCTTTATCTGTCCAACTCAGACAGTAATTCAGAAAATCAGAATAAATAATCAAGGCATGTGGAGCTGGGGCCAAGTGTTTTTTATTTACAACACCTGTTGCCTTTTGGAGGCTTGGCACAGTCAGTCTGAGCCACAGCAGCTTTCTAGATTTCCTAACTGCATTGCATGAGAAGTGTCTTTGCAGGTTTGTTTGTTTGCTTGTGGGAGTTTTGTTGTTGTGTTTTTTGTTTTTGGTGTAACTCTTCATTTTCATTAAAAGGCTAAAACCCAAAATAACACCACACATCTTTAGCAAAGGACTGGGCAAAAAGTTTGCAGTGGGTGGAACTGTGCCCGTTTTCACCCTGTGATGCACTGATCGTGTTCAGCTGGAGTGCTGTTGTTCCCCCAGCTCTCCTGTTCCTGAGAAAGGGAACATTAAACATTTCAGAGAGAGTGTCCTCTCCTGTCCTCCTCCTCTTTAGTCTTCTTTTTCTTTACCAATGTGTATGCTCACTGCAATTCTTTTTATGAATCCTTGGATTTTCTCGTGTAAATTTTCAAAGTGCAGTGTGTTTTGGGTGTGGGGAGAAAAATAAAGGGGGTAAAACCTGCCTGTCTTCCTATTTCCTCAGATATTTCCAAACTTTTAACTTTTTTCTTAATTTCTGCCTCCTGAAACCGTGTCAGTTTAAGCTGAGATGTTTTTGATGTTTCAAACTAAGCAGAGCTTGTGTGTCAGTGTTTGAGTGCAGGATGGGGCTCTGCCTTGGCCAGGTGTTTGGGGGCACCTGGTCTTTGTTGTGTTGAGGTTGTAGTGACCCAGAGCAGTTCAACACAACCATGCACAGCTGGGTTCCTTGGCTGTGAGCTGGAAATTGATCCCTCATGTGAGGTTTTTAAGGCACCTCAGTTTGTTATCTTTAGAGGAACTGGTGGAGCTGGAAGTAGATCTGCTTTGGAGGACACATCCCCTTCTGCAGGTCAGACAAGTTATCTCCTTTTCAACCAATTAGTTGAATTAGCTAATTAGTGTAATAAATGAAATTTCACCTGTCCAGAAACCTTGTGTTACCTTTGTCTTTAAACTGTCACAAAAATTACATCTTGTTTAATCAGAATTCACATCAGTTTTGTGTGCTGAAATTTAGAAAAGTAGAAACAAGGCTTAAGTGTCTAACAAAATTAATTAGAACTCCAGAGTCATTTAGGCTCTGAAGATCCAATCTCTCTAAAGCACAGTTATTTGTAGTAATTTTTGAAAAACTAGTATTAAATCTAACTTCTGTCATGGGAAAACCATAAACTTGAAGCCTGAGAAGTGGAATATATTTCTTGCAAATGCATGTAGGTACATACATACATACCACATATGTGTATATATATAAATATATATACTTTATATATATGATCTTAGCATCCAGTTCCAGCTTCTACAGTGTCCACTGTGTGGTATGGCTGGTTTTGCTACCTGTATTAACAGAGGTGAAAAATAATGTACTTGAGTTCCACGTGTAGATGGATTTCCTTTGCTATTTAAAAAAAAAAAAAAAAATTAATTTTGTGAGAATTGATTGGTCTCTAGGTTTACAGCTGCACAAGTACAGGACAGAAAGGAGAAATGAAAATACAGCCTCTATATGCATACAGCTATATGCATGTATTTATCTTAATTTGAAATAATTACTTTCTTGCAGAACAGCCAATGATTTCTCATTTCTGCATGTAAACAACATTTATTAAAAGTTAGAAAAGATGAAATACATTTTGGATAAAAAGGCACTTAAAACTCTTAAACGAAATTATTTTTGTTCTAGAAAGAACCACCTTTTTTCACTGAAAGTTTGGAAGCTCTGTGAAATAGCTGTTCATGCAAAACATTCTGCTGCTTGGGCTTTAATCATTTTAACAAGGGTATAACATGTATTATATGCAGCATGTACACCATATCTATCTATAAACCTACACATTATACTCAAATCCAGAATCCTCACAAGAGACCTCTGAAAATTCAATTTCCTGGCAAAATGCCTCAGTGGGAAATGAGCACAGCCAGAGCTCAAGTGGCTTCAAAGCAGTGCAGGACCAACAGGCTGAGCCTGCACCCATTTCAGGGCTGCTTGGGTGGGAGGGGCAAGGAAGGACACTGGGAAGATGTTCAGGGGGTCTACAGAATAAAACCCACCTTCCTCTTCTGAGATGCCTTGCCAGAGACCATGAGTGCCTCTAAGTGGCATGAATAAATAAGAGTGGCAGAGTTAAATCTTCATGTGGTGCACTCCAAATGGGATTAAACGTTGATAAATCCATGCTGAAAGGATCTCTCCCTTTGCAATTTCCTGCATTTGGAATTGCCATACTCTGGAGGAGAAAAACCAAAATGCAGATATGGTGTGACCTGAACGTGAGGAGATGCTGTGGCTTCCCTGGGTGGAGCTTCTCTCCATGTTTCAAAACTCACTCAAAGATACACATTTTAGCAAATCGTGTAAAAAACCACACCTGTGTTTTTCACTGCTCCTAGAGCTGTTATTCATTCTTCAACCACTGGGACTTAGCTAGAACAAAATGTAATAATAGTTAGGGTTTGTTTCTTAATTAATGTCCTGGCTGTCCATCCGGTACATCTCGTGTCACGGGCAGCTCATGGGGTTGGCTGGCAGTGAAGTCAGACCCTTGAAAAGCTCTGTGGGCTCAGGAGCTGCTCTCTGTGTGAGGCACATCCTTGTATGAGAATGCTTTTGGAACAGGCTCCTCCTGCCAGTGGAGCCCTTCCCCTCTGATACAGAGGCTTCATTCTGTGATGGGATTATTGACTGTGTGTGCTGCTGCTGTGATTTCATCCATTACCACCAAATCCAGTCTTCTCCAACAGTTACAAGCCCGTCCCAAAGGGAGAGATCTCTTTGGAGAGCAACACAACCACCCAGGAAGGACGTTCCCATTTTCTGTAGTCTTGCTAAAGAGTAGTAGGGGTTTTTTTTTCCCCTACATAATGGCTTTAACGAGGTATCTTTTTCCTTTAAAAATAATTATCTTTTAGGTTTCTATGAAAATGATAGAAAATTTTCTAAATTTAGATGTTTTGCTGTCTTGATAGGAGCATTTTCCATGCTCTGTGGATGATCATTCCTTTGGTAGTTATGTAACTTTTATTTTGCTCTATAAGCTTTTATTTCAGGTTCATGTATAAATGGTAGTGTGGAACAAATATTTTCTGATTAAATGAGATGGTTTAAATAATCTCCTTTTTCTCAATAACTGAATTGTAATGAGAAATTCGATTCTTCCAACCCTAAAAAAAGTCCTGAAATTTGTTTTTAATTAATAGCAGCAGTGGTTTTAGAACTGTGCTTATGATAAAAATGTATTTTGTATGTTCTCAGTGTGAAAATGTGCAAATGTCACAGGTTGTTAATTACTTGAAGCTAGGAACCTGGAAGGAGGACAGGAGGGGCTCTAGTTTTCCTTTGATGAGATGAAATTTCATGGTCCCCCATAACTCAGTGCTGCATGAAGGAGGGGGTGTCTCCCAGGTGATAAATTTGCACTGTGTGGCCTGAAATTTATTGGAAGCTGAATCCTGGCCATAGGGTCAGTTTAGGAAAACTCTGCCAGCAGAGCAGTTCTCTGGGCCTGGTACCACCAGCATGATATAATTAAATACATTGTTTGGCCAGCAGATCAGAGTGGGAGTTGGAATTAGGGTAGGAGAGCAGTGCTAGCACAGCCAAACAGGCAGGGTGCAAATCAACCCTGCTTGTTGCATTCTTCCTTATTTAAAAGAAAAAAAAAGAAATGGCAGTGAAAAAGATTTGTTCATGTTGTGATTACCTCTGGAAAGAAGGTCTTAGAAAGTCTGACACTTAGAGGAGAGGTAGGAGGGCAAGACAGGGTGGAATGGCAAGGCAAGATTGATCCTTGAGAGGCTCAGGGAGTGGGGGGAAACATGTTACAAATGGTAATAAGGCAAGTTAAGAAAAATGATACCAGATGTGGCTGTAATGCCAACAATCAGCAAAAAAATGTAAACATATATAAAGCTGTAGTAATAAAGCTGTTACAGCTGTAATGTTCAGGATGGAAAGAAAAATGAGGTCTCTCTTTTTAACTTCAGCCCTATCAGGCTCTGGCCTCTCCTGAATCTTGGTTTTCCCCTCATCCACTCCATCCTGTTAGAACAGTGATCCATCTTCATGGAAATTTGGTAGAGACCATTTCCAGTGTTTTGTATAAAAATAAAATACGACATTGCCAACATCTTTTACAATGAACAGTTCTATTTCTATCAAAGAACACTTTTGAACTCTCCAGCATATTTCACAACCAATTAAATTTCTAAGTGCGTGGAAGCATGTGAAAATCGATCCCATTCAATTACAAAGTGTGAGGGTGCAGAGGAGCCCTGTGCACCACTGCAGCCCCACGTCTGTGTGTGCTGTCTGTCTTCCTCTCCTGGATCACAATCCCTGAGCTCTGGTGTGCCCAGATGCTGGCACAGCAGATGTAAGGCCACCCAGGAGGCCACAGGTCTGCCCAGGAATCTGCTTCCTCTGGATTCGTGCCATGGTCTACCTGACCAAGACTTTAATTCTCCTGCCTCCTGTTCCAGATACACAAGACTCTGCCCCAGAGCCCCTTAAAACCTCTTGAGAACTGGGTGACCATATTAAGGGCACACTTTATTTTCCCATCAATTGTAAGATCTGGGAATTCTCATACTTAGTTAACTTTTTTTTATATGCAGATCTATATAACAAACATAACTTTTCAAAAGGCCACTAAGTCTGTGTATTCCTGCAGGCAAGTGATCCATGCCTGCAGAAAGCTTTGTTTTTCACTGGCTGTGAGCTTAGTGATTCAATATTTGATAATTAAGGTGTTTTCTGTTGATCCCATGATTCTTCCTGGTTTTAATAATGTAACAGCTCTTGGATCATTTATGAATAATGATGAAAACTTTCAGGACTTTCAGTTGTTCCCAGCATTCTGAGACTCTAATAATTGCATCACATCCACCTAGTGAGTTAGTGCAGTCCTAATGCATCCTGAGTGTGAATGACTAAAAAGTCACGTGGCTGTTTTAAGAGCTGTAAATTTTGCATGTAACTGTGCAAAAAAGTACAACCTTTTATGGTTTGTGGTGTTGAATCACTAAGTTTGTGCCACACTCCTCTCATTTTATGGGCTCTTGTACATATGATTAAAGGAAATATTTTTTAATAAGCTGTTTTGTAAAACTACACTCTGAGCTTGCAGGGAGTGGATACATTTTAATAGTTCTTGGAATTTCCAGTCCTGGTTATTATACAGAGTTGCCCAGTCCTTTCCTTATTTAGTCAGGAAGCTTTTCAGATTATCTGTCAGATGTTGTTCCACTCAGCCTGAGCATTTCATTCACATATTATCACAGTCCTTATCATGGCATAAATACTTCCTGTCTTCTTTTGTTCTGATTTTTTGCCTGCATCTCTTATTTCCATTCAAGTGAGGAATAGCCTTATGCCCAGGCAAACCCTTAGGACTGTTTCCATCAGGAAGGACTCAGCTTTGGCTCAGCTGGGTGACTGTGCACTGCTGGCGTGACTGCAGCAGGATTTCGTGCCTGCAGTACAGGAGAAGTGTTGCTGTCAAGAGGAGCTGTAGAGAGCAGCAGCACTGCTTGCTTGCTTGTCTGTGTGTTGGGTGCTGGTTTTGAGTGTGACTGATTTGTACCCACATGGTCACTGTTTCTGAGACATACCCTTCTCCTAAAATAACATGAGATCTGAAATCTGTGGCTTCTACAGGTGTATCAGTCCATTAGTTCAGGTAGATTTCTTTGTTCTGTCTCCTCACTACTGATTGCATGAAATATCTTCAATAATTCGTTTTTGAGTCATGCTTTGGAAAGAGTTGATTGTCTTATTAGTGATTTAAGTTTCCTTCCTATTACTGCTTCACGCAGAATGGAATCACTGATCCTGTCTGGGACATCACTCACCCACCTCTATTCCTGTTGCTAAACTTGAACTATGTGGATGAGGCAGTCTTAAAACATGAAAATGCCCTTCAGGAGGAATAACGGCTTTTGCACATTGCTGCTATGGCCCTGAGAGCACAACCTACAACCTGTCAGCTACTTCCTACTGTATGGAGCATCCATCTATGAGCAGTGTCCTCATGGTGCCTCTTCTGCTCCTGTTTGATCCCACACCAAGCCCTGAGTGCTGTAATCCCCTGTGGTCAGGCTCTCACCTCCCCTTTGCTCGTGTGGCCGTGAGGGGGAAGAGCTGCAGCACTGCCTGGAGCTCTGGTTGGTCTTGGAGGGATGCTCTGCTCAAATCCTTTCTGCTGCTAATGCAGCATCAGCTGCCCTGGAGTGACAGCCCCATGAGTTTGTCTAGAAAGTATCAGTGATCTGGAGTTGCAAAACAGAGTATTTCTGCAAAAAAGAAACAGCAAAATAGTCATTTAAGGGTGAGGAAATAGGTGTTGGAGGAAAAAAAAAAACCCCTTTTACAGGATTGTAATGAGCCACTTTTCTCAAGTGCTTGTACAGAAATATTCTCCAGAAGACTTCAAGGTGATAAAAGTAATGGCTTCTGGGAGCTATTTGGTACTGATTTGAAAATAGAAAAGAAAACAAAACCAAGAAAAAGCTTTATGCGACCCCCCTCAAAAAACACAGCTCTGAGCTATGCCAACAAATGGAGTCAGGGAGAGGAAATTCTGCTGTTGTCAAGTTAACTTACTGCTGAGCAATTCACTGTGATTTTTGTTGATCAGATTTATAGTAACTCACAATAAACATTTGAGAGGACGACAGTGTGTTCTCACAGGTACCCCCTGCAGTTCCTTGGAACACTGAAACATTGTTCAAGATGCAGACTTTATTTTCAGATAAGTCAACTTTATCATTAGGGCCACCCAGAGAGTGAAGAATTCCATTGACTCCCTGAAGTGCTGGTGTAATCTCTCATCCCCAGTCTGTGCCAGGCTGCAGGAGCTGTTCTGCCCCACAGGTGCCCAGCCTGCACCACCCACAGCAGCCCTGGGCACGCAGGAAGCTGTGGAAATTCCCATCTCCAAGCCTGCTGAAGGTGTTTTGGTTCCTCCATCACAGCAGAGGAAAACGTGTGTGGGTAACTAAGTGCAGGCAGGAGCCCCCACCAACCCTTTGCTCTGAAGATAAGAACGAATGAATAAATAAATAAATAGTGACACTGTGGTCAGGGAGGCAGGTAGTTCAGAAGGGAGGCAAGAAGTCAAGTGTGGGAGTTGGGAAGCTGGTGCAGACTGGGAGGAGGGAAAAAGAAAGTGTGGGAGGTCATTTATTCTTTATTTTGAGTGCACCATTCAGTTTCAGTCTGTAGTTAAGACAAGCTACACAGTTTTTCACAGGGAGGTATATATCTACATAAAACACCTTAAAAAAAATCCTCATTCTTTCTTTCTAAAATATGGGGATTTTAGCCCAAAATGATTCTTTGAATGATACTATAACCCCTCTCAAGTCCTCTTATTTTCTCCTAGGGGAATATGAATATTTTTGTGAGAGGAATCCTCCACCTGGAGTAAACAAAGTTCACAATTTGCAGCACCGTCAATAAGAATATAAATATCTGTGTGCTTTTCTCTTTTTTGGGTACAGAATGGCGACTGCACTGTCTCCTCACAGCAAACCAGGGTCACTCCAGGACTGAACACAAAGCTCAGTTCCACTGGCAGTAAGTGGATTGCCAGAGATTAAAGTTTAGGCAGTGGGTGAGGTTTCCCACACGGGTTGGTGCAGGTGAAAGGGCCGGGTGTGGGTGAGGGTTTGGTTGCAGGTGAGGGCTCAGCCGCCCGGGTACCTGAGGAGAGGAGGGAGCTGAGGGAGGAGGGAGCGGCGCTCATCCCGCCTCTCTCTCCCCCAGGTGTCACTGTTGGGCCGCACTGTGGGGCCCGCACGCTCCGGCTCCATCACCTGAGCGCTACCTGTGGCACAGGGCCTGGGGCACGGCATGGCCTGTTAGAAGTGTGGGAAGTGTTCGGTGACAGTCACGGAAATATCGCCGGCTATTTTACTGCTCATGCGAACGTGTATTGTCCATTTTCTGCTCGATTCAAGTGGTGTTTTCCATCAGTCCCAGCGCTGAGCTGCGGACGGAGCTGGCGGGAGGATCAAGGGGCCCTAGAGCAGGATGTGAGCTGGAGGTGGGACTGCGCCTGGACCACTGTCCCTCTCCTGTCCTCAGCAGGCTCAGGCTTCCCTGGCTCCGCAGGGATGTGAGGCAAGCAGGACACAAAGGTTCTGTCAGCAACTCTGCGAGTGTCCCCAGGTCCCCACTCCAGGCTGTCACTCCCTGGGGTGGCCCTGTTGTCACCGTGCTCCCAGCCCACCTGGCTCTGTGGCTGCGGGGACACCAAGGAAGGGAAGGGGAGATGGGGAGCGACAGCGCCCTTGAGGAACCAGAGGAAATTCACTCTGCAGTATCCCGAAGCTGGGAAGATAGGCTACTTGGCTTCTAGTTAACATAAACATAGTGCAAATTAATTTTTTCCTAAACGTGGTTTTGATTTGGGGGAGGCCTCTGGTGTCACTGTGCCGGCCGCCCTGGGGGCAGCGGGGCTGGGAGCGGCCGAGGGCCCCGCAGCGCTGGTGGGCGTCCCCTTCAAACGGGGTCTGCAGCCGTAATGAAATAATTACAGAATGCCAGGCTGTTATCCAATTAGGCTGACATTTCACCATTGCTGGCCCTAACTGGATTAGGGCCATTGTGAAAGGATTAGCTGTGCAGCAGAGCTGAGCGGAGCCGGCGCGGTCACGGGCGCTCCCCGCCACGGCCGCGGGGGAAGCAGCTCCTTACACACAATAACACAAAGTGTTTAAAATCTGTGACACTGCCGTGGAAACCCTGGGCGTCCTTGAGACGGATTTTTCTGATAAATAATTCAGGGTAGTGGAAAAGAGGAGCATTTATCTGACTCTTCTCGCTTTGTAATTGCTGCCTGTTGCCGTATGCATTGCCATAGGAGCTGATGTGCATTTTCTGGAGTGACAAAATTTCCCAAATATTTCTGTATTTGAAACGTTGGTCTTCATTTTATATGTAAGAGTTTGTGTGATGCTATGTCTTCTTTCTGAATTAACTGTTTTTAAACACATTAGACTGATTAACAATCACTTCAGTAAGTTCACAACAGATTCAATATTTCCCAACCCCATAGCTTTTCACTTGCATTTTCTTCTCCTTTGTTTCTCGCTTCTTTCATTCCGATTTGGATTGGTGTAAACACTGAGTGATGGTTGTTATTAACCAGCCAGACTGTGCAGATTTCAATTTCCAGCCTTGCACTTCGCTCACACTATGTTTGATTATTATCATCTTCCACACACGATGGGCCTTGGTCTGTTTTCTATGTACAGCATTTCTGAGGCTGCTGAAGAGCTACTTTTCCCTTGGAGTACAAGAACTGCATCAACAACAATGAAGAAAAGAGTAGGGAAAGAAAAGAAAAAAGGAAATGAGTTTGTCAGTTGAGAAAGGAAAACAGTGCATTAAAATTGCTTTGAAACTATTTTGTTCTGCTTGTCTCTCTCCTGCCAAATCATACTCTCATTGAAGTCAATGGGAACCTTGCCACAGAATTAAATAAGGACATAATAGAACATTGCTAACGTCACTGCCCTGGCTTTCCCCTCCCCTTCCTAAAATGGTTTTCTTCCCTTCTTTCATTTCTTTTTTTCCCATCCATGAAAGCCGGCATAATAATTATCTGGAGCCATATTTAGTGAGTGTAATTATAGTATCTTTTTTCATGTATGTATTTACTCTAAAACATTAAATCTGATTTATTTTCATTGTGGAGAAGATCTGCTATTCCGTAGGCAGTGCTAGGTGATTTTTTAAAATCACATTAATTGTTTCAGCATCTTATGAAGTAAGTATTATACACTGTGAGGATAAAAAAATAAGTTAATAGTTGTGAATGAGGTGGCTTTGGGTGCACTGGAGCAGAGGCTGCCAGCCCAGAGCTTTCCTTCCCAGACCTGTGCTGTCACCAGCTTTAGTTCCACACGGTGTCACTTGGATGTGAAGCCTGGCTGTGGAAAAAAAAAAATCTAGTTTTCTTGGATTTCCTTGTTGAAAGTGTTTGGATTTGATTCACTACCACACATGGCTTGTTAGCTGCCTTGTCTGTGGAATTTGTACATTTCCAAATATTTCATTCCATGTAATTATTTGGAAAATTTCGAAGTAAAAATGCTTCAGCACTTATTTTGTTGTTTAATTAAAAAGTTTGCCAAAGTGGAGCTGTTCCTGCTGACATTTTCTAAATGAGATGTTAAATCTTTTAGGAAGATCTCAGATCTATTTCGTTTTGGTATTCCAGTTTCTGCTGTGACACAGGTTTTGAACTTAACTAAGTGTAATCTTTCAGTCTTTCTAAATGGGGCTATAGTTCAGTAGTTCAAATCTAGAAATCCATGGAATTTGCTGTGAAAACTGCAGCTCTTGCTTGTGCTTTAGCGAGGCAAGTTCCTTCCCTGATCAAAGGCAATCAGCACCGAGTGTGTACAGATTTCTTTTTACTGGGTGACTTGCTGAGGGATTGAAGCTGTGCCTCCTTTTAACTGCTGGAACGGAATGGGCGTAGGAAATAAGACATGCAGAAGGATTTCTGTTGAAGTTTTCCCAGATTCAGCACCTAATTTTCCTTTAAAGTATACAGTTTAAGCTGCTCATTTTTCCACTTTGTGCAAAATAACCCTAAAGTAAAGCTGATTTGGGGAAATCCCTTCCTGCAGTGCCAGCCAATGGACAATCACTGCAGCCTTTCCAAGCAGGTCACGTTTGACCCTTTGGTAACTTTTTTCCTTCCTCTCTCCCTACTCTTCCTCTGCCATCATCTCGTGGTTTTATGGGTCCTGTCTTCCCCATTTCCTAATTATGTCCGTGGAACTTGATCATGATATGAGTAATTGGAGTTCTGATACAGGCTTACAGCATGCATTACAATGTAATATGAAATGTAGACACTTCTGCTCTAAGTGGAAGTGACAGATCAGAGCTTACAAATTGCATTCATTCATTTAAGAACCGTCTGGGACATCTAAATTGATCACATGTGTTGTATGGATTATGTAATATTAATTAGAGTGGTATCCAATAGTGCAGCTGTGGTCTTTGATGGTTCTATTAAATCTCTGTTTTCAGGGGGTTGTAATTCAGTTCTGCAAGTCTTTTATTTCACGGGAGGAAAACTTGACGTATAATTCTTTCTTCATTGAAATTGAGAAGTGTTAGCACAGGTAGATATAAATTCAAGAATGAATCAAAGAAACAACAGTATCCATGAGATCTCAGACTTCCAGGTATTTTTACACCTGTACTCAACTTCTTTATCTCTAGAATAAGCACTTTTCATCTCATAACTGAATATTTTCTGTTTGAAATAGAGATAATAATTTCTTGCTCTGCTGCTGTAGTGCTAATTTTTTATATAAGCTGATGACACTTTTGTGTTTCTTGATGTGTGTTGTCAATTGTTGCTACGTATTTATGGTATACAAGTATATTCCATAAATATAAATATATACAGTATTTATGATGGACACGTGTGGTCATTATTAGTGCAGCATGTAACTAAGGAAAGGTGGTACATTGTCCAAGGCAACATAACAAAGGAGTTAAATCTTAAAGTATAAGATCACATCTTCATGATTCCTATGCTCAGTTTTCCTAAGTTCAGTTTTTCAGCAGTATTGACTTGATGTTAAAGCATTTGTATGAGGATGTGAATGTGCTGCCATTATTTTGTGCAATATTTTAGCTGCTGCTGGGTTGGGCGCTTGTACTGGGCCATATGTGATGTTAATGTTCTGAAGTTAATTAGGATTACTCACAAACTTTGCTCTAAAAGTTAATTTCTGCTAAAACTCCCAAGTTGCATTCTAGGGCTGATTTAATTTGCATTATGAGTAGTGCATCTACTGATTCACACCTTTAGGCTCCAGTCTGTCTAACAAAAATACTGGATGGTCGTAATACAGAGAAATTAAAGGGCTGTACTAACTTCCTACAAATTACATTAGGAATTTAAAAATGGCATTTGAGCTGTTTAGGATTATGAGCGTGGCTGGGTGTTTTCATCTGCAGTGAGGCTGCAGATGAAAAAAAAAAAGGGACTTTTTCCCCTTGATATCTGACTTCCAGTTCAGAACAACAGCAAACTGCTCCAGGCAGGATCCTCACAGCCCTTCCTGGCTGCTGGAACATTAAGACTTCAGCAGTATTGTTTATAACATGATGGATCTGTACGGTTTTCCCCAGACAATATGTGCAAAAATGTTATTTAAGGCCTTCAGGAATGCTTTTTATATACGAAGAAGTTTGCTATTCTAGTACATAGGGATAAAAATCTGTCATTAAGGAGCTATTTTCATTTTGGATTTTTTTGTTGTTGTTGCTGTTTTTTGTTTTTTATGTTTCTCAAAACATACATTCATATTTATATTGAAATTATGGGCCACAAGTAGCACATCTCCTTTTGGATCCTGTTTTAAAGGAACAGTGGCCCACATTCTCTTTCTTGTCCTTTTGATTTGTTATATATTCATATTTACTCTGAAGTTTAGAGAAACCTTTTATAAAGTAATTCTTCCCAGTTCCTCTGAGTATCTCCCAGCCCTGAGGAGCTGCAGCAGGCCCACATGCACACTGCATTCCTCCCATGTGCAGCACGAGTTATTTCTCAAAGCCATGATGAAGCTTTTTAAGTTTGCAAAAGCATTGCAAAGCAATCTTCAAAGCATTCTGGATCGACCCTACACCAGAGAGATGAAAATAAGGTATTTTCCTTTTTTTTCCCTGTTTGTGCACCACTTCAATTTCAGTATGTTCAATGTAATGAAAAATGGTTTTGTTTTATTTTCTTTTAAAATTGTAAAAGAAAACTTTGGAACGATCCACTAGAGTGGGAGAAAGGTACAAGTTTTCCACTGGGATCTCTTCACTTGCATCATGGTTAATAGTCAGATTTCTTTTTAGATCAAAATATAAAAAGTCTGTGCAGATACAACTGCCTTTTAATAAGGATTTTTTGTTGTGAAGACTGGATTGATCCACTGGTCCACGTTATTTATGTTGTCAATCTTTGTAGTTGATAGAGACAATTAATTTTGTTTTAATCTTTTGCCAAAAGCAAAAGATGATCCTTCTGTTTAAAGGAGCTTCTTGATTATAAGTGTGATTTGCATCATCTGCTGAATTAAATTTTAGATCTACCCCAAAACATAATTAGAAGCAGGATGAGCTCTTACTATCCTCTAGTCTTTATATTCTTCGGAATTTATTTTGATTAAGTTGTATTTTTAATATGAACAGAGACTTTGACTTCTTAGAAAGTAACTTTTTAAAAAACATCCTCTTTGAAAATGCTTTATAAAATTACTTAAATGTCTACTGCAGTGTTTATGCCAACAGGAAACATCAGCTCTGCGTGGAAACACAAAGTGTTGCCTTATGCTTATTGAAGGAAGTTTTTCCAGGAGTGCTTTTGGTCAAACATGCACTTGATGGATTTTATTTCTTGGAGCCACTGTAGTTTCCTGCTCCCCAGAACATCAGGAAATCTGAATTCCCTTTATGTCCAGGACTCTGCAGGGAAGAGGTGGTCATCCCTAGTGGATACTGGTGCAGAATTTCAGCACTTAGCTCTCAGTTAATTTCCTCTCTACTTCTGGATAAATTTTTCATCTCCATGAGGAACTTCCATTTCCATGAGAAATCAGCCTTTTAAAAAAAATTTAATTAAAAAAGCTATGAAAGGGACAAGCTGGACAGCAGCATTTTGCAGCTATTGTTATGTGTGTGATCAATCTGGAAATGTGTGGAAAAGGCTTTTTAGGATTTAGTGAGCAGATCCTATCTAATGTACCACTCCACCTCACAGGTCCCCAGCATAACATCACTGCAGTATTTATCATTGCAAAATGACCTGTTGATTTCCTGGAACTTTTTCTTCAGTCTTTACTTGTCTAAAATGAGTATAGTTGTGTGCACTTGAAATCCTTGATTTTTTCCCCTCTTTTTCTTCTTTAAATTTGTAATGAAGTCATTTCATAGTTACCTTACCAGAATTTCCAAGATCCTCCTCTGATGCTGCCCACCCTCAGCCAGGGGGATGGGGAAGGTTTAAAATGTGGTTTAAAACTGCTCTCTCTCATTCTCTTGCTGCAGGTCTTAAAGCAGCTTTGCCATAAAATCTGGTGGATATGCAAAAGTTTTAATCATCTGGCTTAATTGGGTGGCTCTTGTATTAAATACCTGCATGGCTGAATGTCTGAACCGTATTGTGCTGCTGGAAAATCCACCCCAGTGAGATCTCACTGGCAGTTAGAGTGGTAGAAGGAAATGAAGTTCAGGGGAAATTTAATAATCTGCTGTTTTTATGGAATCAAAACAGTTTTGAGGAGTAAAGACTTCCAACTTGAAATGCTGAAATCAAAGAAATTAATTAAATAACCTTTTATTACTGAATATTTATATTCAGTAATAAAATATTATTGATGCTGAGACATCAAAAACTATTACTCAGTAGTTTTTGATGTCTCAGCAGTTTCATTTTCATAAAACTTTTTCTTTCTACCTAAGGACTGAATTTAGTCATTCTGTGATTTTTTTTTCCATGAAGGACTTCAGGGCTATTTTTGGAAGAGGAAGTATGTTGATTGTGAGGTGTCAATGGCATTTCCAGTCTGTTTACCTGTTTTGTGGCCACTTCCCTTCAAAATGCAGGCTTTTGAAGCATCTGAGACATCTGAAGAGTAAACTAACAAAGAAAACTTGATAGATTTTATCAAGATTAATAGATTTGATCAAGACTAAGACTTCTGTGAGACATTGTTTGTATTTTTTATACCAAGAGGTTTATTTTACAGTAATTTTAAACTTTATGCATAACGAGAATAATGTTTCAGCATCCAGCATAGATTAAATACCATGATTTTAGTTCTTAAACTATAAACAATTTTTTAAAGAATGACATAAACTATTAAGTAGTTTATTGTGTCCCTTCCTAAAGGCAGCGGAGAGGAAATGAACCAAAAGAAATGCTATTATTCATGACAAATAGGCAGAGCAACGCCAGTAAAGAATGAGACCACTGGTAGTTAATGGGCAAGCCACAGTGGGTTTTAAGATGATAAACCAAATTATTATGCTCATATTTATTTGATTTTCTCACTGTAACAATTTGAGGTTTTAACACAGGAGTTCCCAGGCTGCAGATCATGTTTTACTGTGTGTAATGATACCATTTGTTTTGTTGTTCCTTGTTCAGGGTCAATTCAAATGTTTCCAAGTTTACCAACCCTTTCCTGTACCTCCAGCTAAATGTCTGACACTGACATTATTTATTTTCTCTCTCTTGTTAAGCATCCTGGAAATGCAGGTGATTCAGGTGTAGCCCCTGCTGAATATCATAGTAATAAAACCTTTTTTGTGACTTTTGTAAGCCAGTTTTGTTATGAGGACAATCTCATATCTTCGGCTTTTTTCTGTGGCCAATCTCTTGGTTTCCTGTAGCTCAAATGCAGTGTTTGCATCAGTCACTGGACACTCAGTGCTCCATCCACAGCTTTCTTTTGATGCTGCATCTGAACTCCCTGCTTGTACTCGACTTTCTCAGGTCAATAAATACTCATGTGAATAGTGAAAAAAGAGACAGTGAAAAATGGTGTCATTTCCAATGTTGTTTCCTGACTCTCTGACAGAATTTCTGATTTTCTTTGCCATGCTCCTCCTGGCATCTGTTACCATTCTCTGTCTTTCCATTTCTCTGAAATGTATCTCAGCCCAAAGTTGCTTCAGGATAAGCTGGATTCCCTTCCTGACAAATCCTATCCCTTCCAAGTAGTACTAAGGTCTATTTACCTGATGATTTCTTTCTGAGATGTATGAAATTTAGTACTTCCAGCATCTTCTGCTTGAGCAGAGTCCTTGATTTAGGTAGCACTGTGTCTATTATTTGTTCTGAAACTATACAAAAAACCAGAATATATCAGGTAATTTTGCAGCAGAATGGGTCATTCATGTGTTATTATAAAAAATATAATTATTTTATAACTTGATAAGAAACTGGAATTTCTGTTAAATATCTCAGTCGTCTGTAGTCACGTTAATCTTTCAGCTCTGTGGAAAAGCATCTCTGTGAACTGGGGGATGTTCAGTTTAGGAGGCTGATACCTGGTCAGTGAATCACAGCTTCCCTGGGTGAGGCCCAGCAGTTACAGTGTACAGTCATGTCAACAAATGCCAATAAACCACTACAGGGCCTTTGCAGTCACCAGAGTTACTCAGGCAGTTGAAAATCCTCCAGAATTCAACTTCAGGAGAAATTTTCAGGCAAGTTCTTCCTTTTAAGCCAAGTGGCTGGGCACTAAATGCAGGGAGTGTCACATGAGGCAGCCCTTTGGCTGATCAAACCCTAAATCACTTGTCCCATTAACCTGGCAAGTGTCCCACTCTGAAGGGACCTGCAGTCCTCCTGCTACATCCTTAGGGAATATTCAAATATAGTTTAGTGATTTCTCAACAACTCACACTGGCTAAAGACATATCCCAGTCAAGCAAGAAAAAAAACCCTGAAATGTTTATTTATCAGCATAAGTGGAAACAAACCCAATTTTCCTGCATGCACTTGTGTCACATGAAAGCATTTTAAATTACAGAAATGCTGAACCAGGCCCTCAGTAATGGATGATTTTGCTCTTTTCACCTTTAACATTAGTTGAGTGAAAGGGAGTGATAGCTCTGAAGAATTATGTGGCACTTGCAGAATGATGGTTTGTGTCCCCTTCTACCCTTTACAGCATTGCTAAATATTAGGAAAATTCTGAAGCTGTGGATGTTGGAATACAGACTATGTATTGGAACTCAATGGAAATATACTTTCCACCAGACTTCAGCTGAGCTGCATTTTTTAATAATTAAATTAACAAATATCACTTACTAACTCAGCTCCTAGTCACAGTATTTATGTTAAATATTACGAATAGTGCATGTGCTATACTCAATGGAAATCTTCATCTTGGAATGTGTTGTCTTTTGTAAGCCAGAATGTCCCTGTTTGGGGAAATAAAATGAGTCTTGCAGACTCTTCTGGCAGGATGAAATCCAGGCTTCTTAGGTATTTGAAAACTTAGACTAAAAGTGAATTCTCCAAATCCTTCCTTCCTTTTTAAAACCCAAGGACGGCGTTACAAAACAGGGCTGCTGAAACATTTGAGCTTTCACTCTAATCTACACTTCAGCTTTAAATGTCATGAATTAAAGTAATTAAGATTAATAGAATTCAGTTCTGAGCAAGACAAGGCGTGCAGGCTCTGAACTCTTGCTTGTATCTTTCATTGTACTGTGTAAGGGATATTAGGAGTACTGAATGGATTCCCATGAAATAAATGTGTGTAGTTGTACTAAGTACTATTTTTTGCTTCTTTTTGAGAGATTTTCTGAGCAGCACAAACTATGTTAGATAACAGAAATTACTGTTAAGGGCAGGATGTTAATAGATGTATTAAAACGGAAAGAATTGCTTTTGCAAACTGATTATTTTGTAGGACAGTTCTTACATCTTTAAAAATACATATTTTTCTCTTTAGCAGACTGCCAAATGCCTCTTAACCTGAGCTTTTTGCAGTGTCAGGGAGAAATTTGGGTAGGTAGAAGGTCTTTTCATTGCTTGTTAGCCAAAATGTATCCCTTGCCATGAAGTACAGGTTGTGACAAATTAAATTTCTAGAAAATGTTATGAGTGAAGAGATGACAGAAAAGTGAGGTGGCATTAAACAGAATTTTTAGTTAGTAATTGAGGAGTTTTTTATGAAACATAGTTTTATGTTACCTGTGTGTGTGTGTGTTGCTGCAGTGTGGTTTTAGCTGGTTGTTGATGCTGCTGTGTGAATGCACATTGAAACATATGTGACCTTAGGAGACCCAGTGCTGTCAAGAAAATAAAAATAGTCCCTAGCACATCTTCTGGCTCCTGGAGGATTCAACAATCCACTGGGTTTTTGAAAACATGGCTCCTTTCAAGTGGGAAAATGAGCAGAAGATAATTACAATCTTTTTTTTCCCCCCAAGGGAGCACACACAGCAGTTTCTGTGTTTTCAAGAGTGACAGATTAAGATTTTCTGAGGAGTTTGAGAGTGTTTTCACAGAGGCATAATGGAAAGCATGTTTTACCATGTGAGATTTATAATAACCCTCTAAATGTTCGATGCAACTCCGGCCTGTTGGATTTCAACAGCAAACCTTGTCTGTGGCAGTGACAGGAGGGGTGATGTTATCATGTCCAGGAGGCAGGGGTGACACTCACTGTGTGGAACTGGCTGAAGGGCTGTTGGGATCAGAACATCCACAAATTGCAATATCCATCCTAGGCAGGCAGCCCTGCCCACGGTGGGGCTCAGAGTCCCCAGGGAGCTGCTGCTCATCTCTCAACTGAGAGTAGATATTGAGCTTCACTGAGCTCAGAAAGCAAGGCCCCTTTTTTATAACAACTTAACATTCATGCTCATTCAAATTCTCAGAAAACAGCTTTTTGTTCTCGAGTGGAGCTGCAGTTCCTGCAAAATCTCCCCCATTACATGAGGTACTAAAGGAAAGGAATTGAGAAGCAGTAAAGTCATGATGACTGAACAAATTGTTGGGCTCTGCTCTTGCTTTCCTCTCATCTTCAGGCTATTACAAAGTCAATTTAAATGGATAAGTGAGCACGTAGCAACTGTTGTGTGTGTGGAGAGGAAACTGCTTTCCAGCTGATGGTGCTTTCAGGAGTGGGGTGAATCTGTACCTTTGTGTTTGCAGTGAGCACTGTGGGAGTGCCATGGCCTTGGCCAAGGAACAGCCATGGAATTGTATTTCTGTGTGTTGGTGTTACCTCATGCTGCCTTCATCCTCCCCCATCCAGGGCGCAGGGATACTACAGGCAGGGAGGTTGTTTCAGCCTCAGGTGGGTGTTTGAAATAAACTACTTTTCCAGTGTTCAGCTCACTCTTTGAATTACACTGGGACTTAAGATTTTCTGTCCTGTTGTCATACTTTCCTGTAAGACTGTGCTGATTCATCAGAAAAAAACCCACTTTGTTATAACACAGAAGAGGTGGTAAATGAATTTAATACATGGAGGTGATTTTTTTGTCTTGTAGGATGACAAAGAAATGTGGGGAGATTATTTCTGTCTTGTGGGAACAGGTCAGAGCAAAATCTCTTCTTGGCATGGCAGAAGATGAGGCTGTGTTAGTAGCTGTAGGTACTGAGTTGGGCTCCTGAGTTATTTCAAAGTAGGCAATAGGTTTTAATTGTTACAAGGGGGAGAAAACATTTGAGAAAATCAGTGTTGGATCTTGGGGAGCCAAGACTCCAGTGGAGTTTTCCTAGCTCTGTCAGTACATTGGTTTCCTGTCACTGGGAATTCAGAGTCATCATTCATAATGTGTGAAATATAATAACATGAATGTTTTAGAGTTTATTTTAATATTATTACACTATTTAAATGCCTTACATTAGTTGCCTGGAAAGACAAAGCATTATAATTATGATATTTTGCTTTTGGCATGTCTGTACACTGAAGAAATCCCTCTTAGCAGTCACAGTCTCATAGTAAATAGCACTGGAGGGCTGCAGAGAAAGTGGAAGTGCTGTAGCAGGAGTGCCAATGTAATTATATTTTGTTCTTCTGTGTGGTTACTCCTAGGGGAGAAGGAAGTTGGTGATTAAAGTGATTAGGTACCAATATTGTTGTGGTATTAGCTGGCACCCAGGCAGTGCTCAGAGCTGTGTCACTTCATAGTGGAGCTTTGTATATGATTTACTCAAGGTAGAAGTATTTAGAGTAATTAAGGAGAATAGGAGCTTAGCTGTTTAGGGGTAATAATGACTACAGAAGTAGCAGTAGTAATGGCATTTTGAAACACATGGTGACAATCTGGCCCTCTTTATTTCTGCAAGGGTATAGTTAGAGCTCCTGGTAGCTTCTAAAGCAACTGTGTTATTTCTCTAACTGACAGATCTTATGCAATCGAGCACCTTATGCTTAACCTCTGGTTGTATTTCCCCTTATTTTTTTCCTGACCTTGAGTAAATGATTGTCATTTTATGTTCCAGCCGAAGTCCTTGAAATGTTCCTCTCCAGAAAGGGACTCAATATCTCTGTGCTGTTCCCTGAAGATTGCTGGGTACTGCGAGGGTGGAAACCATTTGCTATTACTTAATGAAAAAATGTCCTCCATAAATCACCTCTTCAAGTGGAGCTCACAGAGAAACAGCATGAGTCTTTAGCACTGCCAGCACTCTAATAGACTTATATATCCTGGGTACTCATTATTTGCTGGTTGTTAATTATAGAGTGTGTTTAAGACAGGAAATCTGGTGTGCTTCTTAAGGAAAAAGCAGCATGACCCATCCTACAGATGAGAGGGAGAGGGAGCAGGCAAAGGAGGGGAAGGAAATGTCTTTTAGTTAATTTAAAGGAATGGACTGTGTATTTCACCTACAATGAAACCCATCTGATGTTTTAATGCATGTAATTGTCTGTGTGTTTTTATTTTTTACCCCTGAATATTGAGGCTAAAGGATTTTAAGACTTCTGGAAAGGTTATGGCTGAGGCAATTTGGGTGCATATTTGGGAGATTTTGTTTGCCATTATGGTAAAAAATCCCCAAAACTCTTTGGGTAGGTGTGTGAAGGATGTCCCTGCAGGGGGACACTGGAGCTTTAAGATCCTTATGCAGCTCTCTGCTTATTAGATCTGTTAATCTAATTAAGTGGTTTACTCTGACTCCACACAGGCATGAATCAGAGGCAGTTCATCTCTGAAGTCAGGTGTGTGCAGTCATTATCCTCGTGGTGGGGAGATGAGGGCTAAATCCAGTGTCTGTGAGATCACCTCTCCTCCCTGCTCCAGGAGATCACATTCACATGTATGTCACTGGGTGAAGTGTATAAATAGCTTTACAGCAAGGATTGGCAGCTCAACTTTTCCTTCCTCCAGGCGACTCTTTTACCGGCTACTTTCTATTTCTGACTTTCTGGAAGGTTTAATTTTCTTCCTGTCCATGGCACAGCTTCAACAGGGAGGCCAAAGGCCAGCAGAGCCACTCTTTGCTTTTGGGGACTCCCTGTTCTGTCAGGGAGGGGCAGGTTTTGAACCTGCTCCAAGAGGAGACAATGTCTCATGCTCATTGCCTGCGTTCCAGGCTGTCCTACAGAAGGAAAGTCCTTCTCCTTTGGCTGAAATGCTGCTTCTCCTGTTTCAGAGGGAAGAATTGGAGGGCAAATGGAAAAGACAGGAAAGGTGGTGTTCACCTGGTTCTTAAATCCAGGCTTTGTCATTCAGCTCTTTATATTTGTTATAAATAACCATTAAAAAGCCACAGGATCGTTATAAGTAAGCTCACACATGATCTTGGAAATAGTGAAATATTTAGGTATGGGGGAATGGAAAACTTACTGCTCTGTTGGAGATGTTCTGTGTGAAGCTGTCATACCCATGGGAGCAAAGAAAATAATTGGAACAACAGAGGTTGCTCTTGATTTCTTGCTAGCTAATGACCCTCATTTGTCAAAATGTAGGACGGAGAGACAGCATTCCTTTCCTCAGGAAAAACCTTTCTGTATCTTAATTTCTAATAATGTATACACACATTGTCCATTAAATCTAAAATTTTCTTCCATACGTTCCTGGCTCCTCTCAGATCTCAGTGCACGTGGAAGGTGCTTCCAACCCAACTGTGTTGTGCTGGAATAGTCTGGAACAGTCTGCATCCTGTCCAGCCCACGTGCTGTGCCTTGGAGCAGAAAGGAGCTGACATAAAACTGAAGACAGGCTGTCTCTGTGGCAGATTCTTGCTGCAAGGTGTGGGCTGTACAGAGTCCAGTGGCTGTATCAGACAGGAAATGTGCAAAAGAATGACTGGAGTGTTAATTAACATAGGGAGTTCCTTCATAGAGCAGTTTTATTGTACTATAGACTTTAATAAGGCTAATTACATGCAATTTGTATCAATAACCTGTCAGGCTTGAAGACCAGCAGTATTAGAAAACCTGGTTAGGAGCCATTCTTTCCTTAAGAATATTTGGCACCTTTGAAGAAATCCCTTTTTTTTTTTTTTGAGATAATTGATGTCATAAAGCCATTATGTAATTTTTATTGACGTATAAATGTATATTTATATTTACAGCATATAAGCTTTATAATTTTGCAGGTGAGTGACTTTCCAAGGTGTTTTTAGTTAGGGGCACTGGCATAGCTGGAGATCAAGACTTGTCTCCAGCAGAAGTGGTGGAAGAAAAACTTTTCAAATTACTAAGAACCTAACTCCAAAAAAAACCCAAAGAGAGACATGGACTTACTGGAGAGAGTACAGCAAAGGCCACAAAGAGGAGGAGCTGGGAGATGGGGCTGCTCATGCTGGAGGACAGCAGGCTCTGAGGGAGGTTTGATCACTGTCTGTGAATACCCCAGGTGGGAAGGGGTAGTGATGAGGGGCTCAGGCTCCTCTCAGTGCAATGGGCACAAATTGAAGTACAGAAAATCAAGCAATTTGGCAATTGAGTGACCCATTCTAGCTGGCCCTGCTTTGAGAAGTGAGATCTACACGATCTCCAGAGGTTGCTTCCAAACCCTGCTGTGACTGGAGATGGCTTTATCTGGTGATTGTCTATCCAGCTCTGACATATCAGTGTGAAAATACTTGGTACTGTTTTGTTTCTCTGTTTACACCTGTTTGTTTTTTCACCTTTCAGTGCTGATTTTAGACAGAAAAATGTCAAGGTCATGTTCTGACCTAAGACTGTAGCACCGTGCTGCTAATCAGAGGTCATTCATACCTCCTGCTCCCTAGGTTGGTTTTTCTAAAGAGCCCTCTTCTAAACATTTTTATTGCTTTATAACCCTGATGAAGAGAGGGGAGCTTGGCCTGACAGTTAAAGAAAGGCTGTTCTGTATTTCAGACAGGCACCAGCTGTGTAACTACTGCTGATTGCCTAAGATTTCTGTAAAAAAAAATCCCAATTTTGTAGCAATTTCTCTGACCTCTTCACCTTGGTGTTGGTCTCCAGATGCCTTGGACTAAGGTCCAGTGCTTGAGCTGGAATGTGTCAATTGCCTCAATCAGCACCATTACCTTACCCTGTATAAATGAGTGTTGGCTCATTTCAGTGGGCAGAGCTCACCAGAGCCAGCCCTAACCTCAGATGGGACTGCACTGGAGAGCAGTGATGCTGCTGGTGGAAGAACAAACCTCACCCTCTGTCTGTCCATCATGCTGTAATCACTGCAGGAGCCCTCTGCTTCCCTGTCTCACAGCCAGGTGCAGCACTCCTGGCAAATTCCTGGAGGTCAGAGCTGTCAGAAGCCTTGGCAAAGCCCAGGGGATTCTTAATGCTGGATTTGGCTCTGGGCTGCACTGGCTTTGCTGTTTGTTAGTACCCCATGCAGTTGTGGAGTTTGTGTGAGCTACTGAGACCTTTCCTTTGCAATGATCTCTCACAGGGGTCAAAGGCAGTGCTCCAGACAAACATCCCTGTGGTCATGGGGAACACGTTGTGCTGTGGAGGCTGTCAAACCTCCTCCAGCTGTGACCTCAGCACATGAGTTACTGCCCCAGGTGGTGACAGCCCTGGGAGACTGCTGGAGAGGCCAGGGCTGGCAGGGTCAGGGTTCACCCCACTTTGGAAAGCTGTGCCTAAGAGTTGGCAATCCATAATGGTCTCCTAGAGAAATCCTTCTGGCAGTGTTTGTGTTATTTGCAGCCTGAGTTCCTGAAGGCATGCTGGAGATATGGAAACTGCAATCATCAGGTGGCAGCAAGGAATAAGCTCTCCCCTCCAGTGAATGCAGAATTTGGAAAGGTCAGGCCAAGTTAGGATTTGAAAATGTGCTGCAGGGAGAGAAGATGGAGCAGAGCCTTGTGGCCTGCAAACCCTGCTGGAGGAAAATCTGGGGGTTTGCACTGACTGTGGCTCTGTTCCCTCCCCATCCCACCAACCAGAGCCACAGCAGAATCTTAGTAAGTTGAAGGGTTTAGATGAAAATTACTTGGTTTTCAACTTTTTTTTTGTCAACAAAAATGGCATCTCTGTGAGGGTTTACATAGGTTACATAATCCATCTTCTTCCATTTTCTTCTCAATAAAAAAGATTTTAAAAGCTGTCTTGAAATGTTTTGGATCCAGGCAGTGAAGTAGTTTGCTGTCACCACAAGGAGGCTGAAGATCTTCTGCTTTCTCATGTGCTTTGTATTGTCACAGCCTTTGGAGATTGTCCAGAGCAGAAAAAGACTGGTATGTCTGATGTGGTATGTACTAATTCTCTGCAAAAAATAAATATTTGTCATGTTCTGGCAAATTCACAACAAGCAAATAAGAAATGTGCATTTTCTAACTGAAAACACACTGAACATCAGCTAAGTCCAGCAGGCTCGAGATCATATTGTTTTAAATTTTCCTCAGAACAAAAAGATATCATGAAAAAACCTTTTTTTTCTGTTTCCAAGTAAAGCAGAGATTAGAAGAAAAAAGCCCTATCTTTCTTTTTTTTCCATAAACTCCTCCTGAAACATGCTTAGAGCACTGGAAAAATTAGTAGGCATATGATAAATGGCCCACAAGCAGCAGATGCAGTAATCTGTGTGCCTTTCTAAAATAACTGTCTTAAGGGGAACTTTTATGTCGTTATTTCTTGGCCACTCTGGTTATCAGAATGGCTCTGCACAGCAGCATATATCATGCTTTTATTTTAATTAAACATATCTCAAAGAAGAGCTTGTAAAAACGTAGCTAGAGGTATTTTATAGGATTTGAACCTGAGGTCATTTTGTTCTCTTCATCTCATTTGCATTCAGGAGCTTCTCCAGGTTCTCTGCGAGCAGAAAGGTTGTGGGGCACAGGATGGGTAAAGATCATGGTTTGTGCAAGGGCTGTTTCTACATCAGTAGATTTCTTTGTAATGTAGCTGCTATATAACACTTATATCTTCATTTGCAAGGGAAAAGTGGCCATTTATTTTAGGAATTTTACTCTCCCATTTTTCAAAGCAGGTTAATGCATTTTCTCAAATATCTTTGGCCTACAAGCTGCATCTGTAGTTTCCTTTATGACAACCCCAGCCAGCCTTTCAAACACTAAAGGGTACAGTTTTGATTATGCTGAAACCTTAATGTTTCTAGAATCACCTTTTAACACTGTTGTCTGGTTTATTCCTTGGTAGCAAAGAGGCAGATGAGCAAAGTGCCCAGTTCCTAAGAATTATCTGGGAGACAGAGCTGAGTGCAGTAGTTTCACTACACGGTAATATTGAAGAAGATGGGCTCAATGGAGCTTTAGTGGAAGGAACATTCATAAAGGGCTGTGTGAGAGAGTGTATTAAATGGACTTGTGTCAGGATTCATTTGTTATATTTACTAGGGATCTCTGCCTGCTTACTACACAAGTACCTTTTATTACTGTGTTGAATTCAGACATCGCCCACTCCTTGGCAAGATAACTTTTTTCCCCTTTGTGTGTGCTGCAATTTACTTTTTATTCTCCTCCATCTGCTATCAAACCCACAACTGATGTACTTTTTTATCAGTGTTGTGGTACAGCAGATCCAGAAGGTATTTCAGTGCAGTGATTTCTGTGTGGTGTATTGGTGGTTTGGTTGCCTCCCTTGGAGAAATCCAGGTTACATTTTACAGTGAGATCGGTGGCTGACATTTGTGATGTGAATTTATTTAGGGTAGGATCTTGTTAGTTGTGTGATCTTTAACAGAGTAACTTCACACAGACCTTGTATTGGCTTTTAAAACAGTTTTTGCAAAAGACACCACGAATTTAATGCTGAGGTGTGAGCTGTCTGCTTTCCATGAGAGATTTCTACATTCACTTATATGCAGAGAAGAGATTCTTCAAAATTCAGCACTCTGCAACCACTCCTGAACTTCACAGGGCTTTCTGTGATAATTTTGAAGGCTGGAATATCAACCACTGTATGGAAAAGAAGCTTCCTTCAGGCAAATATATTTTATTTCTAAGCTTGAAAGTCAAAAAATGCATAAACGTTTTAAAAGCATTTTGGGTGTATCTGTACAGTGTATAAGACAAACAGAAACACATATTTGTTCCACTGTAACTGCAGATATCCTTCTAATCCATATTATTTTAGTTGCTTAGTATTATAAAATGTGAAATAAATCTTAAAAACCCTGAATGTTTTGTATGCATGAAACCTGATCACAGTGTGCACGTTTCAGGAATCTAAATTCTGGATAACTCAGTGGTTCTGGTGTATTAGACCTGAACTTTTTCACAGGTGTTTTTTCAGATATTTATTCTGAAGTCTTACAATGATGTGGTATGATTATTCTTGATTTTGAAAATACTCTCCCATGATAGAAAGCATTCAGGAACTGACTGAATGTGGCACTTAGTGCCATGATCTGGTTGACTGGTGATTACTCAAAGCTTGGACTTGATGATCTCTCACGTTTTTGCAACCTAAATGCTTCTATCATTCTGAATTTGAATACTCAAAACAAGTGTAGGTTTAGACCTGCAAATTTAGCAATGAACTATTACTTTTTCTAAATAATGGTTGCACCTTCATGAAGTGTAACTGTTCCATGTTTATTTTGAGTGTTATATCTGTGTTTTAGAGCTTCTGCCACTAATTAATCAAAGGGGGTCTGTGAAAGCATTTGAAATATATCAAGTTTATATATGCAATCTAGCAGTTAATGGGGTGTTTATGTATGACCACACGGGCAGGTATGTTACAGGTGGAGGAGAAGATGTGGGAGCCAGTGTTACCAATCTTGACCTACCTGAATTTTAATCATCTTTTCATCACCTAATAACGCTGTTAGATACCGTGGAGGGCTCCTGGTACTGAGTTTTAGGGTTTGGGGGCATTTTGTGGATCAGAAGGAGGTTCTGTGTTAGTGGTGTCTTTTTTTTATCCTGCTGCTGAGGGCTTTGCTCTTGGCACTGGTCACTGCAGTGCCAATTTAGCCTGGTTGCAGTAGCAGCAGGGCTGCTGATTCCAGAAGGCTGGAATTGGACCAGCCCAAGCCAGGAGAGCACCTGGGTGTGACATTCAGCAGAGCCACCTCTTCCCATGTGAAGAGGAGCACGGCTGTGCTGAAATGTTTGAAAAAAACCATATTGCTGCTCCCTGCAATATGAACAGCATATATTGTTCCACTGGCTATTGGGATTCTTACCACCTTCTAACTAATCTGTATGAAAAGGGATTGGAAATGCAAATAGCTTCAGATAGCTCAAGCTGAAAGAGCAGGGAGTTTTTCTGAGCCATTAATACTGTTCTGGATAGAGGCTTATCTGGCACTGGGTTAATAATGCACATCACAACACTCCCAGCACCTTGCAGTTCCTTTGGCTTCTGTTAGCAGCACAGCTGGACTCCTACACTGCTTTTACCTTGTTTAAAAAAGAAATCTAATTGGTCATTAAACTGCATTAGCATCTGTAATGAGCCCAGGCATCCCTTTCCAGCTTTTTTTCCATGCCTGGCTTCAAGAAGCCCCTGTCGGCCTGTTTGATGTGAGCGTTAACACAGCAGTGGAGTTAAATGCAAAATTTTGTTCTAAGAAATGGTATGATAAAATTTTAATTAATCTTGCTGTTTATTCTGATCCCTCAACAGAAAATGAATCCTTTCTCTGCAGTATTTACTATTGTATGGATTTATTTGAAGTTCCAGTGCTACTGTGTTAAAATGAATAATTTTTTACTTACTGGAGTAAAACACGTAGGTATGATATAAAGGCAGCAATATATCAGTCTTCATGTTCAGAACCTTTCTACAACTTGAATATTGGACTTTTTAAAACTTATTTCAATGTATCTTCATTTTTCATTTCTATCATTACCTGATTTAATGTGAAAATTTCTTCACGTGGTTCTTTTTTTCATAATTCATTAGATTTGGCATGGCTGTTTATTGTATCATCTTGGCATCTGGCTAGTGTAGCTCCTTTGAAACAAACAATGTGCTGGAACAAACCCTTGCAGAATTAACCCTTTTGATCTAAGCAGACAGGTGCATGTACAGTATGACTGTAATACTTGCTCTGTAAAACCTGTTTAGGGAAAATAAAACATTTTTGTTCTCGCTTGTTAACCTGTTTCCATCCAGTGAAGCATTTAACAGCATTTTCAAAACGTTTTTAGATTTTATTATTTTTACACCTTCTAGTACATCTAGAAGATTACATCTGCTGTCAAAATCAGTATCTCTTAACTAGAGGAAAAAAACCCAGAACTAAAAAGAGATCTGCAAACCTGCACTATAAATAAAGCATTTCAGTCTTGTTTGGAAAGTTGTAAATCCCTGTACTATAACAAATGTTCTAGAGGAAGTTATAAATCCCTATGCAACTGAACTATACCACAAGTATCTTTATCCTATGGTCAGAGCATAGAAAATTCTACATGTTTTTGTCTGTGGTTTTTAGGTCGATTAGGTTGGGGATTTTTTTTGCTTTCTCTGTCATATTGTTGGGGTTTCTTATCTCTTTTATCTGTGAATTCTATCATTATTATCCTGCCCAGTCAGGGGTTTGGGGTTTTCCTTAATGATTTACAGCTGTTCTGTGTGAGAAGGGACAGACATGCAAACTAAATACACAAAAGATACATATTTTTAATAACAAAATGCCAGGGAGTGTTACAGCACTGGTACAATACCAGTACTACCACCACAAGCCTCATGCATATGCATGATATGAGACCACCACGTGGGAGAAGCACTATGAGCAGGGGGGAGAGAAAATGAATATTGATAAAACAAGTCACAAACTGTGAACAGCCCACAGGAAATATCTAATCTCAGTGGGTGTGCTTAACTGAGACAGATGAAAATCTAAATCCATGCAGCTGATAATGTTTTTTATCTTGAAAGGTCAACTGGGTATTTGACACTCCTGGCCTGACCAGGAACCTTTGTAAAAGACATTGAGGAGGGTGTCTTCAATGCATTTTATTTAGGATGGACATTTATGAGTGGTCATTGACCTTGGGATTCCATTAGCAGCAATGAAGGGCAGCAGTAATGCCTTGTGCTGAGCGCAGTAAATGATGCATATACACAGATGAGAGCAGTGTCCTGCTCCATGCTGGGCTGGGCTGTCCCATGGCACTCTCCCTGCATTCCTGGCTCCAGGAGGATAAAAGGAAGCAGTTAGTGACCCTAAAAACAGTGGCACTGCTTTGGGAATATTTTTAGTTTACAATGTGTTGGAGTTACGCTTTTTCTGTTTCCCCTCTTCCCTCCACTCCCTTTTCTACCTCCTCTCTTTGGAAAACATAAAGTTTTTAATTCTCTAGAGAAAGGAGGACAAACTCTGCCTACTAACATATGACTTCAGTTGAGGGCTGTCAGAAAGATATATCACCAAGTACAACAAAATGTTTCCAGAGTGCCCTTACATGAAAACATTTTAAACTCCATTTATTTGTAGAGTTTCAAACTGGCTCTGGGTGACATTCATTGTACCAGAAGCACAGTGTGTTGTGTTAAAGGATCAACAATCATGGAATGATTTGTATTGGAAGGGAACTTAAAGATCCTGTAGTTGAAACCCCCTGCCATCTCCAAGCTTGACCAGTCCACCCCAATGAGCAGGAATTCAAGCAAAGGTGCCAAGGAGGAACTCAAACTGAAATAAAAAGTGTGCAAGGGGTGGTGGAAGCAAGGAAAGGTGACCAGAGAGGAATACACAGATACTGTCTGTGTTTGTGGGATGGGACTGAGGAAATCATCCATGTGGCTCTCATTGATGTTCCTCTTGGGTAGGACTTGAGACTGGTTAGAGCCCAGAGAACTTCAGAAGGAAATGAAATCAGCTTCCTAATCTATGACTTCCCCATGGCTGTGACGTTGTTTAGGTTCTGATAATGAGAAATCCCAATGTCTTCAGGAAAACACAGTATCAGCAGTAGTCAGGCTGGCTCACATATGATGGAAGCACAAGAGAAAAAAACCCTAAATAGTATTCTGAGCTGCAGACATTCAATTTACAGTAGTGGTCACTGAGAATAGAATATTGCACTCCTTATTTGTCATCATAGTTGGATTTAACCTGAGACAATTCTTAATTCTCTTGATTTTCTTCCCTATTCCAAATTAATTTATTATTAATGTGAGAGGTTTTGTATGTTTGTAGGGGATGGATGTGGTGGTTTTGTTTTTGTTGGTTTCTCATACAATCAATTTTCAGTATGTCCAGAACATGAAATTTCACGTATTTAATATCAGCTTAGTAAAAATACATATATGTATAACTGCATATACTTCAAAGAATATTCTCTAGATAATAACTTCAGTCAATCTTTCTTGCAAGGATATAAAGAAGTACCTAACTGAAGTATGAGATTGTGAGCTGCTCTTAAATTGTGAAGAACAAATGAAGTTATGCGTTTCACATTTGAGTGGCCTTTATTAATTGTTCGTCTCTCCTGTCTGCACTTGGGTATTATTTGCCTAGAGAAAATAGCTCAGCAAAAAAATTATTTAGCCTAAAATACTAACAAAATTTCATAGTTCTATCAAGTTCACCTAAACCCACTGATTTTTCTTGCCCTCCTTTCCATCTTTGTTACTCAAGTTGTTTAGCATGAAATAACAAGTTTTTGATAAATCACTAGAAGACCCAAACAATTGGCATTGTCAGCAAATTAAAACCATAAAGATAGCAGGCATTCAAGCTTTAGAAAGTACATTTGAAAGTACATTGTTTTCTTAGTAGAATAGGTTGCAAATAAAAACAATAAAAGTTGACCACTGAGGCGTGGCAATGTTGGCAGAAGGATGGAGATTTTAAAGGTCATATTGGATAAATCTTACTTTTAAATGTAAAGTCACCTGAAAATCATGCATTTCCTTGAGAAAAGAAAGTTTGCCTTTGGAAATGAGGCTTGCCAATCTTTGTCATTATACCAAGCTGAAAAAGCAATTTGGAACCCCCTACAGACTCACATTTTCCCTTTCTAAACAACAGCGGGAGAGAAAAGAGAAGCTGCCACCACCCAAGCAGCAAACGTCACCCATGGTCTGTTCTCTGGCAGCTGCCACCAAAAAACGCCTTCTCCTGAAGGATCATTTCTTCTCTTTTTGGGAGGCTTTGGAGCATTCCTGATGGGATGGGCTTTGCTCCCAGCCAGCTGTTGTTGGCAATGGCGCTGGATTGTCCCATGGCAGAGTTTGGGATCTTGTGGAGCAGCATCTCCAGCCTGGAGCCTGCAGGATTTGGGGTGCCCTGAGCACAGTGTGGGAGCCAGCCTTGCCTTAGGACAGGTTCACCTGCTTTAGTGAGAGGTCACTGAGAAGATCTGTAGATGAAAGTGTGAGGAGACAGTAAAAAAGGTAAATGTCTTCCCCACTGAACCAGAATGTGGCACTTCAACCATCTAAAATGGCCTTGCTTTAAATTAGGTACAATTTTTTTAATGTCTTCTCTTGTGGAAGGAGCTATCTGAACCTTTTCCAATTTGAGCCTGCTGAAGGCATCTAAAGAACCCTTTTCTACTCATAAAGAAGTTTCTGAAGAGAGCACGCTGGTAAACACTTGATGTATCTGTCTAGTATTTTGTAATGTCTTCAATGCATGTTGAAAAAAAAGTTGAACTTTAAGGTCCCCTGTTCTATAATGCTGTAATGCAAGCTGGGTTCTTCCGGGCTTGCACTTCTGACTCTGGATCAAGTGCTAGAAGTTTCCATTCAAAGTGGAAAAAAGATATGCTCTCCAAGGTTTAGCTGTGCTGTGCTGGTGCTGGGGTGGGAGGCAGAAAGGATTCCCTTTGGCACAGGTAGGAAGAGTTGTTACCATGTTATACACAGAGAAACTCTGACTTTTGTCTCACCAAACCCTCAGGTAAGGTGGAGCACACTGGGTACGCTGCTTCCTTTTAGTATTACCAGACATTAATCAATCCCTTATCCAACAGATAGTGGCTGCATGCCTCCTTGGCTCACTGAATCTTCTTAGCTGATTTCATTAGAAGTCAAATATTTAGTATTAGTTTCACATTAAAAATATTTTGTTAGTTTTAGGCAATATTTGTAACATATCTTTTCTTTTAGCCTACAGAACAGTACTTAAGTGAAAGTTTTAGCATGACATGCTAAAAATCAGTTTATTACTGTGACTTTATTTTCTGCATAATCGCATACTTAGTTTTGAAGAAAGATTTTTTCTCTTCTAAATGTAAATATATTCACAAGATAGATATTCTCTAATTATTTGCTCTTGACATGTATGTTTTTAATAATAATTTGACATTCAAGTGAAAAGTACCTCTTCGTCTTGTAAAACTTAAAGCAACAACTAATTAAAGCAGTAGTTCTGTTTTATTTGAAGGACAGTAATTTCTTTTGGAATGTGTTGCAAGCCTTGGTTTAAAGTAAATGAACAGTGTTTTCTGGTTATAAAATTGAAGTGTTGCATTCTGAGGTCCTAATTTGAAGGTCACTGCAGCAGTTGGGGCGTGGTGTGAGCAGTGGTGCTCCAGGAGCCCAGGGACACCCGGGGAGGCTTTTGTGTTCTTGTGAGTGAGAATCATTTTCTTTTTGAAGAAAAGTTAAAGAAAGGTGGGTTAAGAGGGGGTCTTTTTTTTTTTTTTTTTTTTTTTTTATATATTGCTGATGCCTGCAATTGCAAGTTAGAGTACTGTAAAGCACCAAAAGTTTGGAGAAGCTTCTCTAGAAAATATTTTCTGACGCTGCTGCAGGACAGTGGTGCTACAGCAAAACTGGGTTTTCTGCAGTTTGTCATTCTCAGAAAATGCTGCCTTTGAGATACTGCTTGAAATATGAGAGCATCCAAGCAGCTGAGTTTCATGTTTCCATTTGAATTGTCAAAAGAATCCTGTAACTTTCTTCTTTTATTAAAAAGAAAAAATCCTGAGCAACTTCTTCAGTAATGAGAAAAATCTGCTCATTAGGGTGTTCCAGCTTTGATTCTGTAGTTTCCGTGGAGTCAGATACCCAAAACTTCAGTCTCATTAACACTGAGGAAAAAACAATCTTTTTCTCAAGTGATTAGCTCTAATCAGTCAAACATTTAAATAACCAAATATCACTTCCCTGTTAGGGATGACTTCTGGTTTGATTCTGCAGAAACTCTTTTGATTAAATGCTTTTCTTTAAATCTATGAATGTCTCTGTTCATCCTTTTCCAGGAAGACCACAGCACATTTTATAACAAAGTTGTGTACCTGGTTTAGAACGAGTACCAAGGAGAAAAATTAAATTTATTCTCTCTTAACCAATCAAATCCTCCCATTATTCATAACTGTGGAAGACTTAAGCAGTTGTAAGGGGTTCAGCTTTGCTTTGCATTATTGATTGAGTTGAAACTAGTGCTGCTTTTCATTTTTAGTGGATGAAAAGCTTGGAAAATAAATGCCTTTTTAAGAAATTACATATAACCCAGCAATTTGTTACACAGTTTCTTTGCTTCATGGATTGTGAGGATCCTTAGGAAAACTAAAATTTGAAGTTATCATGCAGATACTGCTGTCTCTAATAGTGATGTATTGAGATGTCACACCTGTCAGCAATTTTTTTAATATGAAAATTTTAGTGTTAAATGATGCCAAATGTAAAAGTTTAATAGTTTTTATATAAATTTAAAAAAATACCCTTTCATCTGCAATTTCACAAATGACCATGAGAATGAAATTTAGGCATAACAGAGAAAGGGGAGATATTCTGAGAATGTACCATGAGGTAACAAACCAATTTCATGTAATCAGTGCACAAAAAGGAGAAAAAAAATGCAGTTCTGAATACTGGGAAAAGAACTCAGTCCATATCCACCACACTCTGTAATGAAGAGACTCTGCTTGTGGAGAAGTTGCAGCAGACAAACCAAGTGGGAAAGCTCTGACTTTTTTGGTTTATCACCTCTTTCTCAGGCCACCAGCTGGCTGGAATGGGTGATTTTTTTCCTGAAATATAGTTTATTAGTTATAAATTCAGCAATGTTTAATGAAGTAGTGTTTGGTATTGCTTTAGCCCAGCATACCCACTGCTGCAGCAAAGGGATGGAAAGCTCCACTGAAATGGTCAGCTGGAATTTTCAGCATGTAACCAAATACTCTGAGTGAAATGATGCCATTCCAACAGAAAGCGTTTGGTGGTAGTTCACCTATGTGGAGAAAACAGTGGGTACCAGAATCAAACCAGAAATTACTTTCTATTGTATTTAAATAATAGCACTTAAGTACTTGAAAATCACTGCCATAAATACAGCAAATTCTGCTTGTGTTAACTGAAAAATCAGTTCATGTCTTAGATATTTCTAAAAATAATGGGGAGAGGTAGGATGAGCCTTGTACAAACTATTCCTCTTCTTCTTTCCTGACATTTCAGCCCTTATTCTTAAGATTTTTTTTTTTTTAACCTAACAAACTCCTTTATATCAAGGAGTTTATCCTTCACTGTCAGAGATGCTGGCATGGAATTCAGCTAAAGAAATCGATTTAATGTTTTGAGAAAGGAGAAAAATTAGGTTGGCTTTACAGAGAAAACATTTAATAAGGATAAGAAATAAAGTCAAAACACAAGGTTTGTCTCTTACTGACCAGAAATAAAATAAGACATGAAAAAGCATATAGCTTTTCCATTTCTTGGTTCTGAAGGACCACTGTCAAGTTGTATTTGGTTTTAATCACAGTTTAGTTAGAAGTCTTACCAACCTGATGCAGTTCATAGAACAACTAAAATAAATACTTTCTTGTGAGTATTGACAGGCAGAATCTCTTCACCTGAATAAGAACCTGAAATTTAAATAATGCAAAGGCTTGAGCTGGATATTACTTTTCAAATAAAATTCAATAGATTGTTCCGCTGAGAGGAGAGGTGAAGGAATAATAAATGCTCTTGTTTTACTTAGGAGTTTTGTACTTGAAGCCCTCCTGGGATGGTTTGTAATCTTCTGGTTTTCTGTATTTTTTTACCAGGCAATGAGAGAGACAATCACATGTGAACAGAACTTTCTCCTTAGTTAGTTTTTGGCAGAGAAAAGGTGCTTTGTGTTGTCTGCTCACCTGCATTCCTGCTGGGGGGGACTGCAGCAATTGCAGGGAAGGCACTTTTGCAACACTTCCCACTTGAGAAGATACTTCATTTTTACATGAAAGTCAGGCATTTCTCACATATCAATCCTTCTCTTAGAATGTCCTGAGCTGGAAGGGACCCACAAGGATTACCAAAGTCCAACTCATTTACTGTAGAACCGTGTCACTGACACAGCTGATGGCTTTGTCAAGGTTGCAGAGTACATTTAGGATGCAGCCAGGAATTATGCCAGGAATGCAGCATCCTGTGCTTTTTTTTTTTTACCCCAGAGAAGGTGGATACAAAATTGGAAGCAGTTCAGGATGGGAGTAGGAGCCCCCATTGCTTGTGGTGTAAGATCCTTGTGCTTCGAGGCATTTATGCTGCCCTTGGCTGACAAGAAGTCTGTGTAGTAACTGCATGTCTGGAGAGAAAAGTTTTTCTTCATTTTTGGTTAGAGGAAAGGCATCGTAGTGAGCCTCAAAGGGGAAAAACCCCATCATCATTTAGGTTGAAGTGCTTCTTAATTCAAATGGCGTGCTACTTAGAGAACTTGATAAGAAGGATTAGAACTGGAAAAGAAAGACATTTTTAAAAGCAAAGCTATTACAGGGTTCATTACTTTATTTATACGTTCTCCAAAATCACATGAATGAAGGGAAAAAATGAGGAGAAAAAATACTGGCTTCAGTTCAGAATGTCAATTACTACTTTTTTTAATCCTCTTTTCACAATTTATTTGACATCTTGAACAGTAGCCAAAAAAGCTATTATAACTATAAAACATATTCATTGGTATAAATCTCATTAAGTTGAGCAATTTAATTAAGGTATTGACATGCTTAATTGATACGTGCAAGGAGAGACCATTTTCATATCTAATTTCCATACGTTTTCTGCTTTTAAGAAAACTAGCTCCGTAAAAATGTTATAGATTCAGCTAAGCCCTGTCATCCCAAAGGAGCACTTGCTGCCATTTACCTTGATTTAGAGCCAACTACTCTTCTAAGTGGAGCTCCATTAAATGGATCTGATGTATGTCTGACTCAAACATGCGTCAGCTTCTCTTATGATCAATAGTGGAATATTTATATTAATAAAGCACCAAGTTAATTAAATAAAATAGTCTTCTGGGTAAACTTAAGATACTAGGGGATGGGCAGAGAATCAATATACTCTGCCATTTGAACATTAACTATGTGCTCTGAAATTTTATGCTACCTTAGCAAAGATGCTTGCAGTGTTGGAGTCTTGGAGGCACAGAAGCCCCCAGGGCAGGAATGTGGGCAGGATTTCTGCCCAGCAGAAACCTAAGCATCCTGGGCAGGATTTGTTTTGCAGAGTTAGAGAAAAAACAGCAAACAAAAAAAACTTGGGTCTGTTTGGCTTCTGGGACTTCATTCCTACAGACAACATTGGAAATCCTTTCTTCTGGACTAGGACTGAACACCGTTAAATGGGTGTTCTCCCAGCTGCCTGAACTATTCCAGTGTTGCCAGAGAAGGGGCATGTGTGACAGACTTGCCATGTCACGGTTTGTCAGTGATGGTGAAGAGTCATAGGAGCCCTACAAAGACTTTTTAAAGTGAAGAGTCATAGGAGCCCTACAAAGACTTTAAAAACTTTCTTTAAAATGAGCTGGCCACCCACGAGTGTGTCCTATACTTCTGGTGCATTGCATGTTTCAGCCCAAAGCACAACTGTCCTTCAGCCTTTTCATCCCCATGGGCTCTGTCCCCACAGACAGAGCTGGGAGAGAGATTCCTGCATGAGTGGGTGACCTTTGGCCACTGTGGAAACTTATCCCCGTTGGAGATGCATTCATGAGTCTCAGTCCCAGATTCATGTCCCCATTGTGCCCTGATAAGCAAACTCTGTTGTCCCTGTGGCACTGGTGCTATTCCTGTAACACACAGATGTGGCCTTTAAAGGAAGCAAGTTCCCTCAGGTACTGTTGCAATCCACAGCTCCCACTTCATCCTGTCTTTTATTTACATTTTAAAGTTTCAGTACAATAAAGTGAAAAATGTAGTTTTTAATCCTGCAGCTTTAATGAACACCTCACTTTAATAACCAAAGAAGATGCTTGAAAGGCCAAGGAAATATTAATTCATTATTAATAGTTTATCTAGTCAGTTTGGAACTTGTTCTGTGTAAATATGCTTCCATCTCTTTAGGCAGGGGCACCATGACATTGCTAACAACACTGATATTTCTGGTCCAGAGGCAGTGGATGTGTGCCAGAGCCCTCAGTTCCTACATTCCTTCTTCACTCATGGCCATGGGGCTCCTTCCTCTCGGGGTTTAAAGGAGCTGAGTTACAACTTAGGGGATTAGAACATGTTCATTTGGGCCTTCTCTCCTCTTTAAAATCTCCCTTGTGTGGGCTGGACTCCGGTCCTTGCTGAGCCTGCAGTGACTGCTGAGCATCCCCTGACCATGACCAGGGGGCAGGAGCTAAGGGGAAGATTGCAGTGAGGTGATTATTTGCTGATTTCTGTGTGACAGACACTATCTGCCAGGGGAAATGACAAAAACAGAATGTAAATCCACAGGGAGGTAGCTTATGGAATAATGTACAGAATTTCATAAAATAATCAGTAGCAGAAATTCTGGGCTATTGCAGGAAGAGGACATTGACATTGTCCTTGATGTGTGATTTTGACCTGGTTAAAATGCTTCTAATTACCAGGCACTAGGCAAAAGCTGAAGGAATAATCTCCTTTGTCTTAGAGTGAATTGTCTTCCAGTTCAGCATTTACTGAAAATACTTGGTTTAGATTCTATTTTTCTAATTATGTAGAACCTTCTGAAGAAGACAAATGTATGGGGTGTTTAGTATTTCCAAATATGCTTCATCCACGAAGAAATAAATGTAGGCTCTTATTTAATATTACTAATCAAAGCACATGTAGGTTACACCTGACAGGTGAAAATATTTAACGTATGTAAAACTACTTCTGTTTTGTTATTGTTTTTGGTAAAGTGTTGGTAATACAACCCAACTGTAACATTTAGTGGTTTTTTGCCTTTTTTTCCTTTACATCATTCTGTGATTCAGAAAGCCTGAACAAAGAGCGCAAGCTAGAAGGAGCATTGGAACCATATGTGTTATAGTTGTATATAATCTATATCATAATTGTATAAACTAAACAGGGTGGGATAGGTTTAGTTTGAAAACCACTTTCTGTGTTAACCACAGTTCCCTGGTATTTAGAGTTGTCTTTCCACAAATTTAATGTTCAAAGGAAGGAAGAGTGATTGCATCTGAGCTGGGATAAAAACAGGTTCCACAGTGAATTCTTTTCTGGAACCAAACAAAAACCTTTGTGTATGGAACTGGGATGCAGATATTCTTGTATATTTTTTGACTGACTCTTAGTTTCTGTCTCTTGATTGTTGGTTTTCTGCATGACATCTGGAAGTAATGATGTGAATAATATCAGGATGTAAACTTTCCAAGTCTTATAATGAAGTTAAATTTCCTTTTCTGATAAGATAAGACTATTTTTGTCGTATGACACATGACACCCCTTTAGCTAATTGTTTTTTCAAAAAGCTTTCTAAGGAGGTGTCATAAATTGAAAAAACTTTTGGGGTAATAAGTCAAGTTTTACTCTCGGACATATTCTCTCCTGCAGACTCACATAACTTTAGTGGACTTTGGAGAAAGTCATCATCATTCCCAGCAGTGATGAAATCAAATCACACTGGAATTTGATGTTCTTTGATTTGAGAGTGCCTCAACAATGAAACAGCAAAGTGCGGACACACTGGAGTCTATTGTGCAGGAGCCACTCCTCCCTCTTCCCTGGTCAGCTCTTTTACATTTAATTCGATTTTGTGAGCTGACATTGTCAATCTGAAATTCAGCAAGATGCCTGACAGGGGGAGGGAAGCCGAGTTCATTTCTGGAAGTGGCTTTATGCAAATGGACCCATGTGAGTCTCTGGAAGGAGGCAGCTGCTGATGAATCAGAGCAGTGCCCTTGTTCCCTCCTCAGCTTCGGAAATAAAGCTCAAAAAACAGCACGAGCACCTTTGAGAGTTGCTGTAAACCATCCACACACCCCCATGTCTCCCTATGAGTATTTTCAGGTGTTTGAGGATAAAAAGAATGAATCTGTTTTCAATGTAGAATCTGGACGATTTTGTTACGCAGTGTTTGGGTGGATTCAAGGAAATTAATTCAGCTTGTAACTTGTTCAGGCCAGACTGGTTAGAAAGTGGCACTGAAGTCCTAGGAACACTGTTAATTCTCGTGAATTGTCTCCGTTTTAGCTGAGTTTTCACTAAGTCTTTGGTAGCTGATTGACTGAAACATTCACATAAAACCCTCAGTAAGCTGAGCAGAATGATTGTGAGTTTAACTTCTCTTTTGGAAGAATTCACCATTTTATGTGCACTTTAGCTGAAAGCTAATTTTGCTTTAGATTTGTGTCACGTTAGCATGTTTGTTCTACTGGTATACTTGAGTTTTATTTTCTCTACTTAAAACACCTACGTTCTATTTAAATGCCTATTTCTAAAGCATGGCATTACTGAATTATCAACTTCCTGTGCATGGAGTGGGCTTCTCAAAGGTGCTTTACCTACGTGAATAGTCATTGAAAAAGAAGAAATTATTTGGTTATGTTCCAGTGAATGGTTTTTGGTGTGAATAAAGTAGAATGAGGTTTGTAAGGGTGTCATGCAGCTCTAATGGTCAGGACGACCTGCTCTGGAGCTCTTGAAGAGCTGCTGGGTTTGTGGATCCTCCCATAAAACAGAGCTGCTGTTACTTAAACACTTGCATCTTGCATGAATCTCCCCACTCAAGTGATCCACTTTGTGGTATTACAGCTTGGTCTAATAAATCCAGATGTCACATCCACAGAGAAAAATGAATTATGGCTACAAACCAGTCTGAAGTGGATCTTCTTACATCTGCAGTGTTTCACTGGGACTCTCAGGGCTAAATGATCCATAGCAGGGAAGATACATAAAGGTGAAGCTGTGGAAGAAAAAGAGAAGCTAAAATATTAGAAAAAAGGGAAAAACTCCTCTGTCTTTTATCTTGGGCTTCAGTATCTGTTCCTGCAATCTGCTGAATATGAGTGGAATAGATATTGCTGGACCAATATTACAATTTATTTTTTAAACTTTGATTACAGCTCAAGTACCAGTGTCCCCCTCTTGTACAGGTGCACTTCTTACCACAGAAGAGAATAAAGGCCCTCTGATAACTGGGCCTGAGCTATAAACAGAATGTTGTTTTTCTCACTGCAGTGCATTCAAATACTTTGCAACTCATTTATACCTCCCTGGGATAAATGGAAAGTCACTGTAGTTGGTTTTACTACCCACCGATTCTCTATAATTTTCATGACTTTTTATATAGCCACAGGAATGTCTGCAGTGATCATACAAACAAATGGTATAATTGACCTCTTTCAGGAGAACTTGGTAAAAAAATAAAACCTAGATCTTTACATATGTAATTGCTACATAATCCTAGGAAAAGTCTTATTTTCTTAGCTAAAGTACAGGATCACAGCCTGAATTAAATAAATACTATTGTGATTATTGTTTTTGTTCTACAACATGATGATTAGGTACACAAAAATATTAACTGGCAGGGGATTTTTTCTTTTCATATATCAGTAAAGTGCAAAGAAATCTTTAGTACAAAAATATTCATCATTAACAAAGGCAGAGTTAGGATAGGACAGATCAGACTAAAGAGAGTCTTGTTGCAGATGTTGATCAGTTATCCAAAGACAGTGCATGTTTTATTCTTTACGTTTTCACATGTTTATCTTCTAAAAAAACCCCTCATCATAATTAAAAATATACATAACCTATAACTGCAAATATCTTTTTGTTCAGTGGTCAGGCAGGGCTGTGGAGGCTCCTGTCCCTCTGGGGAGATCAGGGGAGGGTGATACTGCCTATTGATGTTTAGAATTAGCAAATCCATAGGCTTTCTTTCCACTATAGCTCAATGGACAAAAGTACAAACCCCAAAGCATGTCAACAGTATAAAACCAGTGCTTTTTAAAATTAGCTTAAAATAAAGGTACCTCCATATAGCTGCATTTCTATTTTAGAAAGTATAAACATTAACAATCAGTGAGAGAGCTTTCAAATTCACATTGCTTTAGCAGCAGGAAAATATTGACAAAAGTAGAAAATGATGGAGGAGAATCATTTCTTTCTTCTGATGTCAGGGCTTCTATCCCCCCTCTCTGAGGTGTGTGGTGCCCCCACTAAATCACATCAGTGCCTCTGTGTTCTGTTCTCACTTCCAGTGCAGTTGGGGGACTTGGACTTGCGTGGGAGCATCATCACCCTGGGAGCTTTTTTGTTCTGTCAGCAATGCAGAGTTCAGTGGTGCTGGAGGAGTCCAGAGGAAAGGTTTTCCTATCAGGATGGATGTCTCTGTGGTGTCAGAGCTGTGTCTGTGCTGGCAGAACTCTCCCCACATGAGGGAAGGCTGGGGGTGAATTGCATCAAGTGGAATTCCTGATCTGTGGGACTGACTGGGAAGGGTTTTTCTGTCTCTTCCCACTCTGCTGACTTTGAGTCACACTGTGCCTCTCATTATGTTCCTTGGGCTCCTCGATCAAAAGGAAGGATTAACTATATTGATACCATGTCTAAAGCACTAAACCCCTACATTAAATACTGCTAAATATACTGTATATTTAATATACATTAAATAGTGCTAACAAAGACATCTTACTGTCATTTATTAGCCAGGAGCCCAGTCCTATTTCTAGTGGGATGCTTCTCTTCAGGAGTTTCCTCTGAGACCACTGGATGTTACTTTCCAGTTCCTACTCCCTTTACAATCCAAAGTTGAGTGTAAATACTTTGAGGAAAAATTTTACTTTTGTGTGTATGTTCCGAAAGACAAAACAGATGCTGCTTTCTAAAATGAAAGCTCATGATCAGTCTCAGCATGGGTGGTTTTAAAATAAGAGTCTAAATGCTGTCTGATCACTATTTGCTCGGCATTTTGGAAATGGCAGGAGTAGGGAGAACTGTAAAAGTCATAAAGACAAATGTTGCCTTTGATTGGACACTGGTAATGATTAGTTTTACAGTTCATTTAAAATTATATAAAAATATTTATTAATCTTCTCAGAGATATTCTGATCAATTTAATTTTTTTCTGGTTTTGTAAGGTGCATCAAGAGTCAAATCTTCTTCTGTGTCTCAGTGAAACAAGGTGGGGTTTGGGGTTTTTTAAATTTTGTTTTGTTTTTTTAAGCAACCAAGAATTTTAAAAACCTCTGATGAAGAATTAAGTAATCACAAATAAGTATTCTCTGTTCTTGTTAACATTTAAAAAGACTGCAGCATGTGCTGTGTGATCCCTGTGGTTGTGTCAGGACAGAAGTCATGAAACTGCACAAGTCCATGCAGAAGGATCTTTATTAACAGATGTTTTTTAAACTGTCCTTGGAGAAGGTGGAAGATGATGATAAAATAATCATCTTCTGCTGGGATTTTTTTCCCTCTGATTCCTTAGTGAGCACCCCTCCCAAATCTTCAGGCTGTGGCTGTGCTCAGTGTCCTGTTCCCCAGAATGAAGGTGTGTGTGACTGGGGTTAATGAGGCTGCCTGGGCCTTTGGGCAAGTGCTGAAATCCAGAAGTACAGAGTTAACATCCATCACTTCACAGTGCAACTGGATCAACAGGGAAATCGTGGTGTTTATCTTCTGGAGGCTTAGCAGCAGTGCTTGTGCAGCAGTGTGTGACTGTGTGAAAGCACTGAGGACTGCTTTAATTGGAATTTTTGAGCTAAACTCCCTCCTCAAAACAAACACAACCAAACCAACCCTGTATTTCCCCTACAGCCTCCCTGAGCACAAATTGAGCCAGCTGTATTGTATTTAGTAAAAACACAGTCACCTTGTTCAGGGTGCACAACATCTGCAGGACCTGCTCTTGTTTTGCACAACTCAGATGCTTGTCACCCTCTTTACTTTTCGTGCTCTGGTAGGAGGAAGGATTTTTTTTTTCCTTTTAGAAAATCAGCAGTGATGCCAAGTTTCCACAGAGTAATGCTTTACAACACTGCTGTTGTTAAGCTCTTGCCTTGTAGCCCATCAGCAACAACACTTTTCCATTTCTCCTTCAGACAGAGAGCTACAAGTGCTGCTTTACAGTAAATACCATTTTTACCCTGACCCTGCTGAGAGGGAGAAGCCATTCCTGCACTGAGGGCACAGGTGCTGATGAGAGTGTCAGATTTGCCACAGGTTGTTCTCATTACTCTTGGAAGGACCTGATTTGGGCAATGCATTTCCCACCTGGAAGATGATAAATATCTTCAATTTACCTTGCATATTTACAAGGCTCAAAGTTTCTGAATTGTCCTTAACTGTTAACTCAGTTATTTTTTAATCTGTCTGTAGAACAGGAAAACCTCTAATATTGAACAGTTTTGGAAATACTAGGACACTGTCTTCTAGGTAAGAATAATACTTAGTTGCTAAAATGCTAAGTATTAGTTTTAATTTTAAAAAAAATAATAAAAAGCTGCCACATGATTTTGGCAGAGCAGGAAAAATCCTTTTGTTCCTTGCTGTAAATGAAATGCACAATATTCTGTGCTGGAATTTTTACAGACATAATTGAGTAAACCTTTTTTTTCCCCTACAGATTTACTTAGCCATTCTACTTCTTTTCCTCTTGCAGACCTTTCTCCAGAGAGCATTGGTCCTCTTGCCCTTTCTGTTCTCTGAGTGTAGGAATTACCTTCCCTCAAATTTTGTTCTATGAAAAACCTGACTTGTATCACTCCTCACTTTATTGACTTGCTTATCTTTTATTACATGTTACTTAGAGATACCTATTATCTTTGGATTATACTCTCTAATTTTCCCCATCTGTTATTCTTTAACTCCTTAATTGTGTTACTTAATTCAGTAAAACATTGCAGGATAGAGTTTATGTGTAACATGTTGTACAAATTAAAACTAATTCTAATGAGACAAATTGCAGTGACCAGATTGTGTTAAGTATGTGACCTTTAGTGGAGCAGTTCAGTCTAGTTTTAGTCCAGCTGTAAAGAAAACTTAGATTGAAGAATGGTCATTAAATTTTCAAAGTGCACAAAAACCTCAGGGACATTTTATTTATTTTAATTTTGATCAGTGCATTGGACTGAAATGTTTTAAACCCAGGAATCCTAATTTGTACAAGAATGTAAACAAGCTACCAACAAGGATGAATTAATTCTCATTTCTCTCAGCTGCACCTTCTGTAGCCAGAGCAAAGCTGGTGGGCATAGTGCTAATTTCTTGGCATTGGTGGCAGCTGGCCCTTTCTTAAAATCAGGACTCACGTGTTTCATTAGTTTTAGTCTGCAAAGCAGGTGAACAATATTAACTCTCCAGTACTATTCTGGCAAGAAGAGAGGATAGAAAACAATCTTTGCACTCAAGTCCCATATCCAGTCAAAGGAACCAGTGTTTGTCTTTGGTTTTGTACCAGCTGCCACAGAGAGCTGTGTGTGAGCTCTCCTGACTTATTCCAAGATGCAGTTGAATTGTGGATAAGCTGAAAGGCTCCTGAAGAAAGGAATCAGGTTTGTTAGGCTGGATTTTTCCTTCTTTTTAAGTAAACTATTGGTCCCATGTGTTAATGGTTTACTGTGAGTTTGCAGCTTTACTGTGGAATTGACATAGAATAACATAGTGGGAAAGATACGGGTTTGGCTCTGAAGAATTTGCTCTGGGTGACTTGTTCTTTAAGGCTTGGTATTAAACTCTTCAGACATTAAAGGCAAGCTGAGTTCTTTATGGGACAACACTGCGTGGTGATCTCCCAGCCCATCTGAGTGGGAGAAATAATCAAAGATTACTGTTCAACCACATTAAATACTTCTTAATCAAGCTGGTTTTCAGGCAGTTGTAAAAAACCAGTCTTTTTAAATTTGCAAATCTGTGTGTTAAAAAAGGTTGGGAAAATAACTAGTAAATCCTCACAAGGTGAGGAGGTTTTTTGTTTGAAAAGGAAGAAAACCTAAGTATAATGCCATCACTGCTGATTTTTTGCTTTTCATATAGTATATATTATTTTCAGTACCTTTGTAACTTTGCAAGTGTATTTAAGTAGTTTTAATGTTTTAGATCTGTAGTTCAAATGAAGATTCATTCTCTGGATGTTCGTCGGGTCTGTGTTCCAACTAAGTGATTTATGTTCTCTTACTGGCAAAATAATAATAATAAAAAAGTCTTAATGTATTCTATTGCTCTGTTAGATATTTGAATTTCCACTTAGGATGCAATAGGCAGTGTGAGAGCAGAAAGCTAAAACCAGCACTACGGCAAAGACTGCAGAGGCACTTAGGAAACGTCAGCACTTTTGGATGGCTTTTTTTTCCCTTTCCAATCCTTTTATCAGTGAGGCTCTTGCAATTCACATTGGAAGATCAGGAAAACAATATTAGACTTGCAGAGGGAGTTCATCTGTGTCCAAAGCATTTTAGTTAAATTAAAATAAAAACTAAGATAGGTATTGGCTTGTGCCAGCTCTTGCTGGAGTCTGGGTTGGACTAACATATGCTGTGAGCCACAGCTGCTGGGTTTTGTCAGCTCCTGCCTCTCTCTCTGTGCAAAGTGGCTGCCCAAGTTCTTTAACGCCTCTGTGGGTCTGTTCCCCCAGCTCAGAAATGAGGATGCTGTTTCCTCTGGGGGTTATTTGCTGTGGAAGCTGCTGGATGAGTGTTTTGCTGTTTATCCTGAGTTCCCCTGTGATCTGCTGCTTGTCCAGGCTGCACTGCACCAAGCTGGGGCTGGCTGCAGGCTGGGTGTGCTCTGTGCCCTGCTGAGTGCCAGGTGAAACTGCACAGAACTTGCCTGTATTTATCAAAACAGGAAGGGTAATTCAGTCTCGAGGCATTTGCTTAGCTCAGTTCTGTTTGATCAGGATGCAGATGAGTGTGTTCCGGTTGTGTTGGTGCTTTCCCCACAGAGGAGCTCTTGCAAGGAGGGTGCTGCTGATGGACTGGCATGTTCTGGTTTGGCCTCAAGTCAAGTGATTCCAGCTCTCTTAACAGTGCCTCTTAGCGTGAGGGGTTTTGGAAGTCTACTGTTCCCTAAGTTTGGAATTTTTTCAGATTTGTCCTTTAGAATCCATCATGTTCCCCCCAGGCATTGGACTTGCCTTCCATTACAGAAATAGGGGGTTTGAAACTTGTCTAAAAATAGGAAACCTATTAGTAATCATCACCTTTTTTTTCCAGATTTGCTGTTTATTTTTCTTGAATACTGCCATATTTTTTCTGTCTGCTTTCTAGGATTTTGTTTTGGCCTCACATTAATTTATCTAGTTTTCTACAGTTACTATTAATAACTAATATTTATTTTGCATACCACTGCTGTAAGCTTCCCATTATGTCTGCCATGAGAAGCAATGAATAAAAAGCTGGAAGTTTAATATAAACTCAGTAGACGAGTTTCTTGTTACAGCCTTCTGCTACCTCGGGGCAAATTTTGTGAAGTGCACAGGCTGAGCCTGGTTGAGCTTTTCTTGCTTATGAAAGATGCTTAACAAAACTCTGGCACAACGTCTGGAAGCAGAGAGAAACACTCCTCTTGACCATCTCAAAACAGGATGATTATAATTTTGAGGAGGCAGTTACAGGAAAAGAAGCATTGGTGACTTTTCTTCCATGCTGTGTCACTAGTGCCATGCAGGCTGTCAGTTCTTCAGCCCACAGGAGAGGTTTATGGATCAGTCCACAGTCCAGGAGATTGAAAGAGGCAGGATTGTTACCTAGAGCAGAGTGCCTTATGAGAATAAAAATAATATACTTTACAAGAAGGTTTTCATAGAAAATAGATGAACTTCCTGCAGTTCCCCTGGTTCTGCCTAGCTGCAGGTTAAAAGTTGAGCACAAAGACAAAGCAGAGATCAAATACATAAATTAGCCCTTGTAGAACACAAAGACGTTAGGAAATATCTCTTGAAAACCTGATTTAGTTTTACACATGATTTGAAATGCACAATAGAACACCAGACAAATGCAACTTGAGATGGTGGATTAAATGTGGTTTTATTTGACCACAGGATTCCACTTTTTCAAGCCCTTTTTGTTCTGCTTTGCGTGTGTCTTCCTTTCAGATCTTACTAATTTTTGCCTCACTAAACCATTTTGTCACACCTTTAGCACAGCTCTGCTGTGCCTCACTGTCACACCAAAGTGAAAACTTAAGAGTTCCTCCTCCTGGGCCTGAAACATCCTTTACTTTGTCTCTTCTCTGTCCGGGTTGCCTGATCATTTGTCTGGGTTGAAGGTCTGTCTTTAAAGAACTAATATTTTGTTGCTGGCAAAATAAAGGGAAGGTGAAGAAGGGGTCAGAGTGTGGATCAGTGTTAAACAAATTATGAAGGTCACAAAGAATTTTAATCTGACTTGAAAAAGAGACTTGTACCCCGCAGCACATTTTTGTTTGTGATAGCCTGAATGGACAATTGTGGCTACTTTGAGAATTTGGTGTAGACTGCATGACTGGTATAAATTGAATTAGTCTCGTGACAAGGACATAGTCCCTTTTTTCCTTATCTGCCTGATGGAAAGCAGAAGAAAGCCCTGCCTGACACGTCTTGACCTGCAGTGTCAATGTGGGCTTTTGTGACAGGCTCTGAGTTCTGGCTTCTCATTTGATCAAACCAATTTGGTGGAGGCTAGAAAGGAGCTTGCTGAACACTAAATGCACTTACAGGAAAGGGTGTCTGGGGGTGAGTACAGAGAGTTGCCTGCCCCTCCGAACTGAAATTAGAGAGCCAGAGTTTCTTTCTGAAAATGGGGCAGAGCCTTGGGGACACTCTCACCCAAACAATGCACTGTGCAGTTCTCTGCAGGATCACCTTTATTTGTCCTTTTGTCATCACTAAGCCTTCCCTTTCTTCCATTTGCTTATTTCTTACTTTTTTCTTTCCCCCTCCTCTGCTTGCCTTTCTTCTTTTTCCATTCCTGTCTTGCCCCACCCCTTGCCCCCTAAACCAGACTGAAACCTCTGCCCCTTCTCTGTGCTGATGGGGCACCAGTAGAAACATCAGGGTGAATGCTGATTTTCCTTGGCATGAAAACATCCCAGTTTTCTGGCTTCATGTCCATTTCCCCCCCCATTCCTGATGCCCTCCTTCCTGCCTCCGCTGCACTGGTAGAAGGCTGTGAACCTGGGACTATTTATAGTTCATCAAGGGAAAAAGCACCTGAATGCAGGCTGGGTGACAGGAAAATGTAACCTGCACTCACAGTGCAGATCAAACCATTTTTAAATGTGCTTTAAGTACTAGAAAGACCTTTTGAATCGCTGTTGGTTGTTTAGGTTTTTTTGTTGTTTGTTTTTGAACATGGTTAAAAATTCAGTTTTTCCCATTGATACATAATGCAGTGGGATTTTAATGCAGTAGATTAAGATCTTTTCAGTGTAAATTTAAAAATCTCACAAGAGAATGATTGTCATGTTTTTCCTGAATATTAATTTCAAATAAGAAGCTGTAATCTGAGCAGGGGTAGCCAAGTATTTTTGCAGTCAGTAAACAAATAGAAGCATGCTGAGAAAATTACATTTACACTACAGGCTTGTGATTCCAAGGCATGAGATTTGGCTGCAGGTACTCTGACCGTGAATCATGGCATTGTGCCAGCATCATGATCACATCTGAGTGATGTTTGCTCAAGGTTCTGTCATTTGTACCAGGAATTCTGGTGGTTTTGGTTGGAGAGTCATTTCAGCTCATTCCACAGACCTCTAGAGGAGAGAAACAAAATTGAAAACACCGTGTGGTGTAACAAATCCAGCAACATCTACTTTTCCAAGCACATGGATGTTCCATTAGCTCATGCAGATTTGAGAAATGTGTTCTCTTTGTTAACACAATGCTTTTTTTTTTCTGTTCTCTTATTCAGAGACCTGAGCGAAAACCAGATAAAAGGAATCCCTAGAAAGGCCTTTCGAGGAATCATTGATGTCAAGAACTTGTAAGTGACAACTTCATTAATATTTGTGGTGAAAACCTTTCTCCTCACGTTCCATCTGGCTGTTACTCTCAGTTTGAGTATCCTGTGTTCAGCTCTGTGCAGCTCCAAAGGGACCCTGCAGGGTTTTGTCAGGGGACTCACAGGCCACTTTGGTCCTCATGCCTGTGGACACACCTGGGGAGGTTTTGAGGTAAAAGAACATACTCAAAGGCTTCACCCCTTCCTGCAGTTCTGTCCTGGAGCAAGATGTGCAGGAAAAATTACTGGTAGAGTTTGGGGATGGAATTGAAATGTTTTGCTTAGTTTAAGTTTTCCATCCCATCACTTCTGTCAAAAGTAAATATGACAAACTCTGGCACTCAGGCACAGTGGTAGAGCACAAATATCAGAAAATGAAAAAAAAAAATTAACTGTGGGAGCAGTTAACTGCACAGGCTTTGACAGCTTGTATTTAAAATTAAAATAATTTATAAAAGCCTTTTAAGAGAGAAAACAGGGGTTTAGTTTTTGTGCTAATGAAGCCAGTCTGTCCTAGCCTTTTGCTGTACAGTAGTCTGAAATAGGTGTAAAGACTTGGAGCTCTGTATTTCCAGAGCTGTTGGAGGCTCTTATGTGTTCTATAACACAAACCCATTTTTGTGCACACCCCCAGTCTAAGGCACCCCTGGCTTTGCTGGAGTCAGCACGAGGTGAACTGAACAAGGAAATAAAAGCCACTGACTGGGCAGGGTCAGGATTTCCTGGGACAGCCTGCAGCCACTCTCAGAGGCATTTCAGAGCCATTTCAGAGCCATTAGAGTTAGCACTGTTACCACACCAGTAGCTGAAAACTGATCCCCACTGTGTTCAATATTGGAAGCACAGCATAAATGGTGTGGATTTTTTTAAGCTGAGTAGAAGAAACAGCTAAAGGAGATGTGAAAAAAAGCCCTTTCCTACAAACAGTCTCACAACATACACGTGGTTCTGTTTTCAGATCTTGCCCCAGTGAAATGCTCTCAGGCACGTGATGTGATTGCTGGGGCATCCTGAGAAGGGCCAGGAGTTGGACTTGATGATCCTGATGGGTTCCTTCCTTTTTGGCATGTTTTCCTGAGTTTTACTTGCATTGTGGGATCTATAGGAACAATAGATGGTATTTTGTTTCAGAAAATCTAACTTTTCCCAGCTGTAATTCACTGTTAGTTGTCTGACTTCATTTCAAATAACAAAGTTTGCATTCAGAGTTTAGTTCACCTCTGACAAGCTATCACAACAAGCACAGGTGTTTTGATTTATGCACCGACTCTCAGTGCAGAAGGATCCAGGGTTTCTCCTTGCCATGAGCTGGTATCAAGGGGATGACTGGCTGGAGTGCTTACAGGAACTGTAGAAATGTTGGGATTTAAAGCTTTAACAAAAACTTCTATCTGTCATCTTAGGCAATATCTATTGTTTTGCTGTAAAAGACACTGCATTAGAAGTACTTCCCTGTAGCTACAGGTTGTGACTTCTGTGAGCACTGACCTTATCACAGAATCATAAAATAATTCTGGTTTGGAGTGGTCATCCAGTCCAGCCTCCAGCTCAGCAGGAGCACAAAGCTTGGTACTCTAACAGATTGCTGTTGTGAGCCGTGAGTAGTGATTATTTAGATAAATAGCAGGAGAAGCAGACTTTCACTCATATCTAGACATTCTTTCTTGATAAGAAATGTACTAATCCTGTGCCCAGGGTGCTCCATGGGAGCAGGTGACTGTTGCTTCCAGACACAGAGCAGTGGCCTGTGACTTGCTGAGAAAAACATGGCACAACCTTGAGCCAACCTGCTGCTGGAAGATACATTAAAATTTCTCCAGCTCTAACTGCAAGGGTGTGATGCAAGCTGAACCAGCCTAAGAGTTAAAGCTCTTTAAGCAGTGAGCTCAAACATGCTGATTGCCATTTCCAGCCTGTGTTTGGCAGCCAGGTCTCTCCCTTGTGGGCCCAGCAGTGACCCTGGCATGAGCAGGGGTGTTCACCTGCCTGAGCAGGACAATCTCTGCCTCCAGGTGCCACTGAGCTGTGCCTGGTGACTGTGACACAGAGGTGCTGATGCCACAGCAGCAGGGTTGACTGTTTCTATGGTTATCACTTTGCAGATTTATTGTATTTTCTCAGCGTTTTTCCACTTTATAAAGTGTGTTTGTGAGGGAGACTTCTGGGCACAAGAAATAAGCCTACAAATTCCCATACTCCCCAGCCCTTTTCAATTTATATTTAGAATTTGTATAGGGAAAGGCTGACCTGGAATGGTCTCTATTTTCATGGCTTGACCTTTAACATGGCCTCAAATTCTTCCAGGTTCTTCCTAAAGTGTCCCAATGTCACAGCAAAAATAATTACTCTGGAGATACTATAACAGGGACACAGCAAGTGCTAGAGCAGATGAAAGTCTCCAGATTAATGCTGTCTTTAACAGCAGCTTGGAAAGCTTCCCTCAGGACAAAATGCAGAGTTGATGTGACAAACTGAGCCAGGGCATGAATTCCTTTTGGATACCAGCTCTGAAATGTGCAGCCTGAGGGCTCAGCATAAATCACAGTGGGTGCCATTTGGAAACCCTGTGAGAATTACCCTGTCCCAGCATGGCCATGGCAGTGATGGACACAGAGTCACAGGTTGTGTCCAGCTGGAGCAGACTGGTGTAAAAAAAAACTTCTTCCAAAGGTGGAGGTGCTGCTGCATATGTAAAGCAAAGAGAGTCTTTGATGATGTCTCCCAAGCACCAGGGCTGCAGAGCTGCCTTGATACAGGAAAAAATTGAGAGGAAAAAAAAAAAGTTAAAATTATAGGGGGGAGGGGGAGAGAACATTATAAAAAGCAGTGTTTCAAGGTATTTTGCACTGTGTCTTTATCTTTAAATGATAAAAGCTTTCTATCTTATTCTCTTAGCAGAACAGGGAGCCCAGGATAGTGGGTTTAGATTAGGGCTGTGCTAAAGAAGAGTTTTAAATGTCATGGAGGCCAGTCTTTGTGCACAAGACAAAGACAAAGCCAAAGCAAAGACTGGAGTTTTTCAGACTCCTAAGTGGGAGAAACTTCATTGTGTGAATTATTTTTATATGAAGTGTTTTCTGCTGTTTGAGTACAAAAATCAAAGAAGCTGCACACAAATAAATTAGTGAGTCTATTTCTAACTGAAATGTAGAAATAACTACACAGCTTTTAGACAGTTTCATGAGAACATAGTGTCCATTACCAGCAGTGAATTTATTTAGGAATTTGGCAAAAACTGACACCTTGAACATATTGTTGAGTGGATGCATAAACTCTGCTCAGTGGTCCTAGGAGCTGAACAGGAGAGGGCAAGAGAGGGCCAGCCTGGAGAGCACACCTGTATTCAATTTCTGTTACTTATTACTTGGAGAACAGGAAATGTTTCTTGCAGGAATCTAGCCCCAAGTAAGCACATTCATTTCAAGAATTAAAGTATATGGGTTTGTGTCTCATTGAGCTTTGGGCTAAGTCAGCACTGTCAGCCATGGCCTTCCATCATAAAAATATATAGAGCTGCTTCTTGGATTTCTGCACGTTTCCCCTGCCCTTATCACATCTTGGCATTCAGGGGAGTGTTTCTCTGCTGAGGCATTCCTGCAGTTGCTCAGCCCACCTCACTGAGGGCAGCCAGGAGCCCAGAACAGGGATATGCAGAGTTTGATGTTAGGAAGAAATTCCTCCCTGTGAGGGTGGGGAGGCCCTGGCAAAGGCTGCCCAGAGAAGCTGTGGCTGCCCCATCCCTGGAGGTTTTCCAGGCCAGGTTAGACAGGGCTTGGAGCAGCCTGGTCTTGTGGAATGTGTCTCTGTCCATGGCAGGGGCTGAAACAAGACAATCTTTATGTTCCTTTCCAACCCAAACCATTCAATGAGTCTATAAAGATCTCCCAGCCAAGGAATGGAAAACAGGCATCCACGTGCAGGAGGATGCAGGGCAGAATGACAGAGCAGAGGGGGAGCCACCCTGAGCAAGCAGCCACCCTGTGTGAACACCACCCAGAGCTGGGCACTGCTTTGTCTGTCAGGGGTTGCTGCAATTTCTTGTTTTGATTCACTGGAACTCAGGTCCATCCATATGCAGCTCCTGCCTTGTATCTCTCTTAGGCTTTGGCTGCAAGATTCTGTAGCACTGGGATTCAGAAAAAAAAAAAGAAATTAACAGGTTCATGTGTCATGATAATCCAGGCTCATTGCATTTCTGTCTGAGTATTTCTCAGCCTCACCTGAGATAATATCTCCTATCACTGGACCTGCAAGAGGCTTTCCCTGCATCCTGGGGCCACTTAGCAAATTGTGGGTAATACCCCCCTTGACAGCCCTAAAGGTTCTTGTGGAAGAAGAAATGAAGCATTTAGATTTATGTTTTTAAAAATACAGAAATACATCAGCTCATATGTAACGTTTAACACTTCTGCAAGTCAGTACACGTTTATTTTCCTAGTGGTTAAATTACCTCTGCAGTGTGGAAAATCAGAGCTATGTGAGTACTGTAAAATATTGTTGTACCTATTAGCTTCAGTTCCTTATTTGTTAAATGGCTTTTCCTGGAAGATTCTGTTACTTTTTCTGCATGCATCTACTATTAGCATCAATCCATGGGACTTTCACTAAAATTAAACATCTAGATTGCACATTCAGGTTTTGGAAAAAGCTGAAATTGCTCTTTACATTGAGAGGTATTTTGCATTCACCTACACAAAAATATTAAAACGTTCCTATGTATTTTTTTTAAACGATCACAGCCAGCTCTGCAGAGTATATTTGTAGCTTCTGCCATTCAGCCATAGGAATAATTAAACATACCTGTCAAGTTAAACTAATGAATGAACTAATGAATAAAGGAAATAATGGTTGATTTGTGTGTAGCCATTTCACTAGAAGAAAGCAAGTGATTGTGAGTTATTTGCTATACATAAATATGCAGTAGATCTTAATGAAATGTTACACTACACAACATAACTCCTTTAGTCTGGGTTCTCCAGGGAAGCTATTATCCAGAGCCCTCTGAAATTCCTGGCTGTAGTTTCTTGACATTTGTGTACAGTATTCAGTGTTACTCTTGTAGTTTGCAGTAAAATAAAACAAAAGGAGGAAGATAAACAGTTGGCCAGATTTTCCATTTGTTTGGTGTGAAATCTGGAATAAGCCTTCTGAAGCCAGTGGTTGGCCTCAAATAAAAGCAAAGAAATTCCTAGAGGAGAATTGATTATCATATGTTGGGTTATGTATTTGCTCATGTATCTCCCTATGGACTGAACAGTGTGTATCTGTATTTGATGGTGTCCATGAAAAACTCAGTATATTTTAAACAGGAATACATGAAAATTTAAGGAAAGGATGTGTTTCTGTTATGGAACAGATTTCAGGTTGTTTTGACAAAGAGCTGGCAAAACAGGTCAGAGACATGGGAAGAGCTATTTGGGAATACTCATTGGAGACAAGCCTTTTGCACTCTTGGGGTGGGGTGGGGGGGCAAAAAAATCACATTACTTCAGCTATATAAATTTGTAAATACTTTTCCTCCTCCTTGTCCATAAATTCACACTGCACCCAGTATATTCCAGCAGTGTATTCCTTTCTATCTCCCATAATTGGTCTTCATTGTGATAGTGACCATAATGAATTCAAGAGAGATCTCTGTGGCCATCGCATTTGCTTTCCTAGAAATGTCATTGTCATGCAGCATTATTATAACATTAAAATAACAAGTTACCAACTTACCACTTTCTATGGAGAAACACCACCTGCAGCGTCAGTTAATTTTATGAATACATTAGTTTGAGCTTTTGCCATCTGTTCTACCCCTTATAATAAATGCAAAAAGCATATATTTCACAATTAACTCATTAAAAGGCTATGATTGATTGGAATGCACATGCATGTTCCCTACGCAGCAGTTAAGGTGAGATGTGCAGAACCAACCAAGCACAGAGAGAGGCTCAGAGTCATGGCAGAGGACATTTTGTGAGACAGAAGTGTTTCTCTCTTGGCATTCTCAGCCACACACACAGGGCCAGCACATCAAGTGACACAGGAGGGTGGCATTGGTTGCTTCATTGTTCTCCTGGGAGCCCTGGCCCAGCCCTGCAGGGGCTCCCTCCTGGTCCTGCCCAGGGAGCTGCTGCTTCCCAGCCTGAGGGTGTACAATAACCCTTGGGTTTTGGTTTTTTCCTATTCTATTCTGAATCACTAACCTCTAAAATCTACCTGCCCTGATCTTGCTGAATGGCTTCTCCTGTCTGTCTTACAGTAAACATAAGAGAAAAATGTACTAGCCCTCTAATCAGAGGGTAAAAATGAGCTGAGGCACAAATTTCTTGTTAAACACAGCATAAAAAGGGTCCTGGTATATTCCTCTTCACAGCTGAGTCACCTTAACTCCAACTATTCCCAGACTCTGGCTGCAGCAAGCTCCTGCTTTGGGTTTCCCTTGCAGCCTCTGACTGCTGGTTATTTCCTGCTGAACTCTGACTGCAGGGATGAGTTTACAGACTGTGACTGCAGCTTTTACCCAGCCAGACTGTGACTGCAGGGATGAGTTTACAGACTGTGACTGCAGGTTCTAACAACACACTCTGACTGCACACCCAGACTGACCTCACAGCAGTGATTCTGTCTCTCCACAATCCTCATCCTTCTTCATGATTCTCTCCTTCATGCTCCTCAACGTTCCTCCTCCATGATGATCCTCCCCTCACCAGCTCACCCCCTCTTTTCTCTGCCTCCAGTGAATGGGCAGAGCCTTTTTTCCTCTCTGTGCTGCACTGGAGATGACGAGTTCATTATCAGCATCTTCCTGATGATCAGTGGGAGCACAGGATCCTGGGCACGTGGTCTGTGTCCTGTCCATGTCCTGTCCTTGTATCCCTTCCCTTGCAGAAGACTTTCATGCAGGATGGCTGAGCGTGAGCAAGGGGTCTGGAAAAAAAAACCTAATTCTGCATTTTCTTAGAATGTGCTGCACAGAGGCAGTGCCTCCTCAGTAACTGTGCTGAATGATGGTGCTCTCTGGCAGTTTATGGGAATTGTCATAAAGTACTGTGGGGTCTAAGTGTTTTTACAGCCCCAAAACTTCTGTGTGTCTCTTTTGACATCATAAGACTAGTCATTATTCAGAACTACCTTCTTGTTAAGAAAGTTTGATAGGATTTTTGCAGTGTACACTGATGCTTAGAGATGCCAGTTGAGCAGTGATCTTGCTAGTGAGTGAGCCAGTTCCAGTCTTGATAGTGCATTTTTGTCAATGCTTGGTATTGTTGTTATGTCAGCCCTTCAGGGGACACTTTAGAAGGGCATGAAGTGATAGGACAGTGGGGAATGGCTTTAAACTGACAGAGAGCAGGTGTAGGTTGGATATTAGGAAGAGATTCTTCCCTGTGAGGGTGGCGAGCCCCTGGCACAGGGTGCCCAGAGAGGCTGTGGCTGTCCCTGGATCCCTGGCAATGTCCAAGGCCAGGTTGGACACTGGGACTTGGAGCAGCCTGGGATAGTGGAAGGTGTCCCTGCTCATGGCAGTGGGTGGTTAAGTTGTTTTTTTGTGCCTTCCAACCCAAACTGTTCCATGATTCTGTGATCCTTTGGTTCACGTGGTCATCTGGTCCCAACCTGCAGGACATTCCTGTGTTTTAGGAGCAGGGCTGTTAATGAGAATGCTGCTCCTTGCATTATTCCCCAACAGCCTGGGATGGTCCCAGGTGCATCAGGGAGCAATGAACAGACCAACATGTGCACACCAACAACCTGCAAAGTCTGCAGCACACCTGACAAACACTGGGTAACCCCAAAACAATTCCATGAAGTATTTAAACCTGTGCCACATTTGGCAGTGTGATCAGACCGTGCTTGTATTTTTTGAACACATTTGGGTTTATGTAATCCCCTTTCTCATGTCCCTTGCTAATAAATGAAACACCAGGTGGACAAACCAGCACCGCACGATCTTAAATCTGTTGAATGTGCTAAACTGTGACTTGCACTTCACATGAGATTGATTGCACAGATTGAAAATGCACCGCTGATTTACTTTTTTTTATTTTTTAAATGAAAACATCTGCAATAAGTAGAGTAGATGTCTGCTCTGTTCTCTTGTCCACTTGCATTTCAGGAAGTGTTTGTTTTCATGGATGTCTGTAGTTGTGGGCTCAACTGGCCACAAGGGATCTGTCACTGACAAGTTATTAAAAGCTGAACCATCACTCCTGAGGAACAGATTTCCTCACTGTAAGGTTGCTTTCCCCTGAGTAAAATGTCAGATAAATAAAAAGCTGAAATATCTCTTAAGTGTGTTCTGCTTATAAAACAGAAGTACATAAGCCAATAGTATTTAGTAGTGGAGGAAGTATGTTTGGTGGCATTTAATATTTTTTAAATTTTCATTTTTCTGAGCTAATCAGAGCTGACTACCCCTGTAATAAGGTTATTCATAATTCTGATTTACCCAATTTCTGTATTCTGGATATCCACTGCAGTATATATTGGTTTTAGTATTAATTTTTGGGCAAAACCACAGATTTTTTAGTATTTCTTGTAGAAATAAGACAAACATCAATACCAATTGTTTCCTCCTTTTCTGGAGATGTATTTCAAGCATTATTGAAAGCCTGCACTTTAATTGCTCATACTGTAAAGTCCTAATGCTGATGACAAGATGAAGTATCCCACACAGGCCTAAGTCATCCTTTCCATCTACTTCATGTTCTGTTCTGATCTTCCCTATGGTTTTTTATGCATAATTTATTGCCTTCCCCAGCCTGAGAGGGGCTCCTTCTGCAGGCACCAGCAATGAGCTCTGATAGTGGTGACATGGATGTGCTGTGTCCCATCAGGAACACAGCACAGCTGACACAGGGGTGGGAATCCTTTGCACAGGAGACTGAAAAAGTTCATCCTTTGTGTGTCACGACCTCAGGCTTGATGGTCACTTTTACAATTTCTCTTTGATCAGCTAAAATCCAGGAGTCTGGAGATTTAAATTGTATATAACTTACTTAAATGGGACATTGGTGGAATTTTTTCAGCAAGATCACAAGCTCCAGGTCCAGAGTTTGATAAAAGAAAACCTCATGCCTAATCCTGAATGGGACCCATTATCTGGAGTTTGAAATCTGCTACAAAAACTCAGGGTGACTATTGCTATTTCCAGAGATTACTTATCTGCTTACTTATTTCGCTGAGCTCTGCTCGCTGCTTTCTGGGCTCATTATTCTTTTATCCTAATGAAGCACAGATACATTTTGATGCAGCACCCATGCTGCAGCACTGCCTTTGTATGGGGAGTAATGAATAGCAGATTTGGCTCTTTTCTGTTTTAATAGACTTACAAGAGTCTCTCTGACAGAAACAAACTCCAGAAAATACCTTGATTTAAAAACAGGCTCTGTGGTATTCTTACTGTCCTTTTGATATAAAACTTGATTAAAATGCGATGTGACATCAGTTGAGAAAGTATGAAAATCAAATTTTCTTTATTACGTACGTGTTTAGGCTAACCTATGCCTACAGTTTATCTTTGTATAATTTATGCTGTCTTTGTGCCATGCCTTCATTTTGAATACATTTGTTGAAGATTTCCTGTAGCATTCATCTATGATTGTCAAAAGGAAGTTTTATTCTAAAAAAAGAGATAGTACTGGTTTTAATTATGAATCTAAATAGCTTCATAACCAGAGTGAACTCTGAATTTACATCATTTTTATGATGGCCACACCATTCCAGGTTTATTGATTTTGTCATTTGCTTCATTACATTTAATGCAAACCTTTTGCATGAAATTATTCTGGTGCTGTGCTGACCACGGAGGGGTCAGCATGTGCAGTCTCTAGCCAAAACAGCACAGCAATATCATTTTAGTGCAGACTCCATGGAGAAAGGGGGGTTGTAAATACTGTCCACCAGCAGAACAAAGTTTGCCTTTTCCACTTGACCTTCCCAGCTGGATGAAGTTAAAACCACAGCTTGAGTTGTCTTTTTTTTTCCTTTCTTCCACACTTTTTCTCTCCCCCTGTGTTTGGCTTCAGCTGTTTGGCCAGTGTGACAAATGTCTGTTCCTGGAGAGAAAAAGATGTTTTTGGGGGTGTGTTTGGGCAGAGCCTGCTGGATCCCTGGCAGTGCCAGGCTGTGCTGGGAATGGCCTGGCAGCACCAATTCTGTGCCCATGGAGATCTCCCAAAGGACAGGGGTCTGCAGGAGTGCTGAGAAGTCTGTTTTGAAGAGCCACTTGCTCTTTGGCTCTCAGGGCAGAGACACTGGGTGTTTGGGGTCTCCAGTTGTTTTCCCATTTGACTGGGATGAAATTCTGATCTTTCCTTTTGTAAATAGTGTGATATTTACAATGTGACTGGACTTACTGAACTTTTTAAGGTGTCCCTGCCCATGGCAGGGGAGATGGAACTAGGTGATCTTTAAGGCCCCTTCCAACCGAAGCCATTGTGTGATTGTATAAACAAAACTTCTTGAGTTCTTAATTAATATTGCATAACTTTTTCTGGATAACACAATTATCATTTTTAATCTAACTTCATTTAAAAAAGTGATGCAAACACTGTGCAAAACAGGTAAGTAAATGGATCCTTGTCTTCCCAGAAGGCAATGACTTCTTAGGCTCAAAATTAATTTCAGTAATTGATTAGGGAACCAGATTTCCTGCACCACTCTTCCTTGACCACAAAATGAGATGGATGTCCCCCAGCTTTTGACCCCAACTCTTACCTCAGCTGCAGCTTTTTTCTTGACCCAAGCCCTCAACTCAGCTGCAGCTTTCTGTGTGAGAGGAGAGCTGCCTATTTAAAACAAGCCTGTGCAGCATCTTGCCACATTTAGAGCCCAGAAGGGAATGATTAAATTTCTCATTCAATGATTCAGTCTGTTCCATGGCTTTGCTATCCTGCAGTTGGGTGGCTCCATGAGATAAAGTGTAGAAAAACAAAGCCACCTGCAATTCAATTCAATACAAAATTGATATGCCTTGAAAGAAAATATTAAGCTGCAATGGTGTAACTGTACTGTAGAGTTTTTTCATCACAAATTGGTTTTGTATGAACATATGCTCACTGTGTTTGTACAGGAAGGGATGTTATACAGTCCTTTTAAACAGCTCAGTTGCTGCATCACTTGAAAATTTCCTCAAAAGAAGCTCAGGTCATGTAAATCCTCCATGGATATTAAGAAGATCCTAGGGAGGATCTTTGTTTTATTAAAAAAAACCCAGTGTTTTTGCTTGGATCTGCAATGTTTTCTTCCTGTATAAAATAAGGATCTAAATCTGAGCAAAGCACAGAGGGAATTCTTAAGCACTCAGATGTCTGTGATGAGATTAATAGAAATGAAGTTGATTATCTAGGTGCAAATCTGAGAATGGCTTTAGTATAATAGCTTTGAGGTAGGCAAGAATCAGAGCCCTTTTGTTTAAGACCAGATGACACAGGGTGAGTGGAGACAGCAGCAGTAGAAAGGGCTGTGATGGTCTCATTTGTACAGCTGATTTCTGCTGCTGAATATCATTTCCCTCCACTTGGTTTTTTTTTTTCCTACCAAAGGCCTGTGGTATCTAATTTTGCATTTGTTTACCCTTTGGTAGTCCCATAAATGTCAGAAAAACAAATGAGAGAATTCCATCTTCATGTGGAAATACCCTCTGCTCCAGTCTTCTGTGGGTTTTTTTGCAGATCTTTTTGGAGTTATTTTTCCAACTCATTGAGCAGCACAGTAAGCACTGTGGCAATGTGCATGCACAGTTTGTCCAAAGTACATTTTCACACTTAGGATTCTTCTTCCTTTCTCTCTTGTTTGACTGGGGAAAGCAAGGATTTTGGAATTGTTTATTTGAAGGAACAGCAGAGTTTCATGAATGAACAATCAATATTATTTCCCTATATAAATTCTGCATCAATATCCTGTCAATCACAAGTTGCTTACACGGCAGTCGTGAGACCTTAATGCTAGAATACAGAGTGGTGCTTTCCAAAAAACCCCTCAGAAAACCCCCAGCCCAAAACCGAACCTCCAAACCCCAGAATTTAACTCATTTAAAGAGATAACAGGCTGTATAAAACTGTGATGTGGTGCACAAGAAATCTTAGGGCAAATGATTTGCATTAAGATGCTCATAAGCAGTTCTTGCTGCATTTCTAGGGGCCCAGCATAAAGCCTCCAGCCTGCCTCTCAGGGCAGCAGAACAGGACTCTCCCATAATACACATTAAAAATGGCTTTCTGTGGCATGGAGTAGGAAATGGAGCTTTCTGCTGCGAAATTAGCTTTAGAAATGAGATTGACTTTTTTCCCTTTTTTTTTTTTGTATGACCCTTCAGTAGCCTTGTATGCGAGCTTCACCCTTGAACCTACTTTATTTAGTATTTAATTTATATGCTTAAACTCAGGTCATATGCAGCAACAGCTATTGATCAGGTCCTGCTTTTAAACCCAGTCTTAGAGGGAAGATGACTGCTGCAAAGAGGTCAAGTGGTTTGCCTGAAATAATTCACTGAGTAAGGGGGACTCACAATTATCTGAATCATTTGAGCAGGGGGTTGTTGTTGGGGGTGGATTTTCAGTTTGGTTTTTAGCTCTCTCCCTGCAGCTCTCACTGCTTTATAGAGATGTGGTGCTCTGCCTTCCTGAGAAGCAGCTGAAAACACAATTAAGGGTTAATGTTCAGGCGGGGAGGGGGAGCAGCCAGCCCTTCACAATAAGTTGGGCAATAAGCAGCACCCTCAGGACAGTGACTGAGAAGGATGGGAGGGAGAAATGTCCTGTGAAGCCAATTGTTCAGGTATCCTCTTTACCTACTTACAAAAAAAAAAAAAAAGGTTGCTTTGATTGCAAGAAAGAAAAAAAATTGGGGCAGGGCTTTTTTCTGGTCATTTTATTTCAGTGCTGTCACGTCTCAGTATGAATCAGGTTTTTGAGGTTTTGTGTAAAGGGTCAGGTGAGGTAACTGCTGTGCTCTTGTGATCCAAACTTGCAGCCTAATCCTACCTGGGAGTACAAGTCTCCTTTTTGTCATGACAATGCTGGTAGAGGAAGCAGGTGTCTGTGTATGAATATATTTATGGACTAATGTCAGGACAAAGTACTAGTAAAATATACATCACCTAGCAAGGAAATTTCAAATTCATCTGGATAAATTGATTTTTAAGATTCTTTGATAGTGGCTTCAAATTTGTAAGGCTTGTAGAATCCTCATTCTATGACTAGTGAGTAAATGTGAATGCACATTTCAGACCTGTAAATATTTATATTTAAGAAATCGCAATGTCTAGGATGATCTGAAGTTTGTTTTAATGATTTCAAAAGGAAATGCTTTTCTTAAAAAAAATTAAAAGAACAATTTACAGAGAAAAATACTGAAGTCTGTAACTCCTAGGAAATTCTGTACATGAACTTGCCTCTATAACATTTTCTGTTGATATCAAAAGCTCAAAAATTATTTAATAATACTAACCATATGCCTAACAGTAAGCTATCTTCTATCCATATTTTTGTTTTTAAATTGGGCATGCAGTTATCTCAGGATGCTGTTTTTACCAGGTTTTATGATGAAATAATTCTTTCATACTTACATTCATTACAAGTCCTGCTTTTATAGATAAGTACAGAGTTTTAAGTCACTCAAATCTCCTGCAAGATGGGATAAATCCCTTTGGAGGTGACCTGTCCTCCTGTTCTTGCAGTGCCTGTTATTTTGGAGATTATGGTTGTCCCTTGGTACTTGGGTTTCTGCCCTGTGATGTTTCAGCTCCCAGGTCGAGTTATTCCTTGCCCAGCACTTTATCTCTCCAGGAGATTGGAAATCCACAAGAAAAGCTGAAAGGCCTCAGCACCTGCAGCCTGCTTTTCAGTTCTCCCCAAGAATTAATCTTGTGTGAGGATATACCAGTAGGGTTTTGATGACTTTTTTCCTTTCAAGTACTGCAGCCCAGGAAAACACCAGTGCTGTTACACATCCTTTACCTATATCTTTGTAAAGGTACTTTGTGGCAATAAGAACATCAATAATTATCTCTTGCACTGTGTTCAGTACATAAACTCTCCTTCCTACATGTTTTACATATTGGTATTATACCTATCCCAAGGCTAGAGAAGAACATTTTAATTTGGAAATGATGTAGGTTAGTGGAACTGGAAGAGATGAGTTCAGTTCCTAAAATTTTGTAAAACCTCATGGTGCTGCTGACAGCTCAGGGGAGGAGGAATAAACATATTAAAGGGTGAGGGACTCAAATGCTACAGCCATCCCATAAATGCCAAAAATAGATGGATGCCATTTGTTTTTATGAATTAAAAGAAGCAGATCTATGGTTACATGTAGGTGGAAAGAAACTCCCTGGTGAATATGCACAAGAGCTGTCACATATGCTCCATGCCATGCTGCTGAAGGATACGTGGCAATGCCACATTGATTTGGTAAAACATTGTTTGGGAAGTTGAAGATCTGCTAACAAAAACTGAATGCAGTCATCCAAACATATTGGGTGCTTATGGTTCATATGGGCATTCAAATAGAACATTTGTTCCAAAGTGCTTGTAAACATAAATCTGCAGGATGGATTGCTGTCCTTAGCCCGGGTGACAAACATTTCACAGATGATGGGAATTTGGCTGCCTTAAGAACAGTAAAGCAAAATGGATTTTCTTGTCAACTGTGATCCAGTTTGCTGTTCATTCCAGAGCACTTTTCAAAGTATTTAAAAACTGATGTAATTACTAAGTGCATAGATAACTAAAAAGAACATTGGGTTTGATTCCCATTTAATCTATCAGGTAACTTACTTATTTTGGTTCCTACAATATTTTTTGGGTTTCTTCTGTTTTACCTTTCTTAAAGATTTCCTCTTTTTTTTTCCTAGAAACTGATTATTCTTTCCAAACACTTCTTGTTCTGGTTAGTTCTTTTTAAGTGTTTTAGGCCTTAAATTGTTAGGTGCAAGTGTTTCGCTGACAGCATAGAGGAGTTTGGGAAGTGTTCTAGACCTGGTGTAGACAAAGGAGGGTGGTGGCAGAGGGGAACACAAGTCACAGAGGCAGAGCTGGTGTGACATCTTCAGAAATACGTCACAGGATGAATAATTTGGATATGGACAGCTACTCAGGGAAGGAGAATAGGTCTTCAGGTTCATGTTCAACTGCCCAACAAACACTCCATGTCTATGAGTGGACCTCAGGAATGCAGATAATGAGGAATCAGCTGCAGGCTGGCCTGCTCAGGACTCTTGCATGAGAGACCTCATTGAATGTGACAGAACAGCAGATTTTAGTGCTTAGTGGAACCCTTTGCCAGTCTTTTTAGTCTAAGGGAGGTGTTATTTGCTTACTCATATATAAATACATGCATATGTGACTACCTAAATTACGTATATAAGCACACAGAGTGCTCAGGAAAGTGCAGTGTACTGTTTTTACAAACTTTAGTACAAATATAAATCAGCATATAAAAGCACAGAGCAAGATTTCACCCTTTCATTGCAGTTTTTGTAGCATAAGCAGGTAATGCAGTAACCCAAAGCAGTATTGTGTGTTAACCTATTTGTTTGAAATCATGTAGGAAAACAAACAAACTTGGGGCAATGAGGTACAGAGTCAGACTGTAAGTAATTCCAGTGGGACTCAGGATGGGGAACTTAAATTCATTGCCTTGAGTAGTGAGAATGAAGTTTGATGCAAGTGCCTTAAAGGATTGTGAGGTTCAGGCTGAAATCCAGTGTGTCTCTCTCACCCTTAGCACCAATTCATCTAAACTCACCCATACTCTTACCTAGAACTGATTACAGCTCTGACTTGCAAGATGGGATGTGATGCTAAGAAATGACAAATATAAAGACTTAAAATCACAGGATCAGGGCTTTGCATATGCATTGAAGCAACTGTTGGAAAACAAATTTCAAAGGTTTTTATGGTCTCCATTGCCAGCCCTATTTTGTATCAAGAAGGGGAAACAGCACAGGGCTGTAGGTATAGATGAGGTACTTGTGGCTGCTGCTCTTCCTCAGCTGGCCTGAGAGATCAACCAGCAAAGCAGAGAAATCGTTGGGAGTCAGAATTTGGAGCTGCATGTCGTTAGGAGCATTTTTGTGTTAAAAACAAAGCCTCTGATAATACCCAGGCACAAAACGGAACTAAGCCAAATGGCTCCTTGTCTTAAAGTAATTCAAAACACTTAATTTCTTTGTTAGTGAGTTGGTCAGTGGCAGATTTTACAACAGAAATTACTAGAAGGGGATAAATTCCATGTTGCAAAAGCAAGATGCTGTTGCCTGATCAGTATAGAAGAAAAAGGGTAAAACAAAGCAAAATCCTGGAAACACACCCTGCAGCCCTGCCTTTCATCAGGAGATGCCACTTATTCATCCTAAAACAGGAACCCACAGCTGTGTTAAAGATGAAATGGCCTGATTTGGAAGCCCTTAGGAAGCCCTCTGAGCCTGTGTTAAGCATGGTCAGTGCTGGAAACCCCTATCAGAATGATTTAAAATTAATGCAGCATCTTGAAATACGAAATTTGTTAACTCTTCTCCAGTGGCTGTGGGAGCTGGTTGAGAAACTGAGTAGGGCCATGTTGAAAAACGTCCCCCAATCCAAAATGGGACATGGAAATATTTAGAACTGTGATTCCTTCTCCAGCTTTAACTGGCCATTTTTGGATTTTTAAAAGCAGTCTGATAAAACAGGCTTTGGTTGAAAACTTGTTGTAATAAGAAACCACCATTTATAACTGCAAGCTGTTAATTGGATGTTATCTGCAAGTTTTTAATATTAATTGTCTAATTACAAAAGAAAAAAGTTACCAAAACAAAAAAAAATCAATTGTTTTGCCCAAATTTACCAGCCATGCAGCAAGGCAGACACTCTGCCATATACTCCCAATATTTAGTGTTTTTGTATTGCTTCCTCCTAATTTTCGTCCTAAGAGCTAGAAGAACATATTCACAAGTCTTTGTGTGACTGTGGGTGATATCTTTAAGCTAATGTTATATGGGATTTCAGAAGGGACAGATGTCTGGAGAGTGAATGTCCAGATTTCGTTTTCTCTGTCATCCACCTGACAGTAAAAAACAGGCAGTTCTGGGCCATGCCCTGGCATATTCACCTTCCCACAACTTTTTCATGTTTGCTGGTCAAGTCCAAGCTTTTCAAAGGCAGGAGAGCCTTCATTTTCCTCTCAAACATGCGTTTCTAAAGTTTTTTTACATAAAAATGTGTCAGCAATGAACCTCACCAGAAGTAACACGTTTTTTGCTAGGTGTCCATGTTAAACAATCTCACGGTGAGCTCCTGTGCGTTCCTGTGCTGCTGGCACGGGCTGGGCTCATGGGCAGTGCTAGTGCCACCTGCAGTGGTGTCCCTGGAGCAGCAGGAATGTCCCCCATGTCACACCTGTCCAGCCCTGCAGCCAGGAACCAGCAGAGCACCAACCCTGCCTTGCCGTGTCACACGGGAGAGTTTCTTGCAGCCCCTTTTAAAAACTCCAGTGCCTCCAAACAAATTTTGTCTGTCTGACATCTGACAGCCGATCCACTTTTTAATAGGAAAGGATGGAGCATTTTGGGTCTTCCTTTTTAAACTTTTGGTTCTGTAGTGAATTTGTTACAGCACGGAACATAGGCATGGAATGATTTTAAGGAGAAAACTGGAATCCCGGCTGATGCTGCCGCATTGACGGGCGGCAGCAGCTCGCCTGTGGGGGCTTGTTTGTTTTGCCTTGGAAATGAGCGTGACTTCTGTGCTGTTAGTTCCACAGAAGTGATGCCATGATGGTGCATGGGCCTGTGTAAGCACTGGCCTTGCTCACAGGGCTCAGATTCTGGGTGAGGTTCAGTGGTGCTGGGGTCAGGATGGGGCACACAGGGGGCTGGACCCTGCAGACTCCCCATGCCTGTGCCTCCCTTCCCCACCAGAAACAGCCCAGAGGAGGAAAGGGCTCAGGCTGGGATGGAAACAACAGCCCCAGATGAGCAGAGGTCAGGGGTGGAAGGCAGCAGTTCCTATTCCACCTGAAGCAGCTGGGTGGATGGAAGCACCTGCACTCCTCTGCCCCGTGCTCTTTGCACATTACAGATGTTTACTTCTTATTTAAACAACTGAGTATTTTTCTGTGCAGGCACCTCGCTTTCAGATTTTCCAGTTTCATAATACCATCCCTAATGATATGATTTCCTATTAATATTCCTAATCTGATTCCCTAGTATGAGTTCCTATTAATAAGGTCACTGGTTAGTAACATTCTGAACTAGAACTTTCCTTTACGTGTGGTATTTGACACTTGTCAACTGAACATAACAATAAAAAAAAAAATTAATAAGTCCAAACCTTCTAAAACTGTAAAAAACACCACAGTAAGTAACTTTCGTTTTCTCAAACACCCATTTTATCTTCCTCTTTTCTTCCCCTTTTCCCCTTTGGGGCTATGGCAGAGGAGAACAACAGATGGTTATCAGTCAAGAGTAACTAGGGAAACAGCAAAACCTGCCCCAATTGCTATGGAGACAGCCATTTCTGTGCTTGGTATGCACTATTTGTTACATCAGCAACCAGAGAGAGTTAAAAAAAGAAAAAAAAAATGTTCTAAAGCACATGATATTGAAAGGAAATCTCGTGTTTATGTGTATTTGTCCTTGCAGCAGGAGGAGTCTCCATGTTAGTTTGCCGCTCAAGTTTTGCTTTAAGCTGATATTTTGGTTATTTTGTGACAGCAGCATTTTGATTTCTGAATTAATGTAATACAAATACTCAGAGTAAATACTTAGTAACTTTCAGTAGTCTGCAGAATAATTATTCATAAGCAACTCTTCCCTTTCAAGTCAGATATTCCTCCCTCCTTGAATTTAACAACCTGGCAGCACAGGTTGGGTATGAAAACTGGAGACAGAGAATATGAATCTGCCCAATTATTTCAGGCAGATGAGCTGTTTCTGCACAAAGCCTCAACCACAGCTTTTGGCAAAACCGCATCCTTGGAAAACAAAAAAAAAAGGGAATTTTGGAACACTTGTAAAAATCTCAGAGTGAGATTGTAGCTTGATCACAACAGCTGTATCAATCTTTTAAATTTTCTAATATAAGCAAGCTCTTACAGATTTTAGTGAAACATAAATAAAGAGTAAAAATTAAATGAGAAAAAAATGTATTAAAAGCTACTTTGAAAGAACTTCACATTATTTCAAATTTAACTGAATTTAATATTGCCTCAAAGCACCATCTTTCCCCATTTATTGGGGCTTCCGTATCTGTTAGTACAAGGACAAGGACTTTAGTTTGGTGTGTGAGAAATTTTAAATAGGTGTGTTGCTGTCACTTTCCTTGGATATTTTAATATTCTTGAAGTTACATAAGGGCAATAAATGTAACAGAGTGTCTCTCTAATTCAGGTTATAGAAGAACTTAAATACTAGAGTGCCAACTTTACAGGAAAGGAATGACACAGAACCAGCAAGTCTGTAATAAAAACAAAATTAAAAAGGAAATGGAAGGGAAATATGTTGTCCAAACAGAGGTTCTTTTGGGGATATAATTAGCAAAATTAATTTTTTCCTGAAAATGATTCTATAATAATTTACAGTGCAGTTACCTTCCTGTGAAATCACTATTGAAATTCCTTTAAATATTTTGGTGATGCAATACCTTTAACATTGATACATCTGGTTAAAAATGCAAGTCTTTCCTTAAAGAGGATATGGCTCCTCCCTAATTTTTTATCTGCAAGTGTAGATCCAATCTATAACAGTAGTACAGTAATTTTAAATCAGTAACAGTAAACCTTAAATATGCAACTAATATAACATTGCTTTTTTTATGCTAAATGTGAAATATGAGAAAGAAATTTGAGCAGTATATATTACAGTAGTCATGAGTACTTTTATTTAAATATTTAACTAGATTTTGGGCAAAACATAGAAAGAGGTTATAGTAATTTAACTACTGTCACAGTATAATTACAAAAACAGATTAGCACTTGAGCTCTGCAGTGGCCTTGGCAGTATTTGAACATGGGAAAAAATCCCTTACTGAATAAAGTACAAAACCTTGGTTATAAAGTCCTTTATTGTTAAATGTTGATGCTTGAAGGGCCTCTTCTTTGTGAATATGAGTGTGGCTAATTGCAAAAAAAAATGCTGAAATCTCTTGTATAGTTGGTGTGGTGTGAAGAAATCTTGCTAGTAATACAAATGTAGGGTTTTTAACAGTAATTTTTTAATGTTAATTTCAAAGATCATTTCAGTTTGGGTAAATTTCACCCTGTGTGAATTCAATTCATTAATATTTTAAAATAGTTTTGTGTTTTAAAAAAAATCTTAAAGCTAGTAAAATGATAAAATTACATCAGCTTTGTTGCTGGGGGTTTTTATCTCTCAAATGCATTTGAAAATTAAATATTCCTTATTGTTGTGAGCAAAACCTTCAAGGCTTGGTATTTAAAGGATTATTTCAAATGGCAAAAGAATATCAACCTTGTAAAACCCTATTCCTTCTAAACAGTATTTGAAATTTAACTCTTATTTATGATAGATAATTCACCAGACTAAATGGATAAGCCAGAGTTAACTCTGTCAGGGAAAAGGTGTTTTAAACATTTAAAGTGGCATTTTAGCCAAGCCATAGATTCCCCTGTGATATCTCTTAGGATGCAGTGTTATTTCTCATTCCTTAGAAAAGTGATTTGTGTCTAAGTTTTCTTTTTTTCCCTTAAAACATCGATTTTAACTTTAAGTTTTATCAATCAGTTGCATATAATGTACTCACATAATTTTCCTGCTTTTCAATAAAAACTGAGAGTAGTTATTGAGTTCAGACTAGAGCCAAATTACAGTAATACATATGGTTTTATGTATTGTAGCTTTGCCACATGAAAGATGTCTTTTCCCCTAAAGCCTTTTATAAATTCTTGGGTTGTTTATAACCATTTGTCTGTGTCACACTCCACCTAAATCCCATTTGCCCATTCAATATTTTCCTTGCTTGAGTGCTTTGCTCTGTTCTCTGAGCTCTTCTGGTGCTGCTGTTGTTATCTCTCGGCATTGTCTGGTTGCTAATTGCCTGTCAGGGAGATCTGGGATCCCTGGAGCCTCCTGGGTGGGGTCAGGGTGGATAATTCAATCCCAGGGGAGCTGCTGGGTGTCCCAGCCTGGGATCTCAGCTCACTGACCTGTTCTGACAACGTCACCCAGCCCAGCTCCAGGGTTTGGGTCTGCTCAGCTTCGGTGCTTTGTGTCTCACGCATGAGAGATTGAGCATTTAAGCCAAACACTTCAGCCCAAATCAAAGTTAGGTATCTGTGTAACTCAGCACAATTTGAGAGTGTCACACAGCTCAGTTACTGTGGTTTCATTCATCCCTCAGCAGCTCAATATTTCTCTGTGAGAACATTTTTTGGTCAGAGGCAGTCAAAAGTCTGAGCCTAGTGCTGTATTCCTTCAAAAGGCAGAGTAAATGCAGGTATGAAACGTGATTTTGTCCATGGATTTTTAAAATTGTCTCTTAAATCCAAGTTTGTGTGGTCTAACCTTTTACCACCAGTACGTTGGACTGTTCGTGCATAACAACTCATTTGTAATCTCAAGGAAAAGATTTTCTAGAAAGGCTATGAGTGCTAATAATAGAGACAAATAGAGGTGGCATTTAAATCTGAATCAAGGCTTCTGCAGCCCAAGACCATTTTAAAAAATTCAGGTGAGGTGTGTCCCAGGTAGCCGACCTGTGCTCCGTGTGCCCGAGCGCTCTGTTCGGAACGCAGAGATGGGAGAGGTGTCACAGTGTTCCTCAGGGAAATGTAGCTTCCACCTGTTCTGAAATATTGGGGGGTTTTCCTTTTTTTCTTTTTTGAGTTTAAATTTTACTTTCTCTGCATATACCTAATTTTATTCAAGTAAGATGTTCTTCTCAACAAATATTAGGGATATCTGTTTGGCCCCTTGAGGAGCTGCATGCACAGCCTGTCCACACTGGGTGTGTGAGCTGGCTGCTAGCCCACATCACAGGGGAATTGTTTTGTCTTCATGAGCATAAAAATACATGCTGAACACCTTTGGCTTTCTGTAAAACTTTACTTGAACTTTTCCCAAAACTTTAAACTTATCACTCTGTCTTAGAAGGAAGACATTTAAATTTAAACTCTCAAATTTCTAGTCTTGACTGAACCGCTCACCAGGGTGCTGTACAGATGCAGGGAAATAGGATTTCCATCTTTACACACAGAGAAATAAATAGGGAGGCAGAGGGTTTTAAAACCTAATTTTAAGACAACTAGAAGTTCTCTTCCTTTTGAGAAGAAATTCTCATGTTTCAATGCAGATGTGAATGTTTTGGGGTGATAGATACCAGGAGGCACAAGCTCTGTGACAAAGGAGCATTAAACATGTGAGTCTCACCCCAGAGACTGTGAGGAATTGGTTCATGGGCCACAGAATCAGGATGTATCACTAATGAATATGTTCCCTATTTACTGATAGTCCTGCTAAGTGTTGTGTCTTCTGAGCATTGAGAGGTTTCCCCTGCTGTGATCCTGTGCATCGATCGCACAAACTAAACCTGGTTGTTGGCAGTGGCATGACTGGACCTGTGGAAATATGATTAAAATGGTCATTATGCTTTTTCAACAAAAATCAATCCATGAGAGTAGCAGGGTTTTTTTTTTAAAAAAAACAATACCCACCAAGGAATCCCTTTAATCAAAAGGCTTTGAGAGTAGCACACTGTGAGTTTATTTGCTTATTTTAGTGTATTTGACAGAAAAATCAATATCATAGTATAACTCCAATAAAAATCATGCAATATATAGTACTTCCTGTAAAAGGAAAGGGAGAGGTGATTCTCAAGTTGAGGCTCCTTTCTCCTCATCATGTTAGTATCTGCCAACCTTCTTCTTAATAAAGCTAAGTGTAAAGTACATAATCATGCAGACAACACTGTATTTAACTCATTTGAAGTTTATTCCTCTTCAAAATGCACCATCCCTTCTGTTTGAGCAACAAATTTCTGTCAATTAAACAGGGATATTAGGAGAAGTCTTTTCAGCAGTCAGAGGTTTTAAGATCTTTTGCAGGTGGTCAAAGAAACAGAGAGAACATAAACATTATGTGTACATTTACCCAGATATGAACTCCTACACACAGAAAAAATCCCTTTTGGAGGATTGTACATCCCAGTGTCTGTCAGTATTGGAGACATTGCTGCAGTTTTGGCAAATTCACAAAGTTCTCCAAAGTTAGCTAGTGCTATGAGAAACCTTAGTTTGGGCTTTACGGTTCCTAAGGATTTTAGTGGACCTTACAGTGTGAGTTTTCCTGTACTTTAACTCATAAAAAATACAATGTTTATTGATACAGACTACATCACAAAGGGTAAGTTTCCCATGGTTGTCAAAGATGTACATATCCAGGATGCTCAATGTTAGCAGATCAAACTCAGTCATTAGAGGGGTTCATAAAGATTGTATTTGCTCTATTTGTGCTTTATTGTTGTATAGTAAGAAGATTGCTACAAATGTCTGTTTAGACCAAAAATTAGATACAGCAAATAACTGGAAAGTAGTTGGTGAAGCTATACAACCATAGTATACATGTGTGTAATATATTTGCTACAGTTCCATATTTTTTTAATAAAAATCAGGAACTACAGTGTAATCTTTGTATCTTTATTCAAGATACTTTACCCACATAATACAAAACGTCTCTGCCTCACCAAATCCAAAGTTTATGCTGTGCAAAGGGCAGTAACAGGTAGAGTCAGGAGCTTGCATCTTTTTTATTTTCCTTAAATGAAGATATTTTACTTGCATGTGACTAGATCTGTAATTTTATTTCTTTAAGTGTAAAATTTAAGGGATCAGATGTCAGAAAATGTAATCACTGAATTTTAAATTACAACTTTAATTCTTTTAAGCGGAGGAGACAGATGTAGCTGTCTTGCTGTATCCACATATATTGCAAAATACATTTAAATCATGTGCATACAGGGAGACAAATGAGAGAACTCCGCCATCCAAATATTAAATTACATGTTTTGAAGCAAAATAGTGGTTTAAGTGTACATGTGTATAATGCTTTTTGTCACTGGATTGCTCTCCCTGATGCAGTTAGACAGAATCTGTATTTAGTCAGAAATCTTTCAATAGAAAGGGCTACCAGATGGGACCAGTAACAATGCAGAGAGGCATCGAACCACCACAGACATTTGGTGCTTAGAATAATAAAAAGACTATAAAATTAGATTAGTTGAGTCTAATTTGGAATTGGTATATTCCCTATGCACTCTCACAGCTCTTGGGTAGATAAAGCCTGAAGATTTAGTACTGTCAGGACAGAGGACTCCAACTTCCAGTAAAAGAAAAAACGGCATTCTGCGAGGTCACGGAGGGCAGCCCAGTGACCTCCAATGATTTACAGGCCTTTAGCTTAATGAAATTGTTTCAGTGACATGACGGTAAAAGCTCATAATGGATTGGATGCCCTAATGTAATGAAATTACTCCCTTCTGCCTTAAAAAAAAAAAAAAATAAAAGAAAGAAAGAAAAAAAGAAAAAAAAAAAAAGGCGCAATTAATATTTACTGAGACCTGCCAGGCTTCAGTGTGCGGAGCGTGCAGCGCTGTCAGACAGCCGAGCAGCCCCGAGCAGCGTGGCAGCTGAGCAGGCGCTGCCAGGGGGTGGAGGGACACCTCGGTGACGGGGAAGCCCCAACCTGGCGCTCCGAGCCAGCCTTCATCCTCTCCCTTCCCTTTCTGCAGGCAACTGGACAACAACCAGATCAGCTGCATCGAAGATGGAGCCTTCCGAGCCCTGCGCGACCTGGAGATCCTGTGAGTTGACTTGTGGTGCCGGGGCGGTGGGGGGGTGGTGGCTGTCCCCGCGCTGCAGTGCCGGCCAGGCTGGGGGTGGCACAGCCTCGCTGCCCACCTCGGCAGGTAGGTGCCATCTCACACTCGCCCCGGGCTGGCGTTGTTTGTGCTAATTAAACCACAATAGCCGAGCCCTGCCTGCCGCTGGCGGGGAGCGCGGAGCTGGCCGCGCTCGCTGCTGCGTGGAGCGGTCGGGCTTCAGCAGCGTTCGAGTGTGTCCGGTGTGTGAGCCGCGGCCACAACCCTGCCCGGGGCTGCCCGGTGCCGAGCAGGGGATGGCTGACAGCTTCACGGGCAGCGGTATTAGGGGATATGTGACCGCTGCCCCGAGACAAAAGCTGTTTCAAAGGTGTTTGGTATGTAAAGAGGGAGGAGAGACGGGCGCTTGGCAGGCTTGTTCAGTGCAGTCATTGGCTTTTGGGGAGGATCCTTCTCCGAGGGCTGAAATAACACCACGTTGTGCTCTTCATGTACCACAAACTTTACACATAGGCTGTGAAAGCCGCAGCACGTACTGAAAACAAGCTTTTGCCAGTGAAAGCTGACTCTACCAGAGCAGCAGCACACTAGATTTAGAACGCTGTGATTGTAATGTAAATCCAGTATTATCCTGAACTTGGTATCTGAGCAGATAATTTGCTTATTACTAATAGTAACTTGTTCATTTAAAGACTTTTATAGAATAGGTTTTCACAATATGAACTGCCGTAAAGCTTTCCCTGTCACCCGAAAGTTAATCTTGCGAAGCTGAGTGTCAGTACTCGTGAAAGCACATAATTCTGAGCCGGAATGGAGGGGGGTGGGAAGGACACACGACCCCTCCAAAATTCGAACCCTCGTCATCCCCCGTGAGTTAACGGGAGAGCAGCCCTGACCCAGTGCACACCTTGATACAGCAGGGAAGGCCTGCCCAGGCTGCTGCAGAGCTTGCCCTTAAATTACATGGGATGAAACAGCAAATGGTAGGTGGATCAAATAAGCACCTGCCTCAGACGCTGGTGGCACCTGGAGGCTCACTCGGCAGTCACGACGTTGCCTTGGGCTCTTGCGGGGAGGCAGAGCAGCGGGGGCTGGAGAGGCAGCACACACCACGGGGGTCTGAACACATCTAATAATGCACAGGATTGTTCCCGAGGGCCGGAGCACCTCGGACCGATGCTCCAAGGAGTCCTGCCCTCCGTGGCAGCAGCAGCGCAGCTTTCAGAGGGACCTGCTGGTGGCCGTGTCTGTCACGGCCCCTCTGCCTCCCTGTCCCCCAGGCTGGGACCCTGATGTTGATCAGATAGTTTGTGTTGCTCGTATTGAGCTAGCAGAAGGTTTCTGCAGAGTTTCTTGTCTGGGAACTTGTGGTATCAAGAGTGTTGTTTGAATTCTATAGTATTTTCAGGAAAAGTAGTGTGTTACCGCTGTAAAATTTTACTTCTCAGTCAGAATGAAAAGTCTGCTGTGTGGTGAAAGAAAAGAAGAAAGAAAGAAAGAAAAAAACCTCCTCTAAAACTGGCTTTTTTTTTTTTTTTTTTCTGGACTGATATTCTTTATCTGCAGAGAGTGAATCAGTCCTCCACTGACAGCAGACTGTGCTATAACTTTCACTAAATAGGCTGGACAATAAATGGAGCCCTTTCTTGCAATATACAGAGTTCTGCAGGCTCTGCAGAAGTTGTTAGGAATACATTCCTTCTCCCCAGGATGTAGTAAATGCTGAATTAGTTTATTTACCTCTCTGTTCTTAATTGGTTACTTCTATGCCAGTTATTTGTGGATGGGAGAAGATGAGGACATACAAAATAGATCATAATCAGTTCTTTAGTCTATTTTTAATTTTCAGCACAGACACACTGCTACAAGAAAAAAATTAATATTAATTCTAAAAGATGAGAAACAGATTGATAGTATCTATTTCTAAACTTATTTTACTTGCAGTCAAAAAATGCGTGCTTTATATTTCCAACATAATCTGATTTTTTCCCATGTTTTTCTTCAAAGAAAGTCTGAGAATTTAATCTATCAAAATAAATTTGCTAAATGCCTCAGAGAATATCATAATTTTAGTTGTAAAACAGTCATAAATGTTAAAATTTAAAACAATCTGAACTATCAAAGAACATTAACAAGTGAAACCAAATTTCAGCATTTCAGACCCACTGTGTATTTTATGCAGATAGATTTTAACATATAATGCAGTATTTAGAAAATATTCAGTGATTCTTGCAAAAAAAGAGAAAATCTAATTATCTGTTTGAACAGTTTGCCTGAGTACCAAATAATCTATTTCTTCCTTATCTTACTGTAATCTTGAGACCTTTCTGATGTTCAGTGTTTCCATTCCTGCACTTTCCTCCTCACACACGGCCTGTCTACAGAATTCTAAATTTTGTCTATAACTCAAGGCAGAGCCTTGCTCAAAAAATAAACTAAGAGTAGTTTCTTTAGAAACACTTTGGCTTCTGGATTGCACGTTTCATTCACCTTGAGCTCCTCAAAAATCATGACTGCAAGGAGTTTGGTGATTCAGTAGCTCTAGGAAGAGAAGGAATTTTGGTGCAGTTATCCTTCAAAATGCAGAGCGCGCCATGACCCGTGTGACTTATTTCTTCTTACCAACAAGTTGTTTTCATTTGCCATTCTCATTTTCTTGTTTTGCATTTTAAAGATGTTCCCGTACCAAGCGATAGCACAGAGGCAGAGATGAAAACAAGACTGAAATTTGTGCCTAACTGGAGTGCTTGGTGTGGTGCAGGGAGTTGTTGTGAACTTGAGCTGCAGCTTGGAGCAGCCCAGGGTGAGGAATGCGGCTCCCAAGGCAAACCTGCTCTTGATCACTGCTGTGTTCAGGAGCCTCTGAGTTCCAATGCCACAAGAAGTGTCTCTGATTTAATTTATAGGCCTGACCTATGTAGACCCTAAAGCAGGTGACAAGTACTACTGCTGACTCTGAGGTTTGGGTTAAAAGATGCAAAAATGTTGAGTATGAGGTGCTTTGGTGCCTTCTCTTGATTGTCTTTGCCTGTTCAGCAAGTCGAAAATAATGTCTGAGAAATGACCTGCAGAACCGATGGACTTAAACGTCGTGTCCTGGTAGTTCTGCATTGGGGTTTGTTCATTCTTGTCTCAGATTTTCTGAACAGATTCCCAGAAGGGAGCCCCAGAAGGGCTTGGTTTCTATCTGTTGGTAAAATGGGAAATTTTCTTGTTGACATAATTCCTGTGTCCCTGTTTTTATAAGATGATAAAACATATTTCAGTGGGTTTGGTCTTGCATTCCAAGACGTAGAAAAGTGTGTGCAACAATTGAAACAGCAATAAAATGTAAAATGGGTATTATTCATAATTGAGTAGCAAAAGTTATTAACTCTCTTATGACTTGCTCACATAGAAACGTACAGAAAAATTGAAGAAAATTGGTGGGAAGCCTTGGCTGATTAAATTTTTTTAGTAGGAGAAGGTATCTGCTCTGCTTAATTTTTACTTACGTCCTGTGGCAATATCTGGCAATAACAGTATTATTGAGAAATATCTATTACTGTAGCTGTAAGTATGATTAAAGGTTATTAAAAAAAACCTCAAAACCAAACCAAAAACCCAGTGTAGTCTTCAAAATGATCAGCTGCTATTCCTTGTGGTGTGGCAATATACTGTTCATATGCTTTGTAGGTTAGAAATTAGTCCATGGTTTTATTTCCAAATGCCCAACATTATGAAGGATATGGGATAAAACACATCTAGGGTTCAGAATTTCACCTCCAGTCTCTTAGGACACATGAATAAAAGGAATTAATTTCAAGATGGTTTAACAAGCTCAAACTGGATGAACTGGTAATATTGAGTGCCTGAGCACACTGTTGTCATTAGACTGGGAGGGCTGAACCATTTTTCTCAGTAAGAAACAGAACTCAGTTTAGTAAAAAGCCCATTAATTTATTTGTCATTGTTTTGTCTCTCTGGGGTAACTGGAAAACTGTGCGGTGGCATGGGAGTTGTACTGTGTGGACAGCACAGAAAGAATTACGAGTCACTGTTGACAACTTAGGTGGAGTATTTTCTGGTTTTTTTTATGTTGTAAAAGCTGTTTTTCTACTGCTTTATAATGATAGCCAGAGGGTCCAGAGCTTGAACACATTTTGTTCGTTGCCTAAGATTTTATCATACCAAGAGCTAATCCTAGGAGGCCCGTGGGTAGTATTCTGTTAAAGAAGGCAAAATGGGTTCTTGCTGTACAGAGCTAGAATAATTTGGGGGTTTGTTTGTTGTTAGCCACATTAATTGTAGGTCTTTCATATCATATGGCTGAGTCTGAAAATCCTCCCTCCGTAGTTTCACCTGTTTTTGGAATGAATGAGGCTGACTGCCGTTGGGTCTGTAGCTACATCCACTCAGGGATCCACCAGTCCACTCTGGGTGCCTTAGTGTGAAAAATCATGCCAATTCATCCACAAGTAATAAGGAAAAAGTGCTAGTCATCCAAATATTTGTGACTTCAGTTCCAAATGAGCCCTACATATATTATATTAAAAAGATAATTTCTTCTGATTGCAAAATGTAATAAAGGTAAAGGAAAACACACCGCTTTTCCTTTCCCAAAATCTTAAAGTAATGGGAGAAATTTAATTGTTTTGTCAGTGTTTGTATGCAGAACCTTTTCTCTCCAAATATTACTCTTCTTCCTGCTCCATGACAAACCCACAAAACCACAAAGCTGCAAGGGCTGTGCCAGAGTTTTTGTGCTCCAATTCAGCCCCAAGCCGTATCCGGTGGGACACAGCCGGTCTGTCACACCAGCCTGGCCTGCAGCCCCACTTCTGTGCACTGTCTGCCACATCCAGGCATTGCAAGCACTTTACCAGTGGGTAAAACCCGGGATTATTCCTGCTGTCCTTGTTTAGATTCAATATGGTCCTGTTACAAATGATTCTCTCATAAAAGGTTTAGTCTGTGCAATGTCGTGGATGAGCGTGCTTATACTGCACACTGCCTTTTGTCATAGCAAACTTTTAAGAACTTTTCTCAACATGAATCAATATTTTGTGCTACAGCCAGGGTTTAATTGTTCCTAGAATTGCCTCTGTATCCTGAACACTCAGTTATGTAGGCAGTTTCACTTATTTGCAAAATGCTATTCTGGGCATGTCTTAACTAGATAGAATATTTTTATTTGCTTTCACAACCTGGAGAGACAGGGAGTGAAAGTCATGACATAATTCTAAATATATGAGATGTCATTGCTTAATGAAAGCCTGAAAATGCCACACAAATGTGATTTCCTCCTGTATTTCGCTGGAAATTACGATCGGTTGAGGCAATCAGGATCGAAGTTGAACCCTGTAAATCATGTTCCAATAACTGATACCAAAATGCCTAAATACAATAATGAAAATGAGAATTCTTTGTCAAATGATGTGCATAGCTAGTTGACTTATACTTGAGTACAGTGAAATTTAAATTATTGCAGTTTTTGATTTATGTAGTTGGGTTCTGGGGTTTTTTTGGGGGTTGTTTTGTTGGTTTGTTTGGGGTTGTTTTTTTACCCAAGGGTGTGTATATTAGCTCAAATGTATGGAAATTAATAAAAGCAATTTAAAATGTTTACTTATTTCATCAGTCAACATGAAAAAATGATACATGTAATGAAAAGTAATGGAAGGGAGTAAGCACTGGCAGTGTATGAGTAATTGAAGTATGTACTTGCTTGGTGAAATTAGGTGAAAAAGAAGGAGTTTGGCATTTCTGGGTGTATCCACAGTTTTCTATGTTGAGCTCGTCTCACAGATTATCAAGTTATGCCAGAGGAAGTCAACAGCTGGTTTGGCAATAGAGAAATGGTGTGCCCAGAGTATGGAGGTATCAGTAGACAAATGGGAATGTCCCCTTCTCTTCACTCTGTTATTTATTAGACTGTCCCTTAGTTTCTTCTCTTTCCATTCTTCCTGCCTCCTGTATTGCTGTCGGTCTGTAAGGGAAAGAGAGATGCTCCCAGAGAACCTGGCTGTGGTTACTACAAGGTTTCAGTTACATAAATAATCAGAGATAAGATTAACTGCAGAAATGCCTTTTTTTGGGTAAACTTTTAGAAAGTGGAATGCCCCTCCAGTGGACCCTAGGGAAAGGAGGTGCATAATCAGCGTAACAAGTTGATTGAGGGAAGATGGGGTGCATACGTGGTTGCTTGATACGAAATGTTTTTATTTGCTAATGCATGTCCGTGGGAGATCTGGTGTCCCTGCTCAAGATGTGGAAATGAAATCTGAGATAACCTCTGTTGTACAGCAAATTACAAATGGGAGGTTGGAAGTATGGCATGGTGAAAGGAACACTATCCAGATGGCACCATGGTGACAGGCTTTATATCAAAGGCCAGCCGAGACAAAATAAGAGTGGCTAAGAGAGGGTCTCTGAAAATTACTGGTGCCTGTTACAGATGTAATGTAACTCTCTCTGTATGGGGAGAATGTATTTGCATAAATTCATTGATCAATGATTTTGCTAATCCTGCCGTATTCCAGGCATGTCCTCTCAAATTGATGAACATTTCTATCAGTCCTTGGTCTGGATGCCTAATTATGTTACATATTTAGAAAGATGGATTTTTCCCTTCCTGGAGCATATGTAGTAGTTGAATGCTGTGCTCATTCTCCTTCCCTGCCCCATTAGGTTGGAGGGTTTTTTCCTTTTAAGAATAGCCTGGAGCTGTAGAGGCTGCAGAACGTATCAAGATAAGAGCAGTGGCAGGTTAGAATTATTAGTTTCATGAATCACTGACCAGCATGCTTTTTGAGGAAGCCCAGTTTTATGGGTTGTGTCATTTAAGCCTGGTGCTGCAGTCGCTGCTCAGAGAGATTCCAAAGTCAAAACTTCAGGAGATACAGAGGTTTCTGGCAAACCCTCTCTCTCGTGATATTAATTGTTTCATTTGCATGATCTGCTCATCTTGTGACCTGCCCTCCCTCCCCTTTGACTAATATAGTTTCTTCGTCAGTAATATAAAAGATGTAGAACAAGCATTTTGACTGTTGAAAGTCGAATGAATGTGAACGACTTAATCCAGAGGACACTCTTCTGAGTATTTAATGCTGATGTGCAGCTCAACACCTTAACCAAGAGCTGAGCTGAAGACTAGGATGGAGTAAAACTCCTTGCTGCTGAAGCTGAGGTGATGAGGGAACTTCTGAGGGAACATGACGAGCCCAAGGTGGATGAGCAGTCACTGTATGCCGTACTTTGCCGTTCTCTGTTTCTATGACTCCCCAGAGCAGCAGGATGACGATGCTCTGCACATGCATCTGGGAGCTGGCTGTGGTTCTGTTGGCACCAATGCAGCCCCTGTGGCTGCGGCAAGGCTGCATGTATGTGCACCACAGGTTCCTGTGATACCACTGTCAAATATCCCGGGATGTCCTCAGCCCTCCTGTGACACTGTCCGGGCTGCAGGGCTGGTGGTGTGTGTGTGAACTCCTGCTTCCTCTGGGCTCCGTCACAACAGTGAAGAATGATCAATACAAAAACCATTTCAAAACACATAACTGTTTCCCTTCTTATTTTCTGTGTGCAACTAAAGGCATTGTTTGTGACCAGTAGGGGTGTAGATGGTTTGTCCTTCTCGGAGGTTGCTTTTGTCCCTCTGCTGTGCTAAGTACAACATAGACAAAGGCTCTGAGCTGTAGCCAGACTTTATTCAAGGGAGGACTCAGAAGCCTGAAAAGAAAGAGTAAAACTGTGATGGGAGCTCTGTATACCTGGATTGTTGAGCTCCCAATTGAAGCATGATGTCAGATATTTTACCCTAAATTGTAGCTGCAGGGACCAGGGTACTATGTATTACATATTACTGGTGTTATCCAATATTTTTAGCTAGAACAATAATATTGTGCCTGTAATACATTAGAAATCAAGTCATTAATATGTATATGGTTACCTTGGAACTGCTTGAAAATGAAGTAGGTAACTATATCTGCACCTGAAAAAAATGCATTAGTAAAACCTGCTTCTGATCTAAAGATCAAATAGTGTCTTTTTTCCCTGCTGTTCAGAAGGTTATGCATATAATGTAGATATATACGTGTGTATACGTGATGATGAGAGCATTTTAAAATTAAGGTTACATGAAGAAAAATAATTTTTAAAACTTAAAGGAATAAGATTAGGATAAGTTATCATAAATGAAGCAATTTCATGTTAACTGCTTCAATATTTTTGAGGCAGAATTACATTTCTTACGTTTCTGTTTTGGGGTGGGTAATCTGAATGCATTGTGTTTAGTCTTTACGAGTGATGGATGGCCATGCTTGGGACATCTGCACATCTTTAGAAACAAATCTAAAAATGCTGTAAGGCCATCCAAAAACCTTTATTCTGATGCACCATGTTGCTGGAATGTTTTAGAGATACCTGAGAAAATAGCATGGTCAGTTGAAAAAGCATCAATGGCTACATAAAGCCGTTGATGGAAAGGATGTTCAGTTGTGCCATTAACTTTTTAGAATTGCTTGTATCCCCCTCGTCTTCTCAGCAGTGGGTGGGGTGAGGCTCTTGGTTTGCAAACACCAGACCAAGGAGTGGGGTTTGTGTGAGGGTAAAGGGAAGAGAACACAGTGGAAGCCAGGCTGACGGCTGTACTGGAGGGGTAAAGCAGCGCAGACTGGGCAAGATCTCTGCGCGCCACCAGAACCTTGGGTTGTGTGTGACACCAGCAGGGCTTTGTTGGGAGAAGGGAGTGTGGGGCAGCATCCCTGGTTGATGGCTCCCAGTGCTGGACTTGGCTGCTGCGGTGGATGAACTGCCGCAATGCAGCATTGCTGCGACGGCGCTTTGGAGGCCGCCAAAGCCCCCGTTGGTGCAGGAGGCGGCCGTGGGCTGGGCGGGCTCTGGGGAGGGGGAGCCCACGCCGCAGCACCCACGCTTCCTACTGGCTCCTTGGGCAATTCCAGCGGTGTCTTAAAAGGGTTGGGTCCATCTCATCTGCGAGACATCCCATCCTCCCGTCCGCGGGAAGGGCGTTCGGAGCCAGGTGAGGCACTCCAGCCGGAACGGGTTCAGGACAGACCCTCCACAATGGCAGGTATATTTTCTTTTGGGTGCATGCAGAGATACAGCCATGTGTGGAGAATGGTTGATTCCTTTTATTTAGTTACTGCTGATGCTTGTAGAATATTCCTGAACAGATCATGGATGCATCGAATTTTTTCTGTGTATGTTTTATTTTGCGCTTTTTCATTCTGTGGACTGGAGGCAAATGAAACACTGTGAGTATTTGCTGTTCAGATTCTTATGGTTTCTTAGGTGTATTGCATGAATATAACCAGGTATTGCTTCTTGTGGGCAGGTGGAGTTTGGGAGAAACGTGAAAATTGGAAAGATAGGCATTTTTAAACATATTGACCTTTTTCTTGTGTGATATACACAAACACTGTCTCATGCCTTATTAAAATAAAATCCTGATGGAAAGCAGATCCCTTTCCAGCTTCACCAAGAAACGCAATTGCCCTTGTCTAGAAACTACGTGTAGTCTTTGTTCTTTTGAAGCATTTCTTTTCTCTATTAATGTAACTTTTCCTTAACAACTGCTCATACATGCAAGTCTAAACTCACAGAATGTGTGTGTATCACACATTCCCTATTTCATTCATGTGGATTTATATTAGCCTGTATTTTAGCCTTAATTTCCAATGTGGATGAATTGCTGATGGGGGCATCACATACCGTTAGAATATAAAATTTTAATACCTTCTCAGTCTCTTGCACTTTGGTGAGGCAATTTTGGAAGTTAAGGTGAAGTCTTCTCTGTTTAAAAGATTTGCTTTTTTTCCTTCCTCTGCTGTCCAAAGCCAGGAATTGCCTGTGCTCTGTGCCGCACCATGGCCATTGTCCTCTCACTGGAGCTGTGGAAGATCTCTTTCTGCTGCTGTCTCCCAGTGAGAATGCCAATGGCCTTGGGAGCTGAGGGGCAGCTGAGATACTGAAATCAGAGTGGCTGCTCTGGCCAGAGCAATAAGGGGCATTATTTTGCCTGGAGGACCTGCTGGTTCCGCTGTTGGGGGAAAATTAAACCCAGGGATTCTGGCAGCCCCATTCCCATCACTGCCTCTCACGGGGCGTTGGTAGAACCTTTCACACCGACATTGGCTGAGCTGCCAGCAGTGCCATGTCACTGTGGGGCTGGTGGCTCGTCCCCCTTTGTTCCCAGCAGGCCCCGCAGTCAGTCCCGCAGGCGCTGCCGCACTGCGGCACTGGGGCGGCCACGGGCTGGCACAGGGACCATCCCCAGGAGGTTGAACATTGCACAGAGCACCAACAGTGGATGCAGAAATCCATTTTTGTCACTTCTCCTTCCTCACAAAAGGCAACTAATTTCTGTCTGCTGCTCGGAATGGCTTTTCTGTTGGTGGTGTGTTACTGGGAGGAGTATGGAAGGCCGTGTTCATTGTGAGAATATAGGCTGTTACCATAAAGCTGCAGCATTAAGGCTGCAGTGTGCTCAGGACAGGACAAATTAAAACATGGTTTGGAGGATGATACCATTCCTTTCTGATCCAATGTTAATCACTTTCTTCAGAATGTCTTTTGGTGAACTCCTGTAAGGAAATAGTAACACTCAGCTGACTGAATGGTGAAACATTTTACCTTGGAAATCTCCATCATTAAAAGCCATCAGCCTGAACCAAATGATCAAAATTACTTGCTCCTTTCAAATTTTGGAGTTGAACTGTGTTAGTTTGAATTGGTTTGTGTTTATAAAGCTGTTTCATCTTCAGAAATTATTAACCTGAAACAACTCTTTAGGCAGGGACCTGAGAAACTGCTTTATTTTGCTGAGGAGCTGATGCAAAAAATTTAAGGTTTGTATAATCTGACTTCATGCTGTTGATTCTTTTTCATCTTCTCCATAAATTCACTCTGGTAGGCTTTCAGACCTCTGGATGCATTGAGAACCCATTCCTGTTTCCATTGATGTTGTCAGGAGCAGAATCCATAAACCACAGTTCCTGACATGCATGCAGTTGGGTGACACCAAAAGCCATGTTTGATATGAGAGATCTCTGTATAACCTAAAAAAATTCCCCAAATCATCTCTACTTAACACTGAATTTATATTAAAGTGAAATAATTGTATTGTAAATTTATTGTATTACTCTAATTGAACAAGAGGTTTTCAAATTAATCTAAAAACCAAAATCTAGGGTAGTTTAAATGGAATGCAATTATATTTTTGATTTCTGTGTTTCCTGCAAAAATCTGTGCCTAAATAAATGGATTCAGCTCACTCCCTGCTGAAATGAGCAGTGGGATTTGCTCTGACTTCAGCAAATGTTGGTCTGGGTATTATGACAATTGGACTCATTCCCAGTGGTTCTAGGCAATAATATGAACCCTGAAATTTGGTACCATAGAGAAACATCAAAACCACCCTAATGATGCAAAAGATTAACTCAGTGTTCTCAGAAATACTTTTATTTCTTTTAATCCAAATCAAAATTCTGGATGTAATTGGGACTTAGAGCCACAGCAGGCATTCCCAATACAGTATACTGAAAATTGTGTAGCCTTTGGGCAAAGACCTGAGAAAATGCTTGATTCAAAAAAAAAACCAAAAAAAACCCCACCAAAACAAAAAGGAAAGCCAATGTTTCATTTGCTATTTTTGAGTTCAGAAGAAAAACTCATTGGAGAATCCTTCATTCAAAAATAAAGCAGTGGCAGAATAATTTCAGCCTGCATTCTCTTGTCTTTGCACCAATGCTTTTATGTTTTAATTCAGTCTGAACAGAATTTATATTTTCTGCCTAGAATTAAAGTGCCATGTAAAAGATTGAAAAGCTGATTGAAACTTCTCTAAAAAGCTTTTTCAACTCTCACGAGGCATAAATGTTAGAAAGAATTGGGAGATGCAACTGGTACATGTATTTTGTACAGCTGATAGAGGTGATTTGATTGTGTGGGAAAATAGCAGTGTCTTTCTGTGCACAGAAAGAGCAACTTCCTCTAGGGGAAGCAATAAGACATTTCATCTAAGACCATGGGAATGACATTCTTGATGTAACATTTGTAACATCAAAGTACACAATCTAAATTTGTACCCACTTTCTCTGTATAAAATTTATTTTGTTTTCTTTTACCTTATCATGTTCCCTGGTTTATCTTGTTTTGGAAAATTTTATTTATTTGGGTGTTGGTGTAAGTAAGTAAATTCAGGCATAATGATATGTATGTGCATATCTAAAATAAATTCATGGGTAAAGGTAACACCAGAAAGGTTTGCCCATACGTCACCAGAATCCTTAATTTTGCTCATGCTTGATTTTTTTCTGGCCTCTTGCCCATTTCCACTGATTCCTAGTCCCAGTTTCTTTATCTGGATAACTTGCCCAACATTTTCCTGCTTCAAGTCCACTTTTTCCCTCTCCCCTACTCTTTACCTCAGCTCCTCAGCTTGCCCATCCCAGAGACTCCAGCTAAGGCACACCCAGACTCCAGGAAGAATTAATGCAGTAATTACAGGATTTAAGTTAGTATGCCCTAAAGTTATCACTGTGGGCAAATGTGAGCGTCCTTGCCAGGTTCTTGCCAGGTGACAAAACAGGCATTTTAAACAAATAATCTGTTATTATAATAACTCAGTTTCCCTAAAGCCTGATGTTTTTGAAAGGAATCTCACTCCTTCAAGGGAAAAAAAAATCTGCCTTAAACATCTGGCCTTTATAATAAGCTTAAATAGTTAAAATCTGACAGTTATATGCAAATTAAGATTAGCCACAGAATGGGAAGAGCCAGACAATTGTAGCAGTAAACACTGGCGGCAGTTTTGTGCATAATTCTGTGCTAAGCTTATTTACTTGATTTTTTCCATACATTTCTAAAACAAAGATTTTCTTTCCTCTGTATCCTTGAGATATTCATATTTCTGATGTCAGCCTCCCAAGCTAACGATGCTGGAGCCTCTCACGTTGCTGTGATGAGAACATTTGTGAACACATTGTCAAAAGTCTAATGCTAGAACAGAAAGCACAAATTGGCATCCAGTTATTTTTATTTCAGTGGCTTCTCCTTGTCACCTGGAGACTATTTAGACCATTATATTATTTGCCTGGGCTAACGTTGTGTTTAAAAATAGCACTTGTCTGGTGCCAACTCGTTTTAGAGTTGGGTACAAATATTGAGACAAACCCCCAGCTGTTACTGCTTGTGCTGCTAATTTGAGGTGTCAGCTCAGAGCTCTGCTGCTCCATGTCAGTGAATAAGGCCCCTTGTGAGATCATTATGTTTTCTAACAGTGCCGAGTAATGGATTAATCAGTGCAGCATCAGTTGCTTCCATTATCTGCCCACATGGTAGTTGTGGGCTTTAACTTAAACAGTCTGTGGTGAGATCAAGGAATTGAGTACAAGAGGCACTTGGGGCTCACCACAGCTCAGAGGAGATGCAGTGGAGTTTTGGGCATTGACTAACAAGCAAACCTTGGATGCCTTGAAAGTCGAGGGTGACTGCATTCAGTGCTGGGGGATGGAGTGCCAGAGCCACTTTGCTTTTTCATCAGAGACCATAAGAAAGAGTAAATATTTAATTCAATGCAGATTCCTCCTGACCTGTGTGAAAAATAGCTCTTTACAGCTATTGGAAATATAGCTGCTTTTGCCCTGCAATCTGAAAGTTAATTACAAACATTAATTATGGCAGCATATGAAACTCAAGTCTTGGGTTTATTACTAAATATAGATTTAGATTCACTTTCTGGAATTGCTGCTGTTAGTTTTATTGGGTGCTGTATGAGGGCTGGAGGGAGTCAGAAGTTGTCATCCACTGTCCCTGGAATCAAATCCAATGCCATTCCTGACAGGGATTCATTTAGTATTTTTTACAGGCTTCCCTCCCTGTGGCTGCACTCTGGAACAGCTCTTTTTTCTGCATTTTTCCTGTTCTTATTGTGAGAAACATTTTCCCAGTATCTAATGAAAATCCCTCTTTCTGAAATTTCAACCTGTTACTGCATTGCTTAACCCCTGTGTGCATACAAGGAGCAGATGATGAATTTTTCCTTTGCAGTGTCATTTTATGGAGGTTTAAAAGTAAGTGATGTGAATCTGCTAACACGGAGGTCTAAGGTAATGGCACTGTTAGTGCTAAATTATGCTGCTGGTGCAGCTCCCAAATTCATGTTTCAGACAGACCCTGAGATCCTCCTTTCATGTGCATAAATACTGATGGTGATGTCTAATCCTGCATAGGCTCAACAGTTTCAGTCCACATGTACACTGGGAAAAGATTCCTTCAATTTATTTACCAACACTACACACACAGATATCCCCCAAAGCTTTGAGGTTTTGGGTAAGTCATGTTTCTGGCATTGCTAGGGACAGAGTGGTGTTGTTTTCTGAGCTTCACTGGCAACTGAGGCAGAGCTGTTTGGCTTGCTTGCTTTTTTTTTTTTTTTTTGCCTCACTTCACCCACTTCTGAGTAGAAGTAACATTATCAAAAAAACCTCTTAGCATGAGAGGCTTAATTATGCTTGGAGATGCCTTGGTTAAGTCTGAATGAATTTCCTGGTCTCATTTAGTGTATATATAGCTGCACTGGGGATAGGAGCTGGGAGCCCATGGCAGTGGTGGGAGAAGCAGTCAGTAATCAGGGACTATGACAGTAATTCACTCCTGGGAACGTTCCCAGCCTGCTACACACCATTTGTAGCTATCCATTGCATGCACATGGATAATAATCTTGCATTAGGCCCAATTACATGGTGTTATGGACACACAGCACGGGGATTACACACCCAGCCAGGAGCACCCCATGACAGAGCAGTGGGATAATTGGAGAAGACAGAAGGAAATGTTAGTTGTTTGTGCTGCCAGTGCTGCAGGGCCTGGCACAGCTCAGCCCCTCCAGCCTGCCCCCCTTTGCTCCCCTGCTCCCTTTCAGTGTCTCACCTTCAAAACCCAGGTTTATCACCGGGGGAGGTGACCCTGCACCACCTTTTCACCATGTGTTGGGAGAGTTTTGGGTGGGAAAAGGAGCTGAACATCCTTGTTTAACTCAGCGTGAAGCCCACAGACACATCTGGCCTGTGCTGCCAGAGAAGGGCTGGTGTTTGTAGGATTCCTGCTAGCAAATCCTGTGTGTTAAAAACCTGGAAAGAACCTACACTGCCCAAACACAAAGGGTATTCCAAACCCAGCAATAATCCAGTGCACGAGATGGTGCCTTTGCAGATCTCTTTCTCCATTCACCTTTCAGTAAATGGGTCTGAATTTTTCTGTCTCGCTGAGAATTTTGCAAATGCTGTGGTGTCCCGTGGTCAGCCAAATGTGATGCAGAAGCAGCCTGGTGTGGATCAAAATCCTGAATGGCCAGCACAGCAGGCCTCTAGTAATTATGGGAGGTGCTTATTAAGCCTTGGGGAAAAGTATTTTCTCAATTTGAATGAAGTTTGAATTAAAATTTCTGTTTGATTGGCTGTTTTGCTAATCAGCTGCAGCTCTGGAATGGGAAGGAAACCAGTCCCTGTTACTGACAAGCAGCAAAGGGCATCTTCAGCACCCAACAGGTGCCCCTTTCTCCCCTGCCCCTTTCACTTGAATCTGTTCAGGTTGAAAGAGGAAGCATCACTGTGGCTTGTACTGATGCACATTATGAAAATGCCTTGTGCACAGAAAAATGGACATCTGCAAAGGTTTTTTTTCCTTTTGTCAATGATCAGCTAGGATACCAGAGGGTTTTTTAAGCTGGGATGTAGCAGGTGGTATCGTCATCAGTGTTGTGTGTTAAACAAAAAAAAAAAAAAACAACCCTCCTATGTATTTCCCCACTTGAAGAGTGACTGGAGAATATTAGGAGAGTCACTTTTTACTAAATAGTTACTGTTTCAGATATTTCTGCTGTGTTGTGTAACATTTTCTGTCAGAGGAGATCTGTTTGGTACTAAACCAGGTTAGAGCATGTGGCTGTGTTGTCATGAAGGTGTGATTTCAGATGAAGAATTTGACATTCTGATGTTTATTATATGCTCTCAGTTATATTAATTGAATTCTAAGTAAGGAAAGCAAAATCTCTCTGTAGTCTGTGATTTACGAAATTGAGACTGAATATTGACCTGACAGCCTGGGATTTCTGCTCTCTGAATTTCTCCAAGGGACCTGAAAGGGTGCTTAGAGTTTCTGAGTTTTTAAAATTAAATACTTGTATTATTAGTTGGGTTCAAAATTTAAATAGTTTCCTTTTTTCTCAAGACCTCTGGCATAAAAGTTGTGTGATTTCTTCTAGAATTAGGAATATTGATTTTTTCTGACCCTAATCAGTCCTGTGCAAGGTGGAGAAATGTGTAAAGGATAATGCATGAATATAATTGAAAAAAACACAGACATGCCACTCATTTCTGCAGGTTAGTGGTTTTAATGTACTTACATTGAGTCTGGAATTACCAGCTCTGTGTCAGGGAACTGCAGTGGTGTTCATGAATCTGGAGCAAGTCAGAAGAGAACAAAAATGCAACTGCATGGAATTAAATTTACACCAAAAGTTTGAGGAAGGAGATAAGTAATTGTTTTCAAATCGTGACAGGATTGCAGACTGAGCACTCTTTCCTTTAGGAAAACACTGATTAGTAGGGGCTATAAATCAGCCTGATTTTTCAGAAGGAGGAAGGCAGCACCACACGTGCCTGTAGCCAGTTTGGGGGGCTGGCAGAGCAGTGATTGAGGAGAGCAGCTCCTCAGGGGCTGTAAATTGGAGTCAGTGGGACTCTGACAGTTCACCCTGGTGGAGGATGTGCCACCTCCAAGACTGCTGATCTCACGTTATGCAGCTCCCAAGTAGTCCTTGGAGGATCCTTAGGGCTGCTGCAGTCTGCTTCTGCTTACCCTGCAAGATCTGACAAGGATCACAGCCCAAGGTGGGAAGTTGGCTGGCATAAATAATATTGTCTATAAGCCCAGGTTCCTGAGTCAGCGTTTTGGGTGTGAATAGTTTACAGGGAGAGGACTTCCAAATGAGAGGACAGTGCTTTTTCAAGGGTTCTGGAAGAGGTGAGAGGTTTAAGGCTGAGGACCACTCAGCAGAATATGTGTCCCCACATGATGTTGGAGGAGTCAGAAGATTCTGGAATTCATATTTCTCACAGCTTTTTAGTATTTACAAATCTCTTTCTATGGATTTGAATTTTGGGTGGATCAATCTGAGGCTGGGACCTTGGAGCAGCCAGCAGACAACTGGAACATCATTTATTTTTTTCCCTCTATGTACTAAAAACACTGCTGTATTGTGTGTCCACCCCTGTCAGGACACATCTCTAAAAAAGTCATTGCTGGGAAGGAATCATGTGCCTGATGGAAAGCTTTGCAGGATGTCTCTAGAGCACATTTCTACCTGAGCACGTTCCCATTGCAGAGTTCCTGCTCTGGGAGCTGAGTGCAGCCAGAGCAGCAGGGGTAAATTCCTGCAGCTCCAGCTGGGCTTAGTGCAGGCAGTTCACTGGCAATTAGTGCCCTTTGCAGTGTTTGGCCTCCTCTGTTCTGAAATAATTGCTGTTATCATAGATGTTTTATTGCCTTCATTATGGTTAACATTTAAATATCAATGAAATAGCATTCTGCTAAGTTATCTGTGCAGTAGCTGTCTGCTAGAGTTATCCCTGAAATTTGTGTTTAAGGAGAATATTAATTCAGCACTGATTTAGGGTTCTTAGAAGGAGGGTTATATATTTGTCAATGAACTATGGGAAACCTTTGCTTATTTAAAAACAAGCAAGTATTTGAAACCTTTGCAAAACCTGAGCCACTCTCATTTGATATCCTGTGAGCAGAAATGCTGTGTGATATATTTGAAGAACTTTTAAAATATTTTTGAATCATCAAGTCAGGCAGTAACAGGTGACCTTTCTGCATGCAGATGAATTGCACTGGGAGACAGGGATGTGTTCTCTGCCCTCAATGCAGAGGGAAGCTCACAGTCACAGCCTGTTCTGCCTGAATCCAATCCACATCCTCTAGGAATCAATAGAAAAATCTCTCTTGAATTCCTCTGGCCCCCACTGAGTCCTGTAGTGCCATGTGTGACTGATTCAGACATCAGCTATGTCTGTGATTTAATGTTTGTGAGCTGACTTTATGTGTGGCTTTTATCTATCACCATCTGAGTGCATAACTCATTTCAAAGTAACAGACAACTAAGGCAGGGGGTTGCCTCAGAAATATATTTTTATGTTTACAGGGAAAAAAAATGGTGGTGCAATTATAAATTCCATTTCTGAGCCCTGTTTGAACTTCCCAACCTGTAAAGAGCAAACACATACAGGTACTGAAGGCTGGGTGTGTTGATGTATATATTCATGCACTCTCAGTGGGTTTCTTCACTTTCTGAAATTGTTGTTCAGGCTTGTTTTTGGCTCATTGACCACAAAAGACTTTGGTTACATCACTGGGTAAATAAGGTAATGGAGCAATTGTATGACAGAAAGGTTCATTTTACACCCTGTAATCTGCCCCAGTGGGATGTGAGTTGTCACTGGGACCTTACAGGGGTTGTGGGGCAGAGTTCCAGCCCTGCAGATGAGCACTGGTGCTCAGGGTGCTCACTGCCAGCACTGCAGCCACAGCACAGCCCTGCAGGCAGGGAGGCACAGCTGGCAGAGGGCTGGCAGCTCCAGGAGCTGAATTCCAGCTCTCCTGCTGAAGCTGACAGTGTTTCCCTCTTCATCTTGCCCTTTTAATTTTTAGTAGGCTGCCTTTGAGTCGTTGCATATTGAGAACCAGAATCCACAAACGCAGTAGTTTGTGCACCCATTGGTCCCAATACTTGGCTGCGTGTTTCTTGTCCAGTTTTTAATATCTTTAAGTTTTCCAGAGGATCTGGAATGAATACTACATGTTATACTCTAAGTTATCATGTGCTAAAGCTGACAGCTCTTATCAGCCTGGTGTGTGAACATGTGTGACTTGACTGATACAGATCTCTGGCAGCAGATCTCAGATTCCACATTTTCAAAACTCTGCTTTTACTGACATACCTCTCTCTGCTCACAGATTTGGAAAGGGAGGGTAATTTTGCTCTGTTGGTGCAGTTTGCTGCTGTCATGGGTATGTCAGCCCCTAAGCTGGCTCCAGATTGCCAGTGCATCCATCTGGTGCAGCTCTGTGCTGGAACACCAGCTCTGATCCTGCTGACAGAGTGCTTGGGTGCTGCTCTGCCAGGATGCAGCACAGCAGCAGCAGCAAAACAAGCTGCCAGTGTCAGAGCTGCTCCCACCCTGCTCCTGCCAGGGTACCCTGCAACCTCCTGGCTTTGCCTGTGTGTGTGTGTCTTCCTGTGTACCCAAAACCCAGTCTTAATGGGGTAAAATCTAATTAGATGTAATCTGCTGATGTTTTAGATGATGGCTCTGCCAAGGGATTTCTAGGCAGAATTGTAAAAATGGTTTTCAAACTGGCAGATGACCAAGAAAGAGAGTTAACTCCTGGAAGACTTTTCCAGAGCTTTTGATGAAATGTCCTGTTTAAATACATGACATTGGAATAGCTGAGTAGTTCAGGGAGGGATGATGTGCCCAGGTTGCTTCAGCAGGTATGTGTTTATGTATTCTTCAGTATATACATAAACACACAGAAGCACTGTCTTTGCCAAAGTGGCCCTGTGGGATTCTGTGCTCATAGTAGAGAGCAGAGGTTGCTCCCTGCCCTGGTGCTGTGGACAGCACAGGTGTCAAACAGGCAGTGGCAGGACTGGCCATGCTGGGACACTGAGTGGTCACCAGCCCTGTCCATTCTCATGACAAACTGCACCTACTGTGTTTGCAGGCTTAGTGCACTTGCAGCATGGCAATTATGCCCTGTTGAAGTGCTTTCCATTTCCTGTGCTATCTTGATAAACTTCATCTAGCTTCTAATTTGCTGGAGAGTCATTGATATAATTAGGAGCTCCACAAAGGGGAGCAGCACACTCAGCTGATGGTAATCTCAGTTCATTCTTCCTGAGAGGCTCCAAGGGGGTCCCTCCAGCAGCCCAGAGTTTCTCTTCAGGCTCTGCTTTGACAGAGCAGCAGCAATCCTTGTGCCTGGCTAAGGACATGCTTTATTCTAGGCAGCTCCACTCCCCATATATTTTTTGCTGAGGAGAGGGAGCCCATCCATCTGAGTGTTTCTCAGGAGCAGTGGGAGCTGTCTGGCTGTGTCAGCGGGCTGTGCTAACAAGCCTGAGAGAGCCAACAGCTCTCCTTTGGTCACAGCACCTCAAAGTCCTTCCAGTTGCCTTTAAATGCTGTGCCCAAGTCTGCTGACCCCCACTCAGGCTGCACTGGGTTTTCAAACAAAGTGGCAGCTGAACAGACAGGTCTGGATGTGTTGCAGTGGTTGATAAAACCTCGTCCTCTCTATCCCTCCTTACCCAGACTGGTAAACAGTGACCTCCAGCCATCCTGAGGCTGCTGTTGGTTGCTTTCCCTGAGCAGTGTCTTTCATGGTATGTCACAAATTGTCACAACTGGGGAGTGTGTCTTGCTTCTTGCCAAGAATTTTAACATTTTCTGTAAATGGTGTGTTGGTGAAGAACTGGAAATAATTGATCAATCTATTGTTCTCTCTTTCTTCTCTCTCCTAACAGTACCCTCAACAACAACAACATCACCCGCATTCCTGTCACCAGCTTCAACCACATGCCAAAGATCAGGACTCTGTGAGTAGGATCTTCTCATTTTATAATACAACTCTGATGCTGTAAACCAATTTTTGATTATTTGTCATCTGTGATAATCTCATCTGAGTCCCTCAGGCTGCCTCAAGGGCCTGGGTGGCTGCAGGGCTGGGGAGCCCCTGGGGAGCCCAGGTAGGGTTGTGAAGGAGACTGCAGCCCACAGAGCCCTGAGAGCTGTTCTGGATCTGCCCAGCATTAAATAAGAGTCAGTTTTATCAAGGTTTTGAATTTACCAGGAAAATAAACCGGCTTTTTTTTTATTCCCCATGGGAAAATCCATAACGTGAAATGTGTTCCAAGCTGGAGCATCAGCAAGATCATAAAAACTCCTCAGATGGATCAAATTATTGAATTTTGTTAATATCCTGTGTTTAAATCCCATTTATTCTTTTCAAATTCAAAATACTAATTTCTGAAACAAGGCATTTTTAAAGAACATGAGAAAAGCATCTTTCCAGATACTTTCTGAAACAAAATGTCACTTATTCTGATGAATGTTTTTTATAGAAGCTTCTCTTTTATCAAATCCATTTGTTTTTGAGCTGCATGCCATTGCACTGGAAAAGCTCTGTTCTTTAGTCGATCAAAATACAAAGACTGTGAAATTAGACTAAGCATTTGTATAATTTAGCCATAGCCTACCAAAACCATTTCCTTAAGTAAATTATTTCTTTAAATTCCTTTAGGGAATACACAGCTTCAGGAAAAGTCACGTCTAAACAAAGCACCCCTGTTTTTCCTCCAGATTCTCAAACTCATCCAAGATGTATTTAATTCTAAAGGCAAAGAAAGGGAAATAGTAGCTAGCCTGAAAATTTTCTGTGCCACTGAAAAAATACAATACGTCAAGGATGCTATGCATGCATGTGTAAAATCATATTAAATAAATTAGCAGAACTGGAGAAAAATTGTTCTTTCTTATGTCAATCTCTGTAAGATAACCTCTGACTTCAATTTGCATTCTTCATCAAATGATGACATTATTAGATCTTAATGTAAATAATTAAATGGAAAAAAGATGTTTGTCTTTTAGAAGAGAATGGCTGAAGAAGATAAAGGTGGGGAGTTGAGGTTCCTGGAGTTTTGCCTTTTCTTATTCAGCGACAGTGGTCCAAAAAAATTTGCCTGGCTTTTCCAGATTAGCCATTCTTGTCTGTCAGTGCCTTCAGTGCCTTCTGCCATTTTCCTTTTAGTTTAATTTCAGAGATGGCTTTGTATATAGCTCCCTAGAGACTTACACTGACTAATCCCCCTCTGCTGTAATTAAGGGGGAAAAAAAGAAAAGGAAAAAAGGGAAGGAAGTCATAAATAGGATTTATAAAGGGAAGCTTTTCTATTGAATTCTGAGAGACACATTTTATAGAACATGAATGCTGCCCCACTCTAAAAGGATTTGCTTGAAATTTAATTTAGGGTCTATGGATAAAAGGACAACTTTAGCAAACTTGCATTTGTGTTCATTCACCTGATTTTCTGTAAAGTCAATTTCATCAATATCAGATGACAGGTTTCAGTCTCCAAAGACTGCCAAATAATGCACAGTACCTCTAGCAGGTTAACATAGGAATTTCTATAAAGATACTGTTTGTGGGAAGATGTAAATATTCTCTGGAGCTTCTTTTTGGAAATGGATCATTAAGGATGTTCCTCACAGTTTGGTGAGTCTACTCTTTTCTTAAAAAATTATTATCAGTGTGTCCATCTTCTCAAATAGCCTCACACTTTGATGTGCTTTTTTTCTGGAAGTTTTTTGTAGGGAATCCCTGGTCTAAATGTTCCTTAGGCAGGGAAAAAGGGCTCATGCCCTTTTTCCAATCAGCTGAGTCCCAGTGCAGTGTGGACAGTGTTTCCTTTATGTCTCTTTTACACTCTGGTGAGATCCATTAGCAGGACATTTGGGGATGCTCCTGCTACAGCTACTTGTGCTGATGATTCTGTGAATAAACAGCTTTTCTTCATGGCTCTCAAAACAATCTGCCTGCTGTAGAATGGAGAAGAAAATATCAAAAATATATTAACCTTCAACATGAGCACTCAGGGGAAAGAAAAAAAAAGGGTAAAATGCCAGGAAGTTTTGAAGCATTTGAAGCACTGAAGAATTCTTTACTAAAATCAGCTCTTCTGTGCTAAGATTTTTTTAGTTAACTGTCTTTTCTGTTCTTAAGTTTCATCGATTTTTAGCCTTGATTGGAAGTGACAGGAATTAGTTTTTATTGATCTGCTTTCCTTTGCCTGAAACAGCTTTATTTATGATAAAGCATGTTCCCTCTACCTCTTTGCTTAATGATAAGTGTCCTGTTGTCTCTGCATCTGTGAATTGCTGCTGAGACAAGTAATTACATTATTTCTTTTAATTTTTTTATTTAGGGGTAAACTGAAAATGTGTGAAAGCACTTCAGTGGCTTTTGTGTTCCCAGGGAATTGGTTATAATGCTTTTGAAGTACTGTGAAAAGTCTTCTTGAGGCTGTATTTATTAATATAATTATCAAAAATATATTCTGATAGGCTGCTTTGTTAAGGTAGGGTCTCTTAATGATCTCTCCAAAGCAAACCATGGAGTAGCTGTGCCAAAAGACTTGAGATGATGACAAGGAGGGCTCTGCTGAGGCAGAGAGCTGGTGGTTTGCACTGCTGAAACAGGAGCCCCCAAAACCTAGATAAATCAATTTAGTGAGGGGGAAAAAACCCTCCAGTTTCACAGAACTGGAAAACTGCCTAACTCTGACCCTTTTAGTGAAATTGTGCTTTTCTCAGTCATGCCTGCATCCAGGGGGTGCAGGGAATGGCATGGGATGAGCTTAGTTCCACAAGGAAGGTGATCCAGTGTTGGCTGCTGTGATGGGAAGGATGAGACTCTGAGGACTTAAACGAAACGCTGACTCCTTAGGTTACAAACAATTCTTCCATAGGATGATTTCTGGCTAGATTATATTTATATATTTATTTGATCTTCAACAAAAAGGCAGATTAATGGTTTATAACAGCCAAGCATTTTACTAGAAATCCAACTGACTGCGGCTTCAATTAAAGAGCTTCGCAATCCCTAAGCTCAAGGTCTTCCAGCCATCCTTGTGGAACAATTACATTTTACAGTACTCCCAGGAGATTAGTGCTTTCCATCTCTACAGGATAAACTCTCAGTTCCAGATTTGTGGGGGTATTTTTTTCTTTATTGTGGCTGTCCACTCCAGACATACAAATCTGGGGACTGTCAGCCTGGGCGCCACAGCTGAGCTGAGCTGCTGCTGTGCTGTAAGGACAGCTCACAGACAGACATTTCATTTCTTTGGAGGATGGACAAGGCTAAATCTGGTGCACAGCAATTGTGTGCCTGTAATATTAGTGAATAATGCTTTGTCTAACCGTTTCTGACAGGATTTTTAATCTGGTTCATCATTTCATTTGGTGCAACACTGCAAATGCATGAGTCATTACAGGAATAAATTAATGTCCTGGACTTTTGTTTTGACCTAAAGTTTGGTAGCAATTTAATGACGAGATTTGTTCCCTGAATCCATCATCGTTTTGCAGATGTGATAATGGTTTTGCAGGTCTCTGGTGCCAGGCATGGAGCAGGCTGGGCAGGGAGCTGCTCATGAGTGGATCTTTCATGAGCTGAAAATTCCTGTCTAGATCCCTTATACTTGTGTTAAATTACTACAGGAAAAAGATAACTGCTGAACTTGTACAGGCAACACAGGAACAGAAATGGTATCAGTGGCCTCTGGAGTTTTATTTTGCCTGTCTTTTCCCAGAATATTCTGAGTTGGAAGGGATCCATAGGAGTCATAAAGTCCAAGTCTTCAGTGAATGGCCCATAACAGTGATCAGACCCACGACCTTGGTATTATTAACAGCATGCTCCAACCAACTGAGCTAATGTGGAGAAGTTCTCTCTCTCCACCTCTCCCCAAAGGATGGAGAAGAGGGAAGAATCACTCATCATCCTGTTCTTCAGCCTGGTCCCCATGTTTAACAAGCCATTCACTCAGAGATATCACATCCATGCAGTTCTTTCTGACATGAAGTCACAAAGTGATTACATGGCGCAATCTGAAATTCTGCATATTTTTATGTCTAGAATGGCCAGCTGTAGCTGGATCATTATTGAACTTGATTTTTTGAAAACATTACAGATAATAGCACAAATTTCTATCTGACCTTTGTATAACATCCCGTGGCAACAAGGACAGTCAGTGACTCATCTGTAAGCATGAGGCTAGAGTGGTCCCACTGAACTGGCAGCAATGAGCGGGGCAGGCTGGTGGTTGATGGCTCTCTTTGTGTGTTTGGTTTTGTCTTTTGGGTTTTTGCTTTTTGTTTAGCCCCCATTAACGTTGGGTTTGTTTGCTGTGTGTCCTGCAGGCGGCTGCACTCCAACTTCCTGCACTGTGACTGCCACCTGGCCTGGCTGTCGGACTGGCTGCGCCAGCGCCGCACCATCGGCCAGTTCACCTTCTGCCTGGCACCCGTCGGCCTGCGCGGCTTCCTCGTGGCTGAGGTGCAGAAGAAGGACTTTGTCTGCTCTGGTAATGCTGCCAATTATCTTGCCTTTATCTATTCCTTTATCTGGCTCCTATCACTGTTGCCATGATTTTTTTTCAGCCTGGAAAATGTCCGTGTCGCGTTTGAATGCAGACAACGGCAATCCTGTTTGTTTTTGTCGTCGCTAAACTGTATGGGAGGAGATGAAATTGTTGGTTTTTTCAGCTTTGTGAGAATTATTGGATTCCAGTTAACATTTAGGTTCTCAAATTACTTCTTCTGCTTTAACACTGCCAATGATATCAACATAAGAAATCAATTAAGTGTGGATAATTTGGTATTTCTCAAGGGAAGAGCTCCGTAGCTGACTGGAATACAAAAGAAAGGAGATAGAAAATGCAAATCTGAGTCTGTTAACAAATGATTGGCCTTTAGAACACGAGGAGCAGATTTTATCCCAGGGACTGAAACAGGGATTCTTATGGAGCCAATGCACTTTGCTGTTGTACAAGTTTCCACGCTGGTAAATGGGGCTGATGATACTCACAAATCATGTATCTGTATGTTGGGCCTATTCATCAAGTGTCTGGAACTGCACTTGGCCATTGTAGGATAGAAATACATTTTCCCAAAAGGAGGAGAAAAAGAAGAAGAGAGAAAAAGACAAAGAGTGGAAAAAGCGATCTCTGAGTTGGGTTGAAATGAGGGATGTGGTGGAGGAGGAGCATGGCAGTGTGTATATTGTGGAAAAAAAAGATACCAGAAGTAAGTTTGGAGGTAGTTTTGCAGTCCCAGTGGTGAGACAGGGGGCTTGCTGTGGAGATGATGTGGGTCTGAACCTTGATAGACTGTGAGTCTTGTGCTGTTTTGTTCCTTCTCTGTCACAGCCTGTGAGCCCCAAAGCTTTATCCCGTGGGTACATGGATTGGCTGATGGAAATACAGTACAACTACTCGTGCCAGAAGTGTTTTAGAAATGCCTTTTTTTCTGTCATTCCATTTACATGTGACAAAGTAAGAGAAATGGTTGCATTTAGAGAAAGAAGAAAGGTTTGACCCCACTAAACCATGGTTAATTAATGCTCAACCCAAAGGTGTGCAGAAATGTTATGGCATGTGGAAAATGAAGTTGTGCATAGTGCTCATTGAGACATGAATTTCAGAATACTGAGCAGCTTCTACACAGTAGTGGAGATGGTAGGCAGGGTATCTCATAAGTTGCATCAAAAGTTTAACTAAAGAAAAAGTTTAGAAATGTAATAGTCTTGGGAGAGGAAGGATAAAACAAATGGATAAATGAATGAAGCTATTAGCAGAAGCTAATTTTACCAAAGAGGCAACCACAGCTTTTTTTTTCTTCCTCTCATGAAATGAAGTTTCAGATGGAGCATGAGTTCAGCTATTTGGATTTACGATACAGTGAAGTGGAGGAAAATGAGTTGTTTAAGTCAGGAGAAGAGATAATAATTGCTGAATGAGAAATGTAATGTGAACAGAACTCATTTAAATGAGGTTGTCTGTGCAGACTGTGACTTCCAAAAGTGACAGGGTTTTTAACAGTTCCCTGTTGGACCAAGAGGATATAGGCATTCTCTCAAGATTTGCCTGCTTTTGTAAAAAATACAAAATCATGAAAATTCAAGGAAAGAAATTTTTAGTGAGACAGTCCATCAACTGTATCCCCGTAACTCTCATTTGGGAAATGAAATGAAATGTACTGAAAAAGAAATTCATTTGGAGAGCTCATTTTAGTGGTGGATTTAGCTGAGAACTCAGCTTAGTACGTACTGGTTTGATAAAAACCTACATGGACAGCTAGTTTAAAGAGGATATAAATCTCCCCTTCTCCCCATTAGAGTTCTTATACCTGATTTTACAGCATAATTTGTTAATGTGTGACTATGAAGTCAGACTAGGACAGGCAGTGAAGAGTGAACTGAACTTGTTCTGCAGAGGAATTCTATAGAAGTTAAGGTTATGTGAGTTGCTGTAACCAGCCTTGAGCTGGCAGGGAGAGCCACCTTTGCATCCCAGGTAGGAAGAGCTGAAATATAAGGTGGTGAACTGCTCTGTTGAAGTATAGGTTGAGAATCTCAAGCACTTGTGCTTTTATGGCAGTGGGAATATCACAGCAGCAAAAAAAGCCTCAGCTTTCCCTTCACTGTGAAATGGGCTTCATCAGAGCATTCCAGTTCAAAACTGGTGCTGCTGGATGCTTCAGAGGAGAAAGAGTAGTATCATAATTTGGGGAAAGAAGAAACATACCACTGAAAAACTGACTCCTCTTTATTCTGTGAACTATGCAAAAATAGTGATGATTTATAATTTTATGAGAAATGTTTGTTTGGAAACAGATTTTGAATGCTACATGCCATGTGGGAAGAGAACTGAAACAATGATAGAGAAGTGCCATAAATAGAACCCAAATGGCTGGATTCCCTGTGGATGTGTCCTGCACCATGGTGTTTGCATTAGGTGCAAAGTCTCTCCAGATTATGTTGCTGAAGTCAGTTATGTGCAGGTATATCAAGGTAAACTGAGTCATACCTGTGTAACCTGGGTGTCAGTCTTTCAAAACTGTTAAAAAATTTACAAATTGTAAAAAAGCTGATTCAAATGGTGCTTGTGGGTCACCTGTGAGCAGTGGAGAAGCTATTCCAGGTTTCTCTTGTTTGAGCGTTTGGCTCAGAGCTGGAGTGAAGGTGCAGGATTCAACAGTGCACAGTTGCCTGGAGATGGGTTTGGGAATATGTCTGGTTGGATTTGTGTTACTGAGGAGGGGAAAGGTCAGGGACAGACTGGGGCTGGGACTAGATGGCTCCTCACCATCAGAGGGGAGTGCCAGGTGCTGCTGGCACTCGTGTCACCCACCAGGGCCTTCTGGCTGGCTCCTTCAGCAAGCTGTCCCCTCCTTGCAGGAGAATCTCTCCTCCAGAGCCACCTCTGACTGAGCAGCCTTCCTGGGCCTCTGCCTTCAAGGCCATCTGTTCCCAGAGAAATCTCCAAACAGACTCTTCCTCCTGCACAGTTGGCTGTGGAGCTCTGGGATGCCTTTGGAGAGAAAATCTACAAGGTGGGATGTGAAGAAGGGGAAATTCTGTGGCACCAGAGGATGAGCCCCTTGTTGATGTGCTGCACAAAGATACAGGGTGTATTTCACATGGATAGCAGGGTGTATTTCACATGGATAGCAGGGTGTATTTCACATGGATAGCAGGGTGT
>JBBMKD010000034.1:3900530-3922996 GCA_037834095.1 Argya squamiceps
GGATAGAGGGTGTATTGCACAGGGATAGCAGGGTGTATTTCACAGGGATTGCAGGGTGTATTTCACATGGATAGCAGGGTGTATTTCACATGGATTGCAGGGTGTATTTCACATGGATAGCAGGGTGAATTTCACATTGGTACCAGGGTGTATTTCACATGGATTGAGGGTGTATTTCACATGGATAGAGGGTGTATTTCACATGGATACACGGTGTATTTCACATGGATTGCAGGGTGTATTTCACATGGATTGCAGGGTGTATTTCACATGGATTGCAGGGTGTATTTCACATGGATAGCAAGGTGTATTTCACATGGATAGCAGGGTGAATTTCACAAGGATACGGGGTGAATTTCACATGGATAGCAGGGTGTATTTCACATGGATAGAGGGTGTATTTCACATGGATAGCAGGGTGTATTTCACATGGATAGCAGGGTGTATTTCTCCTCTTTCCACCATAGCTTTGCCATTCACTGCCATGCTGCTGTGACAAGAAAACAGTACACTGAGCAAAGACGGTGTCAGTTGAAATACTACCTGTGTTCTGGTCTTTGGGAGATGTTTATTTTTATATTTCCTTAGGCAGCAGTAAAGCATCTGGGGGGGTTGGCTTATGCTTAGTACCTCTTACAGCCTTCCCATCTTTGCCTGGATCAAGCCCAGCTTCCTTCCTATGCTCAGATGTTTCACTGTTGGACTGCCTTCTCCTTCTCTCTGTCTCTCTGCCTATTTGTCTGTCTCTTGTCCTCCTCTGACCTCCTTATGATAGTAATTTTATTTCATTTTCCTCTCTTATAGGTTTTATTATGGCTCTTTGATTTTTCTTATCCCTGCTCCTTACTTATTGAAGTTGAAATTAGTTTACATATTGATCAGTTATGTCAAGTTATCATGTGTTTTCTCACCTGCAACAGCTGTAAAGCTTTGCAAACAAAGCAGTGGGTTCATGAAGTTATGCCATCAGCAGCACGTTGGTTTTTTCAGGCCTCTCTGTGCAGAAGCCACTGACCCCATTAGGAATATTTTTGCAGTGATGAATTGTTCTGGTTTTCCTAAGTGTATCTGTGAGAATATCTGTGCATGTAAACAGGAGGATTGTGCCTCATACTGCGATCTGTAGCATACTTCACTGCTGACCAGATCTGTTTTAGTTTTGGCCAGTAGCTTGATGGTGGACAGTGTTTACACTGGAGTATGAGGATTGGGTAACATTTCTTAGGCTGGACCAGAGGCTGATAGTTCTAAGAGCTGATAAAATTTGTAAGTCTAAAATATGTGATTTTTAGTACTTTCTTAAGATATTTTTCTTTAATAATGAAACTTGCATTGTAGGAGAAGGAAGGTGGATCCATACAATGTTATCTTTTTATATTAGACATAATTTTCTTTGATTCTTTATCCTTAGTTTCCATTCTGAGAGTCTCAAAGAATGTAAAGAAAATCAAGATGCATAATTTGGACTAAATAACTTAAATTTCACTCTGATACTGACTCAAGAGAGAAATTATTATCATAGCCAAGTGTTTTCTGGCTAAGTAAACTGATACTGATTTTGAGAAAACACTGGATTAACCCAAATCTCAGTTGAAGATCTGGATTTTCTGATTCATGTGGTGAGACTGCAGCTGAGGTATAATAAGGAGGAAAACATGTTAGCTTCCTGCTGCTTCATGCAGACTGGAAGCCCTAATAAGGAAGCAGATTTATTTGTTTGGGTGAAGTCAAACAGTCTTCAAACATAGCTGTTACTGTGGCCAGACCACGGAACTCAGGAGATTGTTTTGCTCCATTTCCTGATAACTTCAGAGCACATTGCTGAGGAGACAACCGACAGTGAGCAGTTAATAAAGTAGCTCTCCTCAGGCTGAGAATCTTAGTGAGAGCATTCAGGAGATGCCAAAGGAAAAGTGTGTGGGGAGGGAACTCCCCCATCTGCTCCTGGTTAAAACCCCCTGCAGTGGTGTGTGTGCGTGGGCAGCAGTGGGGCAGGGGACACCGAGCACAGGGGCATGGTGCTCCTGGAGCTAAACAGGCAGGGAGTGTTTGCCAGTGGTGCAAGTTTTGCTGGGATGCAGGTTTTGCCAGGGATGCAGGTTTTGCCAGGGATGCAGGTTTTGCTGGGATGCAGGTTTTGCTGGGATGCAGGTTTTGCTGGGATGCAGGTTTATTGGTGGTGCAGGTTTTGCTGGGGATGCAGGTTTTGCTGGGGATGCAGGTTTTGCTGGGATGCAGGTTTTGCTGGGATGCAGGTTTTGCTGGGATGCAGATTTTGCCAGGGATGCAGGTTTTGCCAGGGATGCAGGTTTTGCCAGGGATGCAGGTTTTGCTGGGATGCAGGTTTTCCAGGGATGCAGGTTTATTGGTGGTGCAGGTTTTGCTGGGGATGCAGGTTTTGCTGGGATGCAGGTTTTCCAGGGATGCAGGTTTATTGGTGGTGCAGGTTTTGCTGGTGGTGCAGGTCTTGCTGGTGGTGCAGGTCTTGCTGGTGGTGCAGGTCTTGCTGGTGGTGCAGGTCTTGCTGGAATGCAGGTCTTGCTGGGATGCAGGTTTAGTGGTGGTGCAGGTTTTGCCAGGGATGCAGGTTTTCCAGGGATTCAGATCTTGCTGGGATGCAGGTTTTGCCAGAGATGCGGGTTTATTGGTGGTGCAGGTTTTGCCAGGGATGCAGGTTTTGCCAGGGTTGCAGGTTTATTGGTGGTGCAGGTCTTGCTGGGGTGCAGGTCTTGCCGGGATGCAGGTCTTGCCGGGATGCAGGTCTTGCCGGGGTGCAGGTCTTGCCGGGGTGCAGGTCTTGCCGGGGTGCAGATTTTGCCAGGGTCCAGGTTTTGCTGGAGATGTAGGTTTTGCTGGAGATGTAGGTTTTGCTGGTGGTGCAGATCTTTCTGGGGATGCCAGTTTTATTGGTGGTGCAGGTTTTGCTGGCAATGCAGTTCTTTCTGGGGATGCAGGTATTGCTGGTGCAGGGCAGAGGCTCCTGAGGAGGGTTCCTCTCTGCAGTCCCTCTCTGTTCATGCAGAGGAGCTGCCAGTGGCCCTCGTTTTTGACGAGCTGGATGAGCAGTCTGGGAGGAGGAGGAGACCTTTGTGTGTGTGTGTGAATGGTCACTTTCTGCCTTGTGGGACACCCCCATTGTACAGCTGTTCTACTGATCTTAGGAGGGACCTTAACCACTTCATCCAGCTGTGAGCCCTTTCCAAAGGAGTGATCTCTGAGTCACCTTAGATGGTGGAAGCTCTTTTCTCACTGTTCTTGATTTTTGTGACCATCCACAGACACACTAAGTGCTCTTACAATGGAGGCTAGGCAGGATTTGAAGTGTGTATGATTTTTAAAGCCTTCTGGTAAAAATGGTGGTTTAAATTTGATCTTGGGAAATTTTTGTGGAACGCTGATGGAATTTTTACCACCTCTTACAATTTGCTACCAGAAACTTACATTAACATTTAGTCTGAAGAAACATTTCAGTACTGTGCATTTGTTAGCTGCTCCTCAAATGAAATTGTATAGGAAATTTGGAAAGATACTAATCACTATTTATCAGTTTGTTTGTTTTCAGTTTCCATGAAGTTTCTCATTACAAATCTAAATTTACTCTAGCACTAGCAGTGATGGTGTTTCATGCTGTAGGAATTTACTTCTTGACTTGCTTAGTATGTAAGATGCCACATATGGTGTTTTTCATTTGGGGGACCATCTTGTGAATCTGAAGGATAAATATGTATTTATTACAGCACTTAATATTTCTTTAAAGACCAAAGCTGAAAATTGGCTTTTAATTACAGTAAATTTAGTTTTATTACTGAAAATTATGTCTTACCTTTCAGTATAATTAGCCCTTTTTTCTGGAACTCTCTTTTCCCCAGAGCAGTATGTATAGCCCTTTAATGCTTATTTAATGATGGCAGGTTGGGGTGTAATTATTCAGCCACTGAGCTTTTGAACTGTTGCTGTAAAAATAATAACAAGATTAGCTTTTATGTTAATGTCCAAAGCTGGTGGTTTGTTTTATGAGTAGTTATGTTGGTAGTATTTTGGTACAGAAGAAAAATGCTTCATGGCAGTACCACAGCTGTGCTTGGAGCTGTTTCACAGAGAGCAGTTGAGGTAAATACAGGGGAACAGGGTTGACTTTGAGTATGTGGAGATGCCTTGAATGAAATCTGTAGGCTTTTTCTGTTCAATACAGGTATGTGATTGGCAGCTCATTTATGGATACACATTTATGGATAAGAGTGATGAAAGCAAGCATAGAGCTGCTTATAAAACAATTGCAAAAATTAATAGGGGACAAATGCAAAGTTGCATACAGTCAACACCAGGTTTGTATGAATTTCTGCTTTATTGATGGTGAAATCAATGATGTTGTAGAGTGGCATTACACCTGTGGTGGGTTGGCTGCTCACAGTGCCCCTGCTCACAGCACTGAGGTGAAACCAGGATCTCTAGCACTTCCCTTCCTGTCCCAGGGCTGTTTCTCACAGCTTTTCCCTCACTCCCTGTTGCCTGGCTCCCCTCTGCCCTTTCTCAGTGCACTCAGACAGAGGCACAGGAGCTGCAGGGGCAGGCTCAGCTGTGGAGCCTAAGGGAAGCAGCCAGAACTGCCCTGGCCTCTTCCCAGAGCAGCTTCCCTGGCAGAGCTGGGCACCAGCACCCCGTTGTGGTTGTCAAGAGGGCCACAACACTCAAAAGTGCTTCAATAAAACTTCAGACGGCTTCAAGTATCAGCGCCTTGTTATCTAGAAGTCTTCCATACCTTTTCTCTGTAGTCTCCCAAGGGCAGCTCCACGCAGCTCTGGTTCTTTCTCTCCTTCTGCAGTTCTGGCTCGCTCCTTCCTGTCCCTAGCACAACCGTCTAACTCTGTCTGTACTACATACAACACCTTACCCTTTCTGTCCTTTACACAACCTCCTGTCCCTTCCTCCTCACGGCACAGCCAGCAGACTCCAACTGACTCCCAACCAGCCAAGTCATTCTTCATCAGTCCCATAGCTGTGAGGGCAAGGCTGTTCCCACTCATGGATAATTAGCATAGCTGTAATATATCAAGGGCAGGATTGTCTTCAGCACCATCTCCATCTGTCTCCCCACAACCCGTAGCCAAACTGAAGGGATCTCCTGGCTCGTTGAATTTACCCCTTGGAATGGCAGGCTAACGTGTTTAGCTCTGAAGATCTGCAAGAATTTTATTCTGTAATTTCCAGACATCTCAAAGAACTTGAATTTACCAGGGGCCTCTTGCAAAAGACCAGGGGCAGCAACCCCAGCCTGTCCCAGGAAAGGTCTTTATTTTCCCTGCCTTCCTTAGCATGTTCCAAATGCCGAAGAATCTGGTCCATGGAATCCCAAGGCAGCTCAGGAAAGGGGATGTTGACTCACTCTTCAGTTCTTGCCTACTGACCTGGAAAAAAGCATTTCCTCCCTCCAGATCTGTCCATGGGGAAGCTCATGACCAGACTGGAGCCCTTGGATGTCATTATCAGGAGACATGTCCCACTGTGTCTGCCATCTCTGAATGGCTGTGTCAATCTGTAATGCCTCTGCCTGGAGTGAATCCCACCCTCCTCCTCCTTCTCCCCCTGAAAAAAGCAGCTTCTCTGCCAAGACAGGGACAGCCCCGTGCTTGCTGCAGCAGGATGCAGATGAGGGGGCAGGAGCAAAGACAAATGTGCAAGCAAACAAAATCATGTAGTATTTAAAAGTCCTTTTCAAATAGCAGTAAATCAAAGCCCAAGGACTGAGTAGTCTTAAACTATTTCTATTTCTTCCATAACTTTATCAAACTTCATCATGGAGCAGTCCACAATGGATCACCTGTGTAGAACTATACTCCCTTCACAGGCTCACAATTGATCATGGCCATTATCTATCTTCTAACCTTGTGCAGGTGGCATCCTTTCACTTAAATAATTTATGTTCCTCTTCATTTTTATGCTTGAATATATTTATAAGTTCACTGTATTATTTCTGGGCCTATTTTTAAATGTCACTTCATATGCACCTTCAAGAGTGCTGATACAAATTGTGGAGTTGGCTTTAATGAGATGACTGTGCATGGGGGCACCATTTGAGCTGCAGGAGCACTACATCTTTTAAGAACTTCTGTTAGAATTTTTTTAGTCTTTGGAAGAGCAGACAGTGTCCAAACCCAGAGAACCAAATGCACACTAGCAGCCTTCCTTGTGGTGCAGTAGTTGGAAAATTAATTCTGCCTGCTTTAAGGTGAACATGCCTGTGTTGGCAGGGTTAGAGAAAGACCTTGAAAGACTCAGAGTGGACACAGGGCATAAGAGGTAATCTGGCTTTTCAGCCCCTCGTTTGGAAGGCTTAGGTAGAGTAAATTTCCCTAAAAAAAACCACTTTTGTCATAGTTTTATAGACTTAAGTTGTCTCACAGGTTCTGTTTTATTAATCCTTCAGAAGAAGAAATTCACCCCTTCAACCTCAGTTGTTACAATTGAGGCTGCTTCTTTGTTCTACATTTTTTCATTTTTCTTAGTAGTATTCCATATAATTGTAGTGCTATTATTGTTAATTAAATAATTGCAATATTAGGATAAGGTAGTGTGAAGTAAGGTCTGATTTTCAATGGTGTTACTTTACAGATAGATTGTGAAACTAAGTAGGATTTTGTAGAATAAAGTGGGCTTCATTCATTAAGCCAGACCTTCCTTTCAGTGTAGTTGGATATTTCCAGTTTTATTCCTTGATATTTATTTGTTAACTGATTAGTGTTGACTTTTGCCTTACAGAACTGTTGTGCTTATGTGCCACGAATTTTTAACAGATAAATTTACTCTTTGGGAACGTTCAGCAAAACACAGAACTTGAATGAAATAATGAATATTCATGACTGGCAAGTTTTTGCATACCATGAACTCAATGGTATTAACGTCAATTAGAGGCTTAAGTTACTAATCATAAATCTTAAAGCTGTGCTCAGCAAATAGCTGTTGAACAACCATAGATAGAAATATTTGCTTAAAACATTTGCTGCGCATTTGTGTAGGATAAACAAATTTGTGCAAATTTTGTCCATTAGAGGAGTATTTGCCCTCAATAAGGAACGTTAATTTTGCATATGGTCAATTGTGGGTCCCTTGCCCATCTCCCTCTGCAGGACTCTGGGCTCAAATGTCCTTTTAAACTGGGATGCAGACATCAATCAGGAGCACCATCTGCTTTAGGTGTTTTGGAATAAATTAGTTCATATCACTGGGAATCTAGTGCAAACTATGGCTCATGCAGTAGGAATTGATTTCAGATATCCCAGCACGGTCAGAACTTCCAATGGGTTATTTAATTACATCCAAAAAGGTCATACTATATCCATGGATCTGCAATACTTGTAGTGTTTTGTTTATTGATCAATAATTTTGTGTCTGATATACTTTAAATGATGTAGAGTCAGCACAGGTTTTTAACGAGGAAGTCCTGTCAGATTTATCTTAAAATCCATTAACATGTTTTACAAATAGCTTAACATTTTGCTGGTGGAAAGGAGCTGTTGCAGAGGTGATTGGATAGGTGAGAAGGTAATAAAACACACTGCTTAGTGTGCTGTAATTGGGTGTCAGCACTAATGAGATTATTTAGTTTATTTGGTAATTGCAGAATTTATTTTAGATGCCTGTGACATTAAAACTGTCCATTTATACACCATAACAATTCTATTCTAATTGCAATATTAGTCTGTTTGCTGCTTTTAAAAGAGGCCAAAGAGGGACATATTTGAAAAAAAACATTTGATTTCTCTGTAAACTTCTGGGCCCTAAGTTTCCCCTCTCTTTCTCCTTTCCCCGTAACCCATAGTCTGAGACTGTAAATTAAAGTGGTACCAGATATTGACTACCATAATTATTGACACTGTCATTCCACTGCATCGGGTAAAAAAACAGCACAGTAATTTTTGTTAATCATGCTCCTACCCTGGCTTCCACATTTTGTTCGTGTTTTTCTTTAAGCAAAATGTATGATTGAGTTGATGATTTTTATCTCAGAGAAAAATATAATTAACATGGTGAACTAGGGCTGCTGTGTATTACAAAAAAGTCTGCAATGGCAAGATGACAGATTGTGAGAACAGCTTCAGAAGGGGAATAATGTAAATGCAGCTGATTTGTCTGTGGTCATTTCTCTTTGCTGCAGCCACACTGTAAGGAGTGTACTGCACTTAGTGAAGGATACAAAGAGAAATCTTGAGATATTTCTGCCTTTCCTGTATCTTTTCTTTTGAAGAAGTATTGGCAGCAAAGGGAAAATCCAGTTTTAGATTTCAAAATACCCTTTAGAGGCTATGTGGCATCAGGGCCCTTGATATCTCTGTGCTTATACTCTGCACACCTATGAAAGTCATAGCCAAGTTTTAATGAATTTATATTCCATAGCCTACTTAGACTTGTTTTCTTAAACGGTCTTTTTTTAAACAGTTCTCCACAACAATACAAACCTTAAACTGATTAAACTCCCTTGGATTTTTTTGTGCTTTAATTTTGTAGATCTGCAAACAATGGATCCTTCATTGAAGTGGGACCATTAAATCCAAATCAGATTTGAAATTCTGTTTCTAATGTTATTCAAGAAACATTCACCTTAACAGATGATTTTTTGTGTGAGAGCTGATGGAATATGTGCTAGATGCCTGTTGAGTGTGCAGTGCAATAACAGCATTTTATTCTTTGGCAAGGAAAAACATAAGCAAAAGCATTTCATCAGGATAATAGCAATTTGTACACAAAGCCTTTTTATCATTAAAAATCTCAGAAACCTACTGTCTAGATCTACATTTGCTCATGAAGAAGAAAGAAATGTGCTTGTGATGCTTGGGGACCTGGTTTAGATGCTTGTGGAGCTGGCAGTGCTGGGTTGATGGCTGGACTCAGTGGTGTTGGAGGTCTTTTCCAGCCTTAATGATTCTCTGATTCTACTGCTGCTACCTTTTTCTTCCACTGAGACTTGTTTCTATCTTTTCTCCCTTTTCAGACTGATTCATCCAACCCCCGCCTTGCATGCCCTGCCTTTCCCAGCACTCTGCAGTGCTGCATCCCCCAAACTGGGGAGGTGCTGAGCTGAGCTCCACTGAACCTTCTGCTCTTGGTTTGGATGCAGTGGTGTCTGCACGGACTCTTAGAGCTCCAGCTGACAGCACATCAGCTTTTTTGATGCTGTGCCGTAACAAAAAGGGAGTGTACTGCTGCTTCTCCAGTCCACAGTGATGTTATAACTGTGTTGTGGTGTTAGAACTGTGCAAAATAGATTTTTCCCCTGGTACAAAGCCTTTTCAGAAAGCATATCAGACATGGAGATGGTAATGGTTGTGTGGAAGCTTTGACCTTGTTGCCAACTTTTTACCTCCCAGAGAGGTAAAGTTGCTCTGAAGTTCCTTTCTAATTTGATAATTTCTCCCTATCCCTAAAGGCTTGCAGTCCTCATTTGTACTCACTCCTCCTTCATGTTGTTTTGGCCATTGTACCACAGGGTAAGCAGACAAAGAGAAAATGTAGAACGTGGGTGATCAGGTCCAAGAACAAACCTTTTGTTCTTACACAAACACAACAGAGGGCTGTGTGCATTTTGAGGCAATATAAACTGCTTTTGGAAGTAGTCACAATTAAAATCCTACAGAAACCTTAGACTCCATGAATGACAAAGCTGGCAGTGCTGTTGTGCAGTTTTCTGTCAGTTTTGTAGGAATTCTGTTAATTGACAATGGTGGTATGTGTGCCCTGCATTTCTATGGCCAGAAAACCCAGGAGAGCTGCTTGTCCTGCCTGTTAAACATGTATGTGTTTAATTAGTGACATTGGTTTTTTTCTTGTTCAGTTCAAATAGGTACCACTTAACTACTGGGTTAAATGCAGGGTCACATGTAAAAACTGTGTTAAGCCAATAATAAGATTTTGAAACTGGAACCAGCCAAAGTTCAAGTTGCTTGATAAATATGAATATGTTTCCTTGGACCATATGCATATGGATTTAGATTTTAATTACATTATTGAATTCTTTTTACAGTAGTTTTTAGCCCAGATGATTCTTCAGGGTGACACTGAAATGGTCTCTGTCTTGAGATGGCTGTTGATAGAAAACTCCTTACCTGCAGCTGTCAGAGTGGCTGGAGAGTGGACTGTAAATGAGAGGGTATTTTAGCAAAGAGAAAGGGTCCTTAGGATCATCTCATGGTGGAAGCAGCTGCCCACTCTCATAAAGAATGTATTTGACCCCTGCCCATGCACAAATTTCCTGTGAGATTCATTTATTTCTAGATGGTCACTACCTCTTAAAATCTAACTTCTGGATGAGTGGATTGGAGCTCTGAGGTCTGGACTGCCAAAATTGAGCCACTCTGATTAACATCAGTGAGAGCTATGTTTGAAACACAGTGTTGTGAAATCCAGGGTTTTCATCTGGTGTCCTGACAGAAAGTCAGGTGATCACCAATAAAAATATTTCAAACCCAGTATTCAAATTTGGCAATGTTTTGCCCACAATTGAAATGGTGATCTTATCCTGAAACTCGACACTGTGTTTTAATATAAGGCAGTTCTGTCAGCCCTGGTTGCAAAATAATATTTAAAGAGGATGACAGCATGCTTGAACTTGAAACTCAGACAAATTGAAATTAATTCCCATCAGAATTCAACACCCTTCTAGTGGAAGAAATGATTCCACAGTAGTTGTGTTTTGCTTTCCAGGAGGGCTCCCCCTGCAAGCCTAAAGTCACCTGCAGAAGTTTTCGGCTGATGTCCTTTCAAACTGTATCTGCCTTTGAAAATAATGACACTTAGAGATGCCACTGGAATCTCTTTCTGATATTGACTTTTCTGTGCTTTTTACAAGGTGGTGAAAGCAGGATATGTGTAGCTTTCTATACAAGCTGACACTGCTGTGCAGAGTTAAGAGCTAAGGCCAAGCAAGTATGGAGGCATGAATCAAGAGACGAAATTTATAGGAATGATGCATTTTAATAAAATTTTTAATTGTCTTAATGAACATTGGATTACAAGTTGGTGCAAATAATTTTTTTAAATTAACTTTTTGTCACTTGTAGTTAGAATTCATGAAAGTATCCATCATGGGTGTTTTCAAAGACAAACCCCAAGAATGTACAGCTTTGTGAATAGTTTTTTCACATTTTTGTATGTATTTGTGTTTCGACAACTCTGACGTTTTTATTTTTCCACCCAAAAGGCCAATCTTTCTTTTATTTTTGTCACTTTTTACCAGCACAAGCCTTCCCATTTAGCCATCTGTATCTCAACATAAAGATAGAGGCTTCTTGTGTTCCATGTACTTTGGAATATGACTCACTATAAATAAACCAATAACTGCTACATCTTGATAACCTCAATTAGCATAGCAAACCCATTTTATCTATGGCTAAATGTATGCATATATCAAAACTTTAAATGTAGGAATCATAACCATTTGAGTAAAATTGACATAATTGCTACAGTTTCAAAAAAATGTAATGACACTTAATTAAGCCTGAATTTAATGTATTGACTAGAATTTGTATAGAGCAGTGTCCTCATGCTACACCTTTGCTGTGTATGTAGTTTTGTGTCTTTGTGTCTAGCTTAAGCAAGGGTTTGAAGGTTTGAACTCATATTTTTTGAAATTCTTTTCAGGTTTCCATAACTGCATTGTCTAATCTTGAAAAAAAACTGGCTTTATATTCCCAGTCTTCACACCATAAACAGGCTGCCTTGTTTCAAAAATATAAGTCATCACTGATGAGAGTCTTCTCTCAGTATGTAAAAGTACTCAAGAAGTGTTTGTGTAATGGAAACTTCTAGGCAAATAAAACTTTTGGAAATACTACTTGATCCTAAAGCTTAATTTGAAAAACTTTGAATGAATTGATCTGGGTGAGCATGAAGTGTTCATGAGGGAAAGAGATTGATAGAGTGGAGACTGAGGAGGAATAACAACACAGTAACCTTTTACATGTTTTCTCTGTAGTTGGTTTGTAGAGTATTATATTCACTTGCAAATAAATTATTACCTTGTACAGTAAGAGGATCTGCAAAACTCACAGTATTTTGTTGTTAAAATCTCACACAATCATTTTTTTAAAGCCATTTGATGTTTCCCTTGTGCTTCAGGGTCCCAGTCGGAGCCCCCGTCGTGCAGCGCCAGTTCCATCACGTGTCCCTCTGCCTGCACCTGCAGCAACAACGTGGTGGATTGTCGGGGCAGGGGCCTGACAGAGATCCCAGCCAACCTCCCAGAGGACATTTGGGAAATGTAAGTGCCAGTCTAATGCACAAATCTTTTCCATGTCTCTCCATTTTTATTCCATTTTACGGCCTGCCACGTGGAAGAAAAGCACGTGTTTTAAAAGCTGTTCTAAGCAGTTGTCAGGTATGTTGTAGCTGTGTAGCCCTGGCTCCATGCCTGAGGTGTTTTGGTTTGCTGAAATTCTTTTCCCAGGGAATTTTCTGTAAACACGAGAAATGTTTTTGTAACTGTATCTGTGTTATTCATTCCTTTTCCTAGGAGGGACTTCTTGATGTCCCTCTGGTCTGACCAATGTGAGTGAAGAGGTTTGCCTTTGCTTCACCAATCAAATTGGTCTGTGTAAAATAGTATAAAAGGGAGACACATCCCAAAAACAAAAGAGTCATTTTCAGCCTTCTGAATCTCAAAGTCTATGTCGTTGTGGTGTAAAACAGTGTCATAGTTGTCCTCTTTGTTTTGTTCTTTTGATCTAAGGGCTCAAACCATTTTTAAATGTAAATTAAGATAATTTGGCACTGTCCTACCTAAAAGAAAGATAAAGTTCTTGGGGCCTTAAGTTCAGATTGTGTTTACATTTCACAAACCCGGAATTGCAGTTCTGTAGTCAGTAAATGAAAATGCACAGTCCTTTCTTATTTCTAGTCAGTGATTTCCCCATGAGATGGAGGGATGTCTTCTTAGCCTGGCAGGATGCATTTATAATGAATTAGAACATCAGAGCACATTGTCCCTGCTGATTTTACCTTCTATATCTTGTCTTCCACATCGTTATTTCTAGTTCTTTAACAGTTTTGTGACTTGTGTTGTGGAATCAGATGCTGGTTTTGCAGACCTGTTTGCCTTTACTACCTTTAGGAATTGGAACCATCTATTTCTGTGTCTGTGACTTCATACTGCTGTGGTCCTGAAATACATTAAACCGTTTTGCTTGTGGTTAGTCCAGAGGGAATGCAGATCAATTAATTTCCTATTTAGGTTCTTGTCATACAGAGTTTTCTGACATCCAGCCAGCTTTGCAGTCTACACGGTGTAAATGCAAATATTTGTGTGGTCACTGGACTCATCCAGTTTCTTGTTGCTGTAGAAATACTGGTACACAGCAAAACTTACCATGATAAAGCATAAATTTATAAGATCATGGAGGGTTCTGGGTTGGAAGCAATCTTAAAGAGCATCTGCCACGGGCAGGGGCATCTTCCACCATCCCAGGTTGCTCCAAATTCTACCCAAGCTGGCCTTGGACAGTTCCAGGGATGGGGCAGCCACAGCTACTCTGGACAACCTGTGCCAAGGCCTTCCCACCTTCATGGGGGGGAATTTCATCCCAGTATTCCATCTAACACTGATCTCTGGTAGTTTTAAGCCATTCCCCCTTGTCCTGTCATTCCAGGCCCTTGTCCAAAATCCCTCTCCAGCTCTCCTGGAGCCCCTTTAGGCACTGGAAAGGGCTTTAAGGTTTTCCCAGAGCCTTTTCTTCTCCAGGACAACCACCCCCAGCTCTCTCAGCCTTTCTCAGCAGCAGAGGGGCTCCAGCCCTCTCATTGTCTGTGTGGCCTCCTCTGGACTTGCTCCAGCAGATCCATGTCCTTCTCATGCTGTGGGCATAAGAACCCCAAGGAATGTTGAATTCAATTAGTTCTTGTATTTCCCTCTACAGTATTTTCAGTCAGTATTTTCTTGTAAGCCAGATTGCTCTGGTAAGAACCCTTGACTTAGAAACTGTTCTACAAAAATGAAACACACAGCTGTTGCTCTAACATAGTTATTAAAGGTGACCTACATTTCACTCTGTTTCAGTATTAATTAAAGATCTTTTATTCAGTTTTCCTACCTTTCTTCATTAGCCTGGGTAGGCAGAACCTTCTCTGACAAGGCTGCCAACAAATCCTAAAACTGTTTTTGTTGATAAAAACCCATCACAAACCAGGGAACTCACTTGTCATGGGACATGATGCTAATTTTCCCTCTGCCTCATATGACTTAGAAGTCTGTTGTGTTACTCTATTACTCCTCCAGGTGAAGGACTTCATTACAAGAATGTTTGATATTAAGTAAGCAATTTAGGAAAGCTAGAAATCTGTATCCCAGACTTGCTTTTTCATAATTTCATAAAATAGATAGCAAGAATGTAGAGAATGCAGTTTGGTATTTTATAAAGCTTCTTGTTCAGTTGGGAGCTGACAGCAGCAGCCAAATTGACTGAGGAAAAATGAGTTATGAGAAATTGAAGCTGAGGAATACAGACTGTGTGCTGAGTGTTACAAAAGACTGTCTGCTTACAAAGTGGTTCTGTTTTGCTTCTCAGAGGAGAAATGAACAGTTTGTGTCATAGAGAAGCACATGAGAATAAGCACAGAAAAGTTTTGCATGACTACTTGGGTGAAAACAAAAGTCATTATGCACCTGGAGGCATTTACTGAAAAGAAATACTGAAATGCATATGTTGTGGTGGTTTGCTGGTACATGAACAAAACAGTCATTCCACTGCATTGGGTCAACATCTACAATAAAAGAAGAGGTTGCAGTTATTTAGAAAGGGTGGGAGAAAATGCATGCAAGGTAAATGTGGACCATGGTGTGAGTGCAGAATGGGTGTGAGGCTGGAGAGGTGTGGGGAAGGAGGATGATCAACAGACTGAGAGCAGACAAAGTCTCCAAAGAATCTGGTTTTCTGCTCAGATTTGATCACAGCCTTGCAGCCAGCACCTGTCAGACTGAATGACAGCTCAGCCCACAGAGCCAGCAAAGCCAGGGCATAACAGAGACCTGTGAGCAGCTCTGGGAGCCTGGGAGGGTGCTGTGACAAACACCTGTAGCAGCTTTCACTTTGGGCTGCTCTTGGCTCAGGACAAGGGCTGGATAGATCCTTTCTCAGTCATTAGTGATGCTCTGGCATAAATCAGCCCAAGGACAGCTTTCCTGCACATGCAGATGTGGGCGCTGGGGTAAGGGCAGTGCCAGCCCTGGCTGTAGTGTTTCAAACAGTATTTGCTGCCTGCCACATTTGTTTGATGCCTCCCAGTCAGGGACAGGTATCAGTTAATTCCTGTTAATATTTCCCCACCTCACAACACTCATCCTCTGCCCCTTCTTTAGAGTGAAGTTTTCATGCTGTTTGTCTGCCTCAGAATGATGCACTCATTTTTTTATTTGTCACTGAAAGCAAGGCTATGTTTTAGGATGGGAATTCTGGGCAGCTCTTGTCTTGAGAATTTTGTACACCTTAAAACAGTAGTGCAGGGACCACCACTTGTGCCATTGTGTTTGATAACAGTTGGTGCAAGACCTTCCTGGGGGCACAGCCCCTCAAAAGCAGGACACAGTCCCCCTCCTGCTGCCAGAGGGTGCCTGTGCCTGGTAATGCCTGGACAGGCAGATGCTGGAGCAGCAACCACTGGCACTGGGTGCTGCTTCTCTGAAGGATCTTCAGATTGTTTAAAATAAGGAATTAATTATTTGCTAAAGCTAGAGACTAGCTTGTGGTTGGAAGAGATGCTTGAGAGAATGTAAACAAGCTGAGCCCAGTACAGAAACTGATGGGAAAAGGAGGGTGAGCTCAAATGAGGAAACAACCAAACACATGAGGAAAAGAATTGGGAACAAAGAAAATTGAGGCAGGGTGAGCCAAGTGCTGTGAGTCTGAGAAAGTGAGGAATGTTTGGTGGTAAGGCCTGAGATTGGTGGCAGTGGACACCAGCTATGTAGGGTGGAGTGTGGGGATGTGGCAGGAGGGCTGGGACACTGAGGCTGGGCAGGCTGTGGGGGCAGGACAGAGGGACACAGGGAAAGGTGGAGCCAAGGAGTCTCTTCCCATCAGAAGGCACATTTACCTTGGACAGCCTTCCTGCCTCCTCACCCTGTACCTGGGAAACCCAACAAAAATTTGTGTGTCTGTCCCTGTATGAGGGACTATCCAGGCACAGATTAACTATTAAACTACCCAGGGAGCTCCTGTTTGCACTGCTGCTGTCCCAGTTAGAGAGCCCTACAGGGGTCTGGGACTCACACTTTTGGTACACTTGAGTTTCCTAGCGATGGAATTAGTAATTTCAGCTTTTGGGTTCGAGGCCACTAAATTAAACAAATTAATTTTTTTAAGTAAAAGAAATAAATTATAAAATGCCAAAGTTAATTTTTGTAGCTGTAGTTGTCATTCAAAGCTTTTGTGTGTATTTGTGGAGGTATTCACTTTAACAACAGCACAGTCTCATGCTGCTGTTGAAAGCTTGGATTCATGTCTTGTTGTCTAGGGATACAGGGATGTGTAGGGAGGGAGCTTGTGTGTATAGATAGGGCCTGTTCACTTGTTGCAGAAACAGGAGAATTGTAAAATGGGGACTGTGGGGAAGATAATCTCATGGATGCTGTTCAGAGATTTGGGCTGTGTCTCTTCTTGCCAGTGATTTTATTAATTGATTCTGGGCAAGTGACTTGCACAGAGACTTTTCTTGGGTGGTCACTGGTGATGTAATCTCGGGTCTGGCTGACTCAGCTGAGACATTCAGAAGTGTTGAGGACTCACAGCTGCAGCAAAAGTCAACAGGCACTGTGCTTTGAACACTTTGTGCTGTGCAATGCTAATTACTCTGAAAAGCCAAGTCTCAGTCATCCGCAGACTCATAAATCAAACTCCAGGATGTAAAGTATATCCTTAAATCTTGAAAGAGATCTGAGATCTGTTCACATCAAGCTTGCTTCACCACTGTTACTTAACCTGTACCATACTCTGTGTCTGGTATTAAGAGGAATAGAATTGAATGACCCAAGAGTAAAGGTAGGATGTACCTGAATCAGAAATGAGGCCCATTTGTTTAAATGCAATTGCTCCAGAGAGTAGAGAGGCCAGACCCTGAAGGAAAAATGCAGTTTGGGCACCCGTGTCTGTGAGATAATAACCACAGCTTCATCTGATAGCTGAGTGGAGCAAACTGGGATGGCAGCTCTTCCACCAGCATCTAGGCTTGGCCTAAGGCTAATTTTAGTCACTTGTTATACATGGGTTTAGTTGAGCATTTTCACTTTTGACAGCTGAATTGGTGGCTGATGTTTCTGTAGGTATGAGTAGTACATGATTTTGGTGCAGAATTTCTGCTTCTTAGGGAAAATTCTAGAGTTTGAGCACAGGAAAAACGTAATGTTGGTTTTCTCCTGATTCTGGCAAAATGAACACAAGCCTAATTTTCTGCAAGATGACCACTTTGTTATGTAATGTTCTACTTGTTCCACATTTAATGAATGATTTCCTGACAAATTTAATGCCATGAGGGAACCACTGTGCTGGGTAGTGTTGCAGACCTGTAGTCAGACAAGTTCCTGTTTGTTGTTTCAGGAATTGTCTCAGGAAGAAATTTCCTTCTCTGTTCTTCAGTACCTGCAGGAATGTGTATTTCAGGCCTGCTAGGACTTCAGCTGGGAACCTTTAGGAAGCTTTTGTGATTTGAAGAAAGTGATGAATGATTTCTAGGCACTTAAGTTACTGGTATATTCAAAATGAATTTTCCTCCAATTAAAATAAAGTCAGAAAAGCTATTACAGAAGGATTGCGCACCAGTGACTATTCATTATAAAAAGAAGAATTTTTTGTTATATAAATTATACATTAACTACACGACAGCGTTTTCATGTTTATTAGCAATTGGCTTTGAAGTTCTCAGTTTCATAAAGGTAAGAGGTTTTTCTCTTATCAAGAATATAAGTGTGTAGAAACTTTAAACTTCATAAATAAAAGAATGACAATTTTTCATTTAACATTGTTCCTCCTCCTGAAAGAAAATTACAATAATTTTCCCAGGCTTCCAGTAAATACTGCAGGTGAAGCCAGCACAGTATTTTTGAACACTGCAATAAATGCTCCATAATTGCCTCTGGTGGCAAGTTCCCTGGCTGGGGAATCAGGTTGGCTCCTGTAGTTGAATCATGTAATATGATTTTCATTCACTGCTGTAAATTGGCTCTGGGCAGCTTCTCATGTCTAACCTGAGTACGATTTTCTGGATCTCACCCGGCCAACTGTGTCCTGCATTCCACTCAAGTTTATTTTGTCGGGCCAAAAAGATGTTGAAAATTTTTTGTTGAGTTCAAAACACAAAAATAATAAAGAGATAAGAAATATTTTAGATTGATAGTCAGTGGAGAAAATATAAATATATGGAAAATTATAAGAATAAAAGTGTCTTCTGTGCTGAGACAAATTAAGGAAAACAGAAAGCTGCATTTCAGTTTTAGCAACAAGCAGCAACAGCAGGGAGTTTCTGCTGCAAGATCAAGGCAGATTTATTTCTTACATCTTTACTTTTATTTCTGAAGTTGTGTAACTAATGTCATCTGCAGGGAGAAGAAGATGGGCTTGTTTTGATAAAGCTAGATTTCGTACACATGGTAATTTTCATTCTGGCCATATCAATTTTTACATTCTTTACTGCTTTTTATAATTGGGAGATTTATTTTGTAAAAAAGTTGTGTGCAGGTTAATTTACTCAGGCAAGCTGCATAGGAGTAAAGATAAAAGGCTTGTAGGTTTGAGATTGTTGTGGTTTTTAGTTTGGGTTTAGTTTTTTTGGGGTTTGTGTGTGTGTGTAGTCTCTTTTTCCCAGAGACATCACTTCAGTCCAGTATAAACATAAATTAATAATTACTAATAAAACAAATGGTGTAACCAAAAAGGCATATATCTATTATCTAATACAAATTTCACTGCAAAGCTCCTTTGTTGCCAAGCAAAATAAAGAGATTGCCATATATAATGAGTACGTACATTCTTAAAGCTGATTATGAAGAGGAAACGCAATTACTGAAAATAAAAGAGAGAGCATAAAATCACAACGTTGACATAAAATATACTAATCAGATTTTTTTAGTGGATGAAATACTAATTGTCTTTTGGCTAACACATGTTCTTTTTATTTTGCCTGAAAAGACTTTGAAAATAAGAAAGGATTTGAGGAATGTCTATTGTCAAATGACAGAATCTGTTGAGAAAATATTACAGGTGGCAGAATTTCAACTACCAGAAAGCTACTTAATTTTCCTGCTAATTTCTGGTGTTTTGCCTTTTCCTTGTCAGTGTTGTAAAATGGGCAGTAAAAACAGATGTTACAGAACGTACAGAGCTTTTCACAGTAAATTAGATTAAGGATTAAAAAATAACTTTTTTTTTTCTCGGTCAGCTTACTTCCATTTTCACTAAGTCTAAAAGAATAGTTTTGTGTTACAACTTGACAAATAAAATGCAAATCAGCTTGAAATCCTCAGATCCCTGAGCTGGTTCCAGCATTGTGCGAAAACGCAAGAAGTGATCTGGGCTGGAAGTTTCTTGAAATAATTGGAAGCCAAGAGAGGGTGGTCAGGACCAACCTCCTTTAAGCAATAAATAAATAGCAATGTGATGTGTTTAGGGGTTAGTCTTTCTGGGACCTCACAGAGCTTCTCAGTGAAGCAAATATTCTGAGTCTGGCTTGTTAAAAACTATTCCTACAGGTTTCTGTTTATCAGATTCAATCATTGGTGAAGATTGCTTTCACTTAGGTACTACAGAAACTCTCTGTCTCCCTTCAGGAAAGAAAACCCCACAACAACAACAACTAAACAAACAAGAAAAAACCCACCACCATCAACAATGACAAAAACCAACCTGAAAAAAATGACAAAAAGCTAACAGTGCAAAGGGCTCAGCAGAGGTGTAAGTTTGAGTGGGATTCAGAGCAGATGCTGTGCTGTGGAAGTGAACACCAGAACTCTGTGCAGCTCCCTGTGGGAATGTCTCTTTGGAGCCTTCTGAACTAAAATCCCTGGCTCTGAGCTGGAATCCTGGGTGTCAGGGTGTGGGATCCATGTCTCTGCTGTTCACCACATCATCTCAGAAACACCAACACTCATGAACTCATGCTGGTTGAATGAGGTATGGAGTTACCAGCAGGGACCTGGAAATTGCCAAATCTCTCCAACTTACAGACTCTGTTTGCTGCATTTGTGTTCACAGCCACAGCCCTGCATGAAGGTAAAATCCTTCCTGCAAACCCTGATCCTGAGTCCACATGACGCAATAAAGTCAGCTGAGATGGGAAATTACCTGTCTGGTCTAGAATCAGAGCAGGGAGGCATTAGTTTATATTCTACCCCCAAAACAGCTTCTGATTCACCTTGAACATCCTCACAGGTGATGGCTCAGGGGAGCTCACTGCTTTCACATCTGGGCAAAGCCAGCAGCAGTCCCTGCAGTGGTGGGATTGCAGTGGGAGGGAGCTCAGAGAGAGCCTGCACCCTCATCCTGGGATAAAGAAAGGAAAATGAGACTGGCAGGGACATACAATCAAAGGTGATGAGAAGGGCCAAAAATTCCCACCACAAATGTGGAGTATCACAGTGGTAGATGGAGAGACTCTGGGGTTTGGCAGAACAATGCTTCATTCTGGTGTTAATGTGGTTAGAGAGATGGTGTTCTGTCAAAAGATGTTTTGTGAAATACCAGTCTACAGATTTCTCCGATGTTTCCTGTTTGTCTGTGCTATATTAATGCAATATTAACATGCTACAGCAGAGGGGATGGATTCCTAATGTGGCTGCCATCACAAATTCAGTGGTTACAGCTGATACCTTAGCAACTGCCCAGCTGCACAGCTGAAACTAAATCCACTGCAGTGTGTCAGAAGATCCAATGTCACCAGCACTGCTTTTAGAGCAACACCATGGTATCAGGGAACATATCAGAACATCTGTTTTCATTCTGAAAGATGTCTTTTGGTGAGCAAAATTATCTGTGTAGCTTCCTAGGTAGATTTATGTTGACAAGTCACTTCACTGTTGATAGGATTTTGTCTCTTGAAGCTCTGCCCTCGGGTGAGTTGTTAGGAAGCAATCCTGTCTAGAACTACAGCAGGAGCTCAACAGCTAGACCTTGAAAATCAACACCAAAGGGAATATGAAGGGAAAGTCCAGTTGTCACCTTGTATTAATACAGGTGGAGGGTTTACTGCCTCTCAGCTCTCCATTTCCTAAGGCAGACTCCATAAGAGGCATTTATAATGCATATTATTAATTTTATTTGGAAGTCATTCAGGTGCTGTGATGAAAGGCAGCAGTGTAGAAGTGTTTAGGGGTTTTATAGTGGTGGTAGAGTCTGGCTGGGGTGGAGGCTGAAGGCTTTAACAGTTAAAATAAGTAGTAAGCACAGACATTCTAAAATCCTCCATGTCCTGCCATCCCAAGGCACTTTGTTTTCTACCTGGGGACTGAGGGGTGAGAGACTCAAAAAGCTGTTTGTTCCCTGGGATAGAGGTCCATGAGCACTTCCTGAAGCAGCAGGACTGCAGGTTTTGGCCTTGTGTGTTTTTGGCTGTTTCATGTTTTGCTGCTGGATGAGGCACAGGTGCTGACTGTGTGACTGCAGGGCAGGATTCCTCCCTCCTTTCCAGGGCTGTCTTTGGGTAAATGCCTCAGTGCAGCTACCCACACCTGCTGTGCCTGCTGGGAATAAAGCTTGTATTTCAGATGAAGGGGCAAAAAAGGCATCAGGACAGGGATCAGATCCAGCTGATCTGATACTATCATATCTGTAGTAAGACGACTATGTATGGTGATGCTTTATTTAGTATGATTTATTCACCTTAAATACTGAAAATTCAAGACTGTGGACTTTACTTCATCAGAGACCAAAATGCACGATAAGATATGAGAGCCCAAATTATGAGATAAATGTGAAATAATGGTCCCAGTAGGTTTTTATAATTCAGTTGTTTCAGTTCCTGGATTGATTGTTGTGTTCCCTAGAAATTTCCTGCTTCCTAATCCAAACAGTTCTCCCCAGTCCTGGGTTTTGTCACCGTGGTGGATGTGAATGCTCCTTCTTTCCCCAACCAGTTCCCTACAAATACCTGCTTACAGGGCAGGAGGAAAACAAGGTTTTTGCCCTTCCTACCACCCTTTGCACAGGCTGTGTCTGTCCTGCCAGGTGAGTGTGCCACAGGTTTGTGCTGCTCTCACAAAGCTGTGCTCACACTTTTCCTCTCAGAGGTGTCTTTGGCTCATGGCACTTTGGTTCCTGGCAGCCTGAGCAATGCCAGCCCAGCAGAGCCTGACCCCAGCCTGGCTCATCCATCCCCTCACTGTGTGTGTCCCAGGGACCAGCCTGGCTGATCCCCTCACTCTGGGTGTCCCAGGGACCAGCCTGGCTCATCCATCCCCTCACTCTGGGTGTCCCAGGGACCAGCCTGGCTCATCCATCCCC